>CM059425.1:260829170-261154429 GCA_030390025.1 Squalus acanthias
GGGGAGGGAGGGAGGGAGCGAGGGGGGGGGAGGGAGGGAGCGCGAGGGGGGGGGAGGAGAGGGAGCGCGAGGGGGGGGGAGGGAGGGAGCGCGAGGGGGGGGGGAGGGAGGGAGCGCGAGGGGGGGGGAGGGAGGGAGCGCGAGGGGGGAGGGAGGGAGCGCGAGGGGGAGGGGGAGGGAGGGAGGGGGAGGGAGGGAGCGCGAGAGGGAGGGAGAGGGAGGGAGCGCGAGAGGGAGGGAGAGGGAGGGAGAGGGAGAGGGAGGGAGCGCGGGAGGGAGAGGGAGGGAGAGGGAGGGAGCGCGGGAGGGAGGGGGAGGGGGAGGGAGAGGGAGGGAGCGCGAGAGGGAGGGAGGGGGAGAGAGGGAGGGAGGGGAGAGAGGGAGGGAGGGAGGGGGAGAGAGAGGGAGGGAGGGAGGGGGGAGGGAGGGAGGGAGGGGGGAGAGAGGGAGGGAGGGAGAGAGGGAGGGAGGGAGGGAGGGAGGGGGAGGGAGAGAGGGAGGGAGGGAGAGAGAGGGAGGGAGGGAGGGAGGGAGGGGGAGGGAGAGAGGGAGGGAGGGAGAGGGGGAGGGAGGGGGGGGGGAGGGGGCGCGAGGGAGGGGGGGGGAGGGGGCGCGAGGGAGGGGGGGGGGGAGGGGGCGCGAGGGAGGGGGGGGGGAGGGGGCGCGAGGGAGGGGGGGGGGGAGGGGGCGCGAGGGAGGGGGGGGGGAGGGGCGCGAGGGAGGGGGGGGGGGAGGGAGGGCGCGAGGGAGGGGGGGGGGGAGGGGAGCGCGAGGGAGGGGGGGGGGAGGGGAGCGCGAGGGAGGGGGGGGGGAGGGAGCGCGAGGGAGGGGGGGGGAGGGAGGCGAGGGAGGGGGGGGGGAGGGAGCGCGAGGGAGGGGGGGGGGAGGGAGGCGCGAGGGAGGGGGGGGGGAGGGAGCGCGAGGGAGGGGGGGGGGGGAGGGGAGCGCGAGGGAGGGGGGGGGGAGGGAGCGCGAGGGAGGGGGGGGGGGGAGGAGGGGAGCGCGAGGGAGGGGGGGGGAGGGAGGGAGCGCGAGAGGGAGGGAGGGGGAGGGAGGGAGCGCGAGAGGGAGGGAGGGGGAGGGAGGGAGCGCGAGAGGGGAGGGAGGGGGGAGGGGGGAGCGCGAGAGGGAGGGAGGGGGAGGGAGGAAGCGCGAGAGGGAGGGAGGGGGAGGGAGGGAGCGCGCGAGAGGGAGGGGGGGGAGGGAGGGAGCGCGAGAGGGAGGGAGGGGGAGGGAGGAAGCGCGAGAGGGAGGGAGGGGGGAAGAGCGAGAGGGAGGGAGGGGGGAAGCGCGAGAGGGAGGGAGGGGGAGGGAGGGAGCGCGAGAGGGAGGGAGGGGGAGGGAGGGAGCGCGAGAGGGGGGGAGGGGGAGAGGGAGGGAGGGAGGGAGAGCGAGAGGGAGGGAGGGGGAGGGAGAGCGAGAGGGAGGGAGGGGGGAGGGAGGGAGCGCGGGAGGGAGGGGGGGGGAGGGAGGGAGCGCGAGAGGGAGGGAGGGGGAGGGGGGGAGCGCGAGGGAGGGAGGGGGGAGGGAGGGAGGGAGAGGGGGGGGGGAGGGAGGGAGGCGAGCGAGAGGGAGGGAGGGGGAGGGAGGGAGGGGGGAGGGAGGGAGCGCGAGAGGGAGGGAGGGGGAGGGAGGGAGCGCGAGAGGGAGGGAGGGGGAGGGAGGGAGCGCGAGAGGGAGGGAGGGGGGGGAGGGAGCGCGAGGGGGAGGGAGGGGAGCGCGAGAGGGGAGGGAGGGGGGGGAGGAGGAGCGCGAGAGGGAGGGAGGGGGAGGGAGGGAGCGCGAGAGGGAGGGAGGGGGAGGGAGGGAGCGCGAGAGGGAGGGAGCGCGAGAGGGAGGGAGAGCGCGAGGGAGGGAGGGGGAGGGAGGGAGCGCGAGAGGGAGGGAGGGGGAGGGAGGAGCGCGAGAGGGAGGGGGAGGGAGGGAGGGGGAGGGAGGGAGGGCGCGAGAGGGAGGGAGGGGGGAGGGAGGGAGCGCGAGAGGGAGGGAGGGAGGGGGGGAGGGAGCGCGAGGGAGGGGGGGGGGAGGGAGCGCGAGGGAGGGGGGGGGGAGGGAGGCGAGGGAGGGGGGGGGGAGGGAGCGCGAGGGGGGGGGGGGGGGGAGCGCGAGGGGGGGGGGGGAGGAGGGAGCGCGAGGGGGGGGGGGGAGGGAGCGCGAGGGGGGGGGGGAGGGAGGGGGCGCGAGGGCGGAGGGGGCGCGAGGGAGGGAGGGGGAGCGAGGGAGGGAGGGTGAGGGAGGGAGCGCGAGGAGGGGAGGGGGGGGAGGTGAGCGCGAGGGAGGGGGGGGGAGGGAGAGTGCGCGAGGGAGGGGGGGGGAGGGAGCGCGAGGGAGGGGGGGGGGAGGGAGCGCGAGGGAGGGGGGGGGGAGGGAGCGCGAGGGAGGGGGGGGGGAGGGAAGCGCGAGGGAGGGGGGGGGGGAGGGAGCGCGAGGGAGGGGGGCGCGAGGGAGGGAGGGAGCGGGGGGAGAGGGAGGGAGCGCGAGGGAGAGGGAGGGCGGGGGGGAGAGGGAGGGAGCGGGAGGGAGGGAGCGGGAGGGAGGGAGGGAGCGCGAGGGAGTGGAGGGAGAGGGAGGGAGAGGGAGGGAGAGGGAGGGAGCGCGAGGGAGGGCGGGGGCGAGGGATTGGGGGGGGAGGGAGCGAGGGCGAGGGAGCCCGGTCCCGAGTGTTGGTCTGGCAGACAATCAGCAGCCAGTCAAGTCTGACCGAGCACCGGAGACAGGCAGTAGGTCAGACAGAGCCCAGAGGCAGGACATGCAGAGCCCAGAGGCAGGACAATGCGCTCAGTCCAAGGCAGTTAACTAAAACGCAGATGGAGACAGCTCAGCCGATCAAAGGGGAACCAGGAAACCACAGCTCGCCCAGCAACATGCCTCTCCCTGTGGTCAGAATTTCACTCCCACACGTTTCCAAAAATGCTCCTAGGCTCTGTGCAATCCACTATAGCATTGCTGTAAGATCCAAAACTAGGGTCATAAATTATTTTTTTTATTCGTTTGAGATCAGGGTGTCGCTGGCAATGCCGGCATTTATTGCTCATCCCTAATTGCCCTTGAGACGGTGGTGGTGAGCCGCCTTCTTGAACCGCTGCAGTCCGTGTGGTGATGGTACTCCCACAGTGCTGTTGGGTAGGGAGTTCCAGGATTTTGACCCAGCGACGATGAAGTATCGGCGATATACTTCTAAGTCAGCATGGTGTGTGACTTGGAGGTGGTGGTGTTACCATGCGCCTGCTGCCCTTGTCGTTCTAGGTGGAAGAGGTCGCTGGGTTTGGGAGGTGCTGCCGAAGAAGCCTTGGCGAGTTGCTGCAGTGCATCTTGTAGATGGTACACACTGCAGCCACGGTGCGCCGGTGGTGGAGGGAGTGGATGTTTAAGGTGGTGGATGGGGTGCCAATCAAGCGGGCTGCATTGTCCTGGATGGTGTTGAGCTTCTTGAGTGTTGTTGGAGCTGCACTCATCCAGGCAAGTGGAGAGTATTCCATCACACTCCTTACTTGTGCCTTGTAGATGGTGGAAAGGCTTTGGGGAGTCAGGAGGTGAGACACTCGCTGCAGAATACCTAGCCTCTGACCTGCTCTTGTTGCCACAGTATTTATGTGGCGTTTCTGGTTAATGGTGACCCCCAGGATGATGTTAGTGGGGGATTCGGGGATGGTAATGCCATTGAATGTCAAGGAGAGGTGGTTAGACCCTCGCTTGTTGGAGATAGTCATTGCCTGGCATTCTGTGGCGCGAATGTTACCTGCCACTTATCAGCCCAAGCCTGAACGTCGTCCAGGTCTTGTTGCATGCGGGCATGGACTGTTTCATTAGCTGTGGAGTTGTGAATGGCGCTGTACACTGTGCAGTCATCAGCGAACATCCCCACTTCTGAGAAATATAAGATAGTCACCAATGAATCCAACAAGGAATAGAGAAATAAAAACACAAAATTCTGGAAATACTCGGCAGGTCAGGCAGCATCAGTAGAGAGAGAAACGGAGTTAACGTTTTCGGGTCGATGACCCTCGTCAGAACTGGAAAAAGTTCGAGATGTAACAGAGTTTTAAGTTAGTACAGGGGCAGGGAAAGGGAAGGTCTGTGATAGGATAGAGGACAGGAGAGATTAAAAGACAAAAGGGATGATGGTGCGAGGCAAAAGGAGATGGTAATGGGATAAGTTAAGAAACATAAAGATGACTCTAGATGAAGTGTAAATGGCAATGGCAGAATCATCAACAGCTTCCATGTGAGAGAAAAAATAGGGGCCGAGGTTGTGGTCTGAAATTGTGGTACTCGATGTTGAGTCCAGAAGGCTGTAAAGTGCCTAATCGAAAGATGAGGTGAAGTTCATTGAGCTTCATTGGAACAGGGTAAGAGGCCGAGGACGGAGTGATCAGAGTGGGAGTGGAGTGGAGAATTAAAGTTACAGGCGACCATGCTTACGGACAGAACGGAGGTGTTCCGCAAAGCGGTCACCCAATCTGCGTTTGGTCTCCCCAATGTAGAGGAGACAGCATTGTGAGCAGCGAATACAGTATACTAAATTGCAAGAAGTACAAGTAAATTGCTTTTTTAGCTGGAAAGTGTGTTTGGGACCTGGACAGTGGGAAGGGAGGAGGTAAAAGGGTAGGTGTTGCATCTCCTGCGCTTGCATGGGAAGGGGAGTGAGTGTTGGGAGTGGACCAGGGTGTCGTGGAGGGAGCGGTCCCTTTGGAATGCTGAAAGGGATGGGGAGGGGAAGATGTGTTTGGTGGTGGGATCATGCTGGAGGTGGCGGAAATGGCGGAGGATGATCTCTTGAATGTGGAGGCTGATGGGGTGAAAGGTGAAGACAAGGAGAGCCCTATCCTGGTTCTGGGAGGGAAGGGAAGGGGTGAGAGCAGAAGTGCGGGAAATAGAACGGACATGGTCAAGGGCCCGTGTCAACCACGGTTGAGAGGAATCCTCGTTTGAGAAAAAAGGAAGACATGTCGGAAGCACTAGTATGGAAGGTGGCATCGTCGGAGCAGATGCGGCGGAGACGGAGAAACTGGGAGAATGGAATAGAGTCCTTACAGGAAGCGGGGTGGGAGGAAGTGTAGCCCAGGTAGCTGTGGGAGTCAGTGGACTTATAGTGAATGTTTGTCAACAGCCTATCTCCAGAAATGGAGACAGAGAAGTCGAGGAAAAGAAGGGAAGAGCCGGAGATGGACCATGTGAAGGTGAGGGAAGGGTGGAAATTGGAAGCAAAGTGAATTAAATTTTCTAGTTCAGGGCGAGAGCAGGAAATGGCACCGATACAGTCATTAATGGACTGGAAAAAGGGGTGAGGGAGGGGACCTGAGTAGGACTGGAACAAAGAATGTTCCACATGTCCCACGAAAAGGCAGGCATAGCTAGGACCCATGCGGGTTCCCATAGCAACACCTTTAATTTGGAGGAAGTGAGTGGAGTCAAAGGAGAAGTTGTTCAATGTGAGAACAAGTTCAGCCAGGCGGAGGAGGGTGGGGGTGGATGGGGATTGGTTGGACCTCTGTTCAAGGAAGAAGCGGAGCCCCCTCAGGCCGTCCTGGTGGGGGATGGAAGTGTAGAGGGATTGGACGTCCATGGTGAAAAGCTTCTTCGTGAAAAACATCTTTCACCCAGAGAGTGGTTAGGATGTGGAACTCGCTACCACAAGGAGTGGTTGAGGCAAATAGCACAGGTGCATTTAAGGGAAGCTAGATAAACACACGAGGAGAAAGGAATAGAAGGATATGCTGATAGGGTGAGATGAAGAGGGGTTGTAGGTGGCTCGTGTGGAGCATAAACACCGGCATGGACCAGTTGGGCCGAATGGCCTGCATTTGTGTTGTGAATTCTATGTAATCCAAAATCAGCCAGTAGGACAAACGAGAAAAGACCAAGGTCCATCTAGTTCGCCTTCTGGTAGTTGCATGATCCAACCATAATGGAGTTGTTGACTAATCATGACAATCAATCTCTATCAATGAGTCTACAGCAGACCCAGACATGAGGCGAGGAAAACCCCCAGTGGTGGAGAGCTTTGGGAACCATAGGTCCAAGTCACCTGTTCCTCCCGAGCCCGCTTCACTTGTACAACCATATCTTGAAGGACAATGACATCAACTGACGGAGTCATAAAGAGTACATGTGGTGTCAAGGTTCATGCTATACCTGAGTATTTCCGTGATCTGTTTGTGAGGGCAGGGTTCATTTACCTGTCCTGTGATGTAGGACTTGATACCCGCGCGCGGGCTTGACCAGGAATCAGGACATTGCCATCGCTGGCAAGTAGGCAGATATTCTCATCTACCCGCCCAGCTGGTACGAGGCAAATAATCTTGAGTATAATTGAAAGGAAGAACTTGCATTTATATAGCGTATTTCGCAACCTCAGGACCTCCCAAAGCACTTCATAGCCAATTAAGTACTTTTTGAATAGGGCTAACTTCAATGGGATGCGAAAGGATCTAGCCAGGGTAAAATGGAACCAAAGACTGACAGGAAAAACTGTAACGGAACAATGGGTAATCTTTAAGGAGGAGATGCTCCAAGTACAGGCTAGGTACATTCCAACAAGAGGGAAGGGTAAGGGAACCAAAGCAAGGGCTCCTTGGATGACGAGGGAGATAGAGAAGATGAAACAAAAAAAGAGGGTGTGCGATGCATGTCAGGTGAATTCTTCAAGGGAGAACCAGACCAAATACAATAAGTTGAGAGGGGATGTGAAGATGAAAATAAGATTGGCAAAGAGAGAATATGAGAGTCGAATGGCAGTTAACATAAAAGGGAACCCAAAAATCTTCTACCGGCATGTAAACAGTAAGCGGGTAGTAAGAGGCGGGGTGGGGCCTATTAGAGACAAAGGTGGTGATATATGCTTAGAGGCGCAGGGCAAGGCTAGAATACTCGATGAGTACTTTGTATCGGTGTTTACTAAGGAGGTGGATGCTGACAAAATATCGGCAGAAGTGGAAAAGGTAGAAGGAATGGAAGGGGTGAAAATTGATAGACAGGATGTACTAGAAAGGCTGTGTATGCTTAGAGTGGACAAGTCGCCTGGTCCAGATGGCTTGCATCCCAGGTTGCTCAGGGAATTGGGGGAGGAGATAGTGGAAGGGCTTGCCATAATTTTTAGTCTTCCCTAGATGCAGCGAAGATGCCTGATGATTGGAAAGTGGCAAATGTGACACCATTGTTCAAGAAAGGGTGTAAGGACAATCCTAGTAACTACAGGCCGGTCGGTTTAACATCGGTGGTGGGTAAAGTTTTAGAAACAATAATCAAGGAAAAAATTAACTTGCATTTGGAGAGATTTAAGCTAATTAAGGAAAGCCAACACGCATTTGTAAAAGGAAGATTGTGTTTGACTAATCTAATTGAATTTTTTGATGAAGTAACAGAGATGATTGATGAAGGGAATGCAATGGATGTTGTCTACATGGATTTTCGGATGGCGTTTGACAAAGTACCATATAGAAGGCTGGTTAACAAAATTGAGGCTCATGGAATAGTTGGGTCAGTGACAGCTTGGATAAGGAATTGGCTTAAGGACAGAAAACAGTGAGTTGTGTTAAATGGCTGTTTTTCAGACTGGAGGATGGTAGACAGTGGTGTTCCTCAAGGGTCAGTGCTGGGGCTACTGCTTTTTTTGATGTATATAAATGACCTGGATATTGGAATACAGTAGAATTTCTAAATTTGCCGATGACACCAAACTTGGGGGTGTGGCAAACAGTGAGGATGATACCAATCGACTGCAACAGGACATAGAAAGGCTGGCATAATGGGCAGACAAGTGGCAGATGGAATTTAATACAGAGAAGTGTGAGGTGATGCATTTTGGCAGAAGGAACAGGGAAAGGCAATATACACTTAATGGCACAGTTTTAAAGAGTGTGCAGGGACAGAGGGACCTGGGAGTTAATGTGCATAGGTCCCTGAAGGTGGCAGGACATATTGAGAGTGGTTAACAAAGCATATGGGATCTTGGGCTTCATAAATAGAGGTATTGAGTACAAAAGTAGAGAAGTTATGCTGAATCTTTATAAAGCGCTAGTTAGGCCACAACTGGAGTATTGCATCCAGTTCTGGTCACCACACTTTAGGAAGGATGTGAAGTCCCTTGAGAGGGTGCAGAGGGGATTTACCAGAATGGTTCTGGGGATGGGGGATCTTAGCTACAAGGACAGGCTGGAGAAGCTGGATTTGTTTTCATTAGAGCAAAGGAGGTTGAGGGGTGATTTGATAAAGGTGTACAAGATTATGATGGGTTTGGATAGGCTAGACGGGGAAAGGCTGTTCCCACTAGTTGATGGTACAAGGACTAGGGGACACAGATTTAAGGTTTTGGGCAAGAGATACAGGGGGGATGTGAGGAAAAACTTTTTTACACAAGTGGTGATGACTGGAATTTGCTGCCGACGGAAGTGGTGGAAGCGGAGACACGCAATGTTTTCAAGAGGAGACTGGATAGGCACTTGAGGGAAATAAACTTGCAGGGCTACGGGGATAGAGCTGGGGAATGGGACTGACTGGATCGCTCTACAGAGAGCCGGCACGGACTCGATGAGCCGAATGGCCTCCTTCTGTGCCGTTATGACTCTATGAAGTGTAGTCACTGTTGTAATGTAAGAAATGCAACAGCCAATTTGTGCACAGCAAGGTCCCACAAACAGCAAAGAGATAAGTGACCAGATGTTTTAGTGATGTTGGTTGAGGGATAAATGTTGGCCAGGACAAGTGGGAGAACTTCCCTGCTCTGGGTGGAAATACTGCCGTGGGATCTTTTGCGTGCTGTTGAGAGGGCAGACGGGGCCAAGGTTTAACCTTTCATCCGAGAGACGGCATCTCCGATAGTGCAGCGTTCCCTCAGTACTGCACTGGAGCGTGTCAGCCTAGATCGTGGGGCTCAAGTCTCTGGAGTGGAACTTGAACCCATGACCTTCTGACTCCGAGGCGAGAGCGCTACCCGCTGAGCCGCGGCTGACACCTTTTGAACTTGGCCTTCTCCCGTCTTTGATAATGGCCAGTTGCGATGACGGGGGCAAGCTCCCACCCTCGAGGATCGGTGCCTGCTCGAGGTGGGCAGAAGAGGAGGAGGATTAATGTAAAAGAGAACACGCCGCAACTAGCTTTCGTTCCAAGAAGGTCAAATTCTTGCTAGGATTATAAACTGCTTTCTACCGCTTAAACTCCCTGAAGCTGAGCGCAATCCAGCTGACTTATTTGCACAGAATTTCAATCAAAAGCTGCACTATTATGAAACAGTGCGGTGGCCAAGATTGTGGAAAGCGGCGACGTTTTGTCTGTCGGAGATTAAATGATCTCTTCTGTCTTTCTCTTCCCCTAGGCTGGATGGACGCCCTCCTTCCCCTCCGCCTCGCTTATCTTCTAACCAGCCTTGGACAGCGTGTTCCCTTCGACTGCTGGGCGTTCCACCTGGTTAAAGCCCGGTGATCTCTGCTCCGTCAATCTGTGTGGTTTTATTTTTGTGCGTGTGCTGGCCCTCCTGGTGGGCCATTTATGGAAGGAATGCCCAGAGCGAGGCGGTGATTGGATTGACCGACTGGCACACACTCAGGGGGGCAGACTCTGGCCGTGCTGCTTTCTCCGGGCTCCGCTTTCTGCCGGTCGCCCCGCCCTGTGTGTGTGTTAATGATTTCTTGCTCTCTTCATGAGAATGGCACGGACTTTACTGTGATGTTCTAAGCCAGGAAGCTCCTCTCTCTCCGAACTGCGGCGGGGTCGAGAGCTGTGAGGCAGGCGGGCCATTCCGCGCCCACTGAGCGAGAATGCCCTCTTCAGCGCTGAAGCGCTTTTCGGTGGAGGACTACGTCATCTTCGCCCTGCTCCTGGTTTTCTCCTCGGTCATCGGGCTCTTCTACGCGCTGAGTGGCGGGAGGCAGCGGACCACGCAGGAGTTCCTGCTGGCGGGACGCAGTATGACCTTCATGCCGGTGGCACTCTCCCTCCTCGCCACCTTCCAGTCGGCCGTGGCCATCTTAGGCGTGCCGTCCGAGATCTACGCGTCCGGCACTGAGTACTGGTTCCTGGGCTGCTCCTACTTCCTGGGGCTCCTCATCCCGGCTCACATCTTTGTCCCCATGTTTTACCGGCTGGGTCTAACCAGCACATACGAGGTAAGCGGAACAGCTCATGTAGCGAGAAAGGTGCGAGGATTTACAAGGACAACACCAGAACGCCTCCATCCGTTACGTGGAGAGACTGGGATTGTTCTCCTTGGAGCAGAGAAGATTAAGGGGAAATTTAGTAGAGGTGTTCAAAATCATGAGGGATTTTGATAGAGTAAAATAAGGAGAGACTCTTTCCAGTGGCAGGAGGGTCGGAAACCAGAGGACACAGATTTAAGATTATTGGCATAAGAGCCAAAGGTGAGATGAGGAGACATTTCTTTTACGCAGTGAGTTGTTGTGATCTGGAATGCGCTGCCTGAAAGGGCAGTGGAAGCAGATTCAATAATAACTTTCAAAAGGGAGTTGGAGGGGAAAATGTTGCAGGATTACGGGGAAAGAGCAGCGAGAGTGGGTCTGATTGGATAGCTCTTTCAAAAAACCGGCACAGCCACGATGGGCTGGATGGCCTTATGTGCTATAAGATTCTGTGAACTGAGGGGTTAGAACTCGAGAAAGATTGAACTCCTTGGGGCTCTTTACTCTAGAAAAGAGAAGGCTGAAGGGTGACCGAATAGAGTTCTTTAAAATTATGAAAGGGTTTGATAGGGTAGACATAGAGAAGATGTTTCCACTTGGGGTAGACATAGAGAAGATGTTTCCACTTGGGGTAGACATAGAGAAGATGTTTCCACTTGGGGTAGACATAGAGAAGATGTTTCCACTTGGGGTAGACATAGAGAAGATGTTTCCACTTGGGGTAGACATAGAGAAGATGTTTCCACTTTTGTGGGGGGGGTCCAAAACTAGAGGTCATAAATATAAGATAGTCACTAATAAATCCAATATGAAATTCAGGATTTACCCAGAGAGTGGTTTGAATGTGGAACTCGCTACCACAAGGAGTAGTTGAGGCGAATAGCATGGATGCATTTAAGGGGAAGCTGGATATGTACACGAGGGGGAAAGGGAAAGAATATGATGATAGGGTTAGATTAAGTGGTGTGGGAGGCGGCTCGTCTGGAGCATGAACTCCGGCATAGACCAGTGGGGCGGAATGGCCTGTTTGTGTGCTGCAAGTTCTATGTAAGTGGACACCCATTTACTCAGTGGCCCTCGCTGGTCAGTGGCTGGTGTCCAACAGAAATTGCTGACTAGGCACAGGCGTAGCTATGGTGGCGACACCGTTTTAGCTGCATGCACTAATTTTAGTAGACAGCACCTTAATCACACTACGGGTAAATGTACCCACAGAAAGGTTGATGTTGACATGCACACACCGTGTGAGTATTGAGCTCACCGTGCCCAGCGACGGTTTCTATTGCTTAATTTTTTAATTCAATGCAATTATCCACATCTGAATTCCCAATTAGCCACTTGTGTCTAGTGGCTAACATACTGGACTACACTGTTTTAGCGTGACCAGTGGTTAAGTATATGTTAAATGTTCATTTAAAGGCTTGGCCTGGGACCCCACCCCCGGCTGCATCCATGAGTTCATCCAGGGAAGGCCCCGGGTCTATGCTGTTGGCCTCAGCACCATTCAGTTAAGCGTGGAGGGAGAAATAAAATAAACGGTTCTGGTTCCCACTCCTGATCGCTATCCAGTTCGCCCTGCCGGAGGCGCACGTTTGTGGGTAAGGAATAGAATTGGGCTTGGATACTGAGAAGCGTAGAGGAACAGAGGGACCTTGGAGTGCATGTCCACAGATCCCTGAAGGTAACAGGACAGGTAGATAAGGTGGTTAAGAAGGCATACGGAATGCTTGCCTTTATTAGCCAAGGCATAGAATATAAGAGTAGGGAGGTTACGCTTGAACTGTATAAAACACTAGTTAGGCCACAGCTAGAGTATTGCGTGCAGTTCTGGTCACCACATTACAGGAAGGATGTGATTGCACTAGAGAGGGTACAGAGGAGATTTACGAGGATGTTGCCAGGACTGGAGAATCTTAGCTATGAGGAAAGATTGGATAGGCTGGGGTTGTTTTCTTTGGAACAGAGGAGGCTGAGGGAAACTTAATTGAGGTGTATAAAATTATGAGGGGCCTAGATAGAGTGGATAGGAAGACCCTATTTCCCCTAGCAGAGAGGTCAATAACCAGGGGGCACAGAGGGGAGTTGAGAACTTTTTTCACCCAGCGGGTGGTGGGGGTCTGGAACTCACTGTTTGAAAGGGTGGTAGAGCCAGAAACCCTCATCGCATTTAAAAAGTACTTGGATATGCATTTGAAGTGCTGTAACCTACAGGGCTACGGACCAAGAGCTGGAAAATGGGATTAGGCTGGATAGCGCTTTTTCGGTTTCTATGATTCTATGTGAAACCTACTATGGTCGAAGAGCCAGCTGGTGCTCACTGTCCAGGCTCTTGCATGAAGAATGCCCACTCATTTTATTTGTGATCCCAGGACTGATGAGGCGGTGTTTATTGTACACCCTCAGCTGCCCTGAGAGGGTGGTAGTGGGCCTTCTCCTTTAGTGATCCTTTTTAAACTGAGTGGCTTGCATGACAATTGGGGACACTTCCCCCCCCCCCCCCCCCCCCCCCCCCCCCCCCCCCCCCCCCCCCCCCCTTTTCCCTCCCAGGTGAAAATGAACAGATTTATTAAATTAATTTTCATAACTTGATACAGTGGGATTTGAACTCGCAAACTGGTTGCATAGATTAGGCTTGAATCTTTTACGTGCGCCAGAGAGGACAGACGGGGCCTCAGTTTAACATCTCATCCGAAAGATGGCACTTCCGACAGCGCAGCACTCCCTCAGTACTGCACTGGAAGTGTCAGCCTAGATTAGTGGCTCAGGTCTCTGGAATGGGACTTGAACCCACGACCTTCTGACTCCGTGGCGATCGTGCTACCCACTGAAAGATGGCTGACAATATGAGCAGCATACAGGAGCTGGTTTTTTTTTTTACCCACGCTCTGGCTCGTGCCGTTGTGCACCCTCTTAGATTGTTTCCGCTCCTGTTGCCTGTAATTTGAATTCGAAGGTTTGTGTTTCTTTTCCAGTACCTGGAGCTGCGGTTTAACAAGACGACGCGGCTGTGCGGGACGTTGACCTTTATATTCCAGATGGTGAGTGTGGTGTCCGGCAGATGTTTCTAGCAGTAGCGGGTTAAATACTCCTGAGGTGGAACTTTCGTTCAAACAGCCAGGAACATAAAATAAATAAACTTCCAGTACTGTCAAAAAAAAAATCTGTCAGCCGCACTGCTGTAGAGATTCTGTCATTCACCGGGAAATAAATCAGTTCCTTTAGCCAATTGAGATCAAATTCAGAAAGAAAGAAAATCTTGCATTTCTATAGCACCTTTCACGACCTTAGGACGTCCCAAAACACTTTACAGCCAATGAAGTACTTTTGAAGTGTAGTCACTGTTGTAATGTAGGAAATGCAGCAGCCAAATTGTGCACAGCAAGCTCCCACAAACAGCAATGTGATAATAACCAGATAATTTGTTTTAGTGATGTTGATTGAGGGATAAATATTGGCCAGGACAGCGGGGAGAACTCCCCTGCATTTCGAAATGGTGCCATGGGATCTTTTACATCCACCTGAGAGCAGACGGGGCCTCGGTTTAATGTCGCCTCCGACTAAGCAGCGCTCCCTCAGCACTGCACTGGAGTGTCAGTCTAGATTTTTGTGCTCAAGTCTCTGGAGTGGGACTTGAACCCACGACCTTCTGACTCAGACGAGAGTGCTACCCACTGAGCCACAGCTGACACATTCTCAGATTTAATACTTCTGTTCCTCACTAAATGTCAAAAGTTAAGGTATACTCAGTATGTCACGCTGCCATTCGTGAAAAGTGACATTCATTTTGCGTTTAAAAAAATTTGCCACCTTAAGTAGCCTGCTCACGAATTCCATGGCGATCTGCGCTAATTGTAACTGATGTCGGCCGAATGGGGCTGTGATTGGCCTCGCCGTCCCCTGGGTTAGCATGGGAGCCTTTGGACAGGGTCAGCCATCTACTGAACCGCCGCCCCTCCACCCCTTCCCTCCCCTGGAAGTGTGGGTGTGAGCCAGGACAGGAATAGCCTTGGCTGCAGTACTTGCCCAAATCGAACAGGCTGCAAATCACTTGGTGTCTACCATGAATAATGGCCAGTTGGCCAAGATATTAGAAGTAGTATGGAGCCACATGCCAACAAGGAGTCAACACCTCGGGAAAGGGAGCAGGGAATTAGTGGGGGGGTGGAATTAGTGGGAGGGGGAATGTCCTATTTTGGAGTAGGCCACTTAATAATAAACACAACTCAATAGTTAACATGAGTATGTAAGTTAATCCGATTGGTTAATCTCCATTGGGTCTCTGCCATTTCTTCTCTCACAGGATCACTAAGAGTGAGTTCAAAATTAATTAAAAAGGCTAAAGGCATGTTGGCCTTTATCTCAAGCGGACTGGAATACAAAGGGGTGAAGTTATATTACGTTCTATAAAGCTCTGGTTAGACCCCATCTGGAGCACTGCGTTCAGTTCTGGGCACCGCACCTCAGGAAGGATATATTGGCCTTGGAAGGGGTGCAGCACAGATTCACCAGAATGATACCAGGGCTAAAAGGGTTAAATTATGAGGACAGGTTGCAAAGACTAGGCTTGTATTACCTTGAATATAGAAGATTAAGGGGTGATCTAATTGAGGTGTTTAAGATGATTAAAGGGTTTGATAGGGTCGGTGGAAAGAAACTATTTCCTCTGGTGGGGGAGTCCAGAACAAGAGGGCATAACCTTAAAATTAGAGCCAGGCCGTTCAGGGGTGATGACAGGAAGCACTTCTTCACACAAAGGGTAGTGGAAATCTGGAACTCTCCCTAAAACGCTGTTGAGGCTGGGGGTCAATTGAAAATTTCAAAACTGAGAGCAATAGGTTTTTATTCAGCAAGGGTATTAAGGGTTACAGAACCAAGGCGCATAGATGGAGTTAAGATACAGGTCAGCCATGATCTAATTGAATGGCGGAACAGACTCGAATGGCCTTCTCCTGTTCCTATGTTCCTAGGAGGCTGTCTTAAAGTTCTCCATGCTACCTGCGTCCCTGACCAATCCATTCCACATGTTCACCACCCTCTGCGTGAAGGTCCTAAACTCTCTCTGCACCTCTCTTCTAACTCTGAGCCGCGACCCCTGGTTCTAGAGTTTGTGAGCGTCTTGAACTTATCAGGGTTGAATTTATCTGTTGCCTTAAGGATCTGGATTAATATCTCACCCGATCGTCTCGTCTCTTCAGAGTAAGCAAATCCCAGGCTCTCCTCGTGGCTCAGCTGCCATAAGCCAGGTCTCATTATATAGAATTTACAGCACAGAAACAGGCCATTCAGCCCAACCGGTTTATGCTCCGCACAGGCCTCCTCCCACCCTACATATCCTTCTATTCCTTTCTCCCTCCTGTACTTATCTAGCTTCCCCTTAAGTACATCTATGCGATTCGCCTCAACCACTCCCTGTGCCATATTCTAACCACTGGCTAAAGAAGTTAGCTAATTCTCGGGATGTGGGCATCCCTAGTTGCCGTGAGAAGATGGCGATGGGCCCACTGAGTGGCTTCCTAGGTCATTTCAGAGAGCAGTTAAGCGAGAACCACATTTGTGTGGACCTGGAACCACATAGACTCCAGACCGGGTAAGGGCTACAGGTTTGATTCCCTAAAGAACATTAGTGAACCAGTTGTTTTTTTTACGACAATCCGACAGCTTCACTTTTACGGATAACCAGCTTTTTATTTCAAGATTTGTTAAAACTGAATTCAAGTGGGATTTGAACTTGCGTTCTCTGGATTACTAGTCCCGTGACATAATCACTACACTACCGCAGCATGACTTGGGTGTGAAATGGCAGTGGTGACTGACTGCACCATGGAGACCCTGTGTATTCACAGTGGGTTAAGACAAACCGCACTCGAATACAAAGGTTTGAACTTTAGTCATTCAATAACGAGTGTGTTTGTGTGGTTTTATCAGCAAACACTGGAGTCTGAACCACACAATGCAAAGCCTGTAGATTTCTGCAGGGGATCTGTTGTTCTACAAAAGGTTCAAAGTAATGATCAGCTATCTAGCTGCCCAGTTTTTCTGCAGACTCCTCTCTGATCACTTGATATTCCTTTCTTCGGTTCTAAAGGTCGAAATCAGATTAAATTTGGAACCAGTGTTCATTTTATCTGCATTCTACAGAAGTTAATTATTAAACTAGATTGTTCTCCAGATTCTGGGTAGATGACAAAAACAGATTTAGATGCTGCATGTAGAATGATACAGCACAGAAGGAGGCCATTCGGCCCAGTGTGCCTGTGCCGGCTCTTTGAAAGAGCGATCCAATTAGTCCCACTCCCCTGCTCTTTCCCCATAGCCCTGCAAATTTTTATTTTTCAAGTATTTATCCAATTCCCTTTTGAATGTTACTGTTGAAGGATGTAGGCTATCAGGTCCAGGGAATTTGTTGGCTTTTAGTCCCATTAATTTCTCCAGTACTATTTCTTTACTAATACAAATTTGTTTAAGTTCCTCATTCTCACTAGACCCTTGGTTCCCCACTATTTCCGGAATGTTTTTTGTGTCTTCTGCTGTGAAGACAGGTAAAATGTATTTGTTTAATGTCTCTGCCATTTCCTTATTCCCCATTATAATTTCTCCTGTCTCTGCCTGTACAGGACCCACGTTTACTTTCACGTACCGCCCTCCCCATGCCCGTTCTCCCCACTAATCAATTTAACCCCCATAGAGTTTGATGGACATTCTGACAAATATATTGAAAGCTAATGCAGCATCTCTCATTCTCAGTTGATGATGTGGTTTATGCTTCTTTTTAGCAACAGTTATATAAATATCCCTGGTCTGTTCGTCAGCAACACTTTCATAGTATCATAGAATCATAGAAAAGTACAGCACAGAAGGCGGCCATTTGGCCCATCGAGTCTGCGCCGGCTCTTTCGAAGATCCTCCACCCTTTCAGGCTGTGCATTCCAGATCACAGCAACTCGCTGCATAAAATTAAAAAAAGTTGCCCCCATCTCCCCTATGGTTCTTTTGCCAATTACCTTAAATCTGTGTCCTATGGGGATTCTAGGACTAGGGGGCCATAGTCTAAAAATTAGAGCCAGACCTTTCAGGAGTGAAATTAGGAAACACTTCTACACACTCTGGAATTAGGAAACACATCTGGAACTCTGTTCTGCAAACAGCAATTGATGCTAGATCAATTGTTAATTTTAAATCTGAGATTGATGGCTTTTTGTTGACCAAAGGTATTAAGGGACATAGCCAAAGGCAGGTATATAGAGTTAGGTCACAGATCAGCCATGATCTCATTGAATGGCGGAACAGGCTCGAGGGGCAGAATGGCCTCCTCCTGTTCCTATAGTTACCGACCCTCCCACCAGTGGAAACTGTCTTTCTACAAGTATACTGAACTAATTTGACGTTGCAGCTCCTAGACTGAATCTAAGGGATCAAAAATAAACAAATCTCCAGGGGTGACGGCACATACCAGAAGGAGCTCAATGCGCTTAGAGATAAAAAGAAAAAACTTGCATTTATATAGCGCCTTTCACAACCTCAGGACATCCCAGGCTTTACAGCCAATGAAGTCCTTTTGAAGTGTTGTAATGTATTAAGCAGCCAATGTGCACACGTCGAGGTCTCACAAACAGTAATAAGATAATGACTTGATCTGTTTTAGTAATGTCGATTGAGGGATAAATATTGGCCAGGACACCGTGGAGAACTCCCCTGCTCCTCTTCGAATAGTGCCGTGGGATCTTGAGAGGTTGAGAGCCTCGGTTTAATTTCGCATCTGACAGAGCAGCACCCCCTCAGTACTGCGCTGGGCGTGTCCGCCTGGATTATGTGTTCAAGTCTCTGGAGTGGCGCTTGAACCCACAACCATATAACTCGGGCAACAGTGCTACCCACTGAGCCACGGCTGACACCTTTGAGTTACGGCTGACACCATGGTCTATGAATTGCATGATGAGGGAGTTGGTGAACATGGCAAGTCTCAATGGATTGGAACCAAGCCACCGTGGGACTCGTGTTCAAAAGAGGCAACAAAACAAATCCAAGTAACTACAGACTAAGGCAAAAATAATGGAAAGTAACCTAGTAAATGGCAGCCATGGTGGTTTCAGAAGGAGCAAGATCCTGCTGGCTAACCTTGACTTTTCTTTTGAGGAGGTGATGTCCCAAGTTGCCAGTGGGAACTCCTGTGGCATGTCAAGACTCCCAGAAAGCTTTTGATAACGTTCCACATGAAAGGCTGCTGAATATGCTCAAGGTAGTGATATCCACAGTACAACCTTGTTATTGGCTGAAGGGGAGTCTCATGCAAAAAGACAGTTAGCGCTCCCTCAGTACTGTCCCGAGATGTTGATACTTGCGTCTAGTGGGGTTTTTTGAACCAATTGACTCAGGTGACAGTGTTATCACTGACAGTAAGAATGAATTCAGACAACCAGACCTGTTAGTTGCAGGCGAGGGTTTTGTTCATGGTAATACCAATCTTTCTCTTCTAATTGCAGGTGATTTACATGGGTATAGTGCTGTATGCACCTGCGCTGGCGCTGAATGCAGGTACGTTGAGATAGAGTCGCGGTATAGTGAAATGCCCCAGGGTACTTGAAGCCCCCTCAGGCCCAAGCTCATTTTCTTAACGCCAGCTACAGTAATGTAAAAGAATTTGGGGTTATTTTTCTAAGAAAACAAACTGTTGGAGAATGTGGATTTTTAAACTTTTCAGGCATGTATTCCAGATCATCATAACTTATGTAAAAACATTTCACCTCATCTCCCCTCTGGCTCTTTTGCCAATTATCTTAAATCTGTGTTCTCTGGTTACTGACCCTCTCGCCAGTTTTTCCTTATTTACTCTATTGTTGTAAACAGCCGACGGTTTCAAATGTTACATAAAGCTTGTTTGGTATTTTAATCTTGGCTTGAGTGTAAGCAGTTATCGTGCGCGGGCAATTGTTTCAGGGGAGTTGGCACAGTGACAGCGCAGTGAGACCAGCGGTGCGGTCAGACTGGCGCAGTGAGACCAGCGGTGCGGTCAGACTGGCGCAGTGAGACCGGTGCGCAGACGGCCAGTGAGACCAGCGGTCGCGGTCAGACTGGCGCAGTGAGACCAGCGGTTGCGGTCAGACTGGCGCAGTGAGACAGCGGTGCGGTCAGACTGGCGCAGTGAGACCAGCGGTGCGGTCAGACTGGCGCAGTGAGACCAGCGGTGCGGTCAGACTGGCGCAGTGAGACCAGCGGTGCGGTCAGACTGGCGCAGTGAGACCAGCGGTGGCGGTCAGACTGGCGCAGTGAGACCAGCGGTGCGGTCAGACTGGCGCAGTGAGACCAGCGGTGCGGTCAGACCTGGCGCAGTGAGACCAGCGGTGCGGTCAGACTGGCGCAGTGAGACCAGCGGTGCGGTCAGACTGGCGCAGTGAGACCAGCGGTGCGGTCAGACTGGCGCAGTGAGACCAGCGGTGCGGTCAGACTGGCGCAGTGAGACCAGCGGTGCGGTCAGACTGGCGCAGTGAGACCAGCGGTGCGGTCAGACTGGCGCAGTGAGACCAGCGGTGCGGTCAGACTGGCGCAGTGAGACCAGCGGTGCGGTCAGACTGGCGCAGTGAGACCAGCGGTGCGGTCAGACTGGCGCAGTGAGACCAGCGGTGCGGTCAGACTGGCGCAGTGAGACCAGTGTTGCGGTCAGACTGGCGCAGTGAGACCAGTGTTATGGTCAGACTAGCGCAGTGAGACCAGCGGTGCGGTCAGACTGGCGCAGTGAGACCAGTGTTATGGTCAGACTAGCTCGGGTTTGGCCAATTTGTCATGAGGCATGGTGTCCGGCTAGTCACTTGGCCATTCTCGTGGTATCAGATACATTGTCCGGCATCAAACTGCAGGCCGGGTAAATATCGATAACACTTGGTCCATGTGGTCTCCTGGACTGATTTCGATTGCCTGAGGTGGGGGGCGCGGCTTGGAGAGGAAGTTTCCAGAATTTTTTCCCCCTTATTGGCCCTGAGCTTTTTCTCTCTGTTTTGTGCCTGTCCCTGGAGATTACATGGCCGGAGCAGGGTTGAGGATGGGACCGATGTTCCCTCTCTTTTTTGTGCGCGGCCCCATTAAATTTGCTGCGCCCCGGCCATCATGAGGTGTGGGGCGGGCTTGATGGGCCAGCTTGTCTTTTCCTGCCCGTCATTTTCCTATTTTAATATCTTGAATGCTCCAGGATGAGGCTCTTGGAATGCACTGTGCTCGGGTTCAGTCTGAATTCAAAGTTCCTTCATTCAAATTAACAGATAACCTTTCGCACAAAATAACCTGACTGAATTACCAGGAGCAGACTGTCTCCAAATATATGTTCCTCATAAAATATTCCCCTGTACTTTCCAAACCTGTACATTTTTATGTGAGTCGTGGCTGAATATTAATTCAGAGATTGCCGAGCTCCCAACAGCTCTTTCCACCCTCTGTGATGAAAGGTTGCTGCCTGGGTTCCCACCTTCTGATCCCAGCTGCCCTGCTCAGATTACTGCCGCGTTTCTCAGCCCCTGAGACTGTGTTGTTTTTAAATTTAAGACTCCTTGCTTTGTGGGGGACCCTCCCAAGGCGCAAAATGGTGGAACATGAGGCATGTTTTCAAACTCTGTGTTCTAATCTCTGGAATTCCCTCCCTAAACCTCTCCGCCTCTCTTCCTCTCTCTCCTCCTTTAAGACGCATCTTAAGATTTCTTTGACCCAGCTTTTGATCATCTGTCCTAATATCTCCTTATGTGGCTCGGTGTCAAATTTTGTTTGATAATCGCTCCTGTGAAGCGCCTTGGGACGTTTTACTACGTTAAAGGCGCCGTATAAATGTTGCAGGACTGGGCATCCATTTTTGAGATAGGGCGAGGAAGAGGGGGGCGGTGTGGGGGGTAATAATAGTGGGTGCAACGGCTGGGAGAGTCGAACAGAACAGTCCAAAGGGGAACAAACTGCCTCTTTCAGTTTAAATGGTTTTAGGTTATTAAAGAGGCAAGAATGCACTTTTATAATTAGAATCGGATTTCAGGGACTGAGAACCACAATCCCATCTAAATGCTAGTGGAAGCTTTGCCTTTCCTCAGGATGTGAGCAACGCTGGCTGTGTTTATTGCCTCTCCCTTGTTGCCCCTAACAATGACATTGAGCCATGAGTGACCCAATTGGGTTTTTAGGGCACGGACACTTATTTTTCTGGTGCCAACCCACAAATTACTAGGTTTATTGAATTGAGTTTGCTGTGATGGGATTCGAACTCCTCGCCTCTGGGATACTGGTCCAGTACCCTAATCACTAGGCTACCCAAACCGTAACATGTAATAATCTCACGCTGGACATGCCTCAGGAATAGTATGATCGAATAGAATCCTACAGCACAGAAGAAGGCCATTCTGCCCATCACTAGCACAGAGCTTTGGAAAATCTGCTGCCTATCAGGGCAATCTGTGACCAGCTCCCACAGAGGGAAATTAAAATGACCAGGTAAGAATCGGTCCACTTGCTGAGCTGGAGTTCACTCTGTGTTAATAGAATCATAACAGCACAGAAGGCGGCCATGTGGCCCGTCGTACCTGTGCCGGCTCTTTGAACGAGCTGTCCAATTAGTCCCACTCCCCCTTACTCTTTCCCCACAGCCCTGCAAATAGTTTTTTTTTCCAAATCTATAAATGGTCGTGTTGGTGAATCTGGATTTGCTGCTCTGCTTAATTTCCTGCTCTCTGAAGCTGGATTAACATCCTTAGCTATTAACTGACTTAATTAAATGGCTGTTATTAAATGGCTGTTAAACCAGTTAAAGAGGCACTGAATTAGCACGAGGGCAGGCGATTAGGCTGGTTTTTCTACCAAACCGAATCCTGTAAAATGAAGTCGCCCAGTGGAAAACCGAAGTAATTAGATGTTTCAAGTCAGTGCCATGGAAACCAAGCAGGAAGAGATTAACAAAAGCGAAATACTGCGGACGCTGCAAATGTGAAATAAGAACAGAGAATGCAGGAAAACGCTCGGCAGGCCAGGCAGCACCCGTGGAGAGAGAAACAGAGTTAACGTTTCTGGTCGATAACCTTTCACCCCGCGCATCCAATTAAATCATTGTGGCAGGATCTTTATTTTTACATAAATGTTTAAAAATAGTGTTTTATTATAGAGAAATCAGTTGCTTATTAACCGTGGGAGTGACTGTCCTTCAAACATTGTGTTCAGTCACCAAAACAGGGCCTCCCTTTGTTCTATTTTAGCCGTACGATTGTGGGGAGGTGGCAATCGAATGTTATGCTTGCCCGTAGGGAGTGGGTGGGTCTGTTTACTTGCTCCTTTCTGGAACTAAACAAATATTAATGAAGAAATAAGACATGTCCCCCTGAGACAAGGCTGTAAAACCTCAATAGAATCGGGATACATGCCATCTGTAATCATTTTACCAGCCCTGCATTTGTAGCAGTTTAAAGTGGTCTAGTGATGAGCAAAAGGCAAGGCTCGCCTACAGAAAGGGGAGAAACTATGGCGGAACGAGGGAGGCAACTATGGCGGAGTAGAAAGCAGATTTTATTTTCCTTCCGTTGACAGTGACCGAGCTGTAGCTTCTGCAGGTAACTCTGCCGTTACTAAGATCACGATTAAAAAAAATTTTGGCGGATCGGTTCTCATTTTGCTGAATAAATTTGCCTTGACAGCTACTACTTTGGTCTTCTGAGTTTTACTATGTAAATAAGACTTGTGTATTTTTTTTTGCAGTAACTGGCTTTGACTTGTGGGGAGCAGTGCTAACTATGGGTCTAGTCTGCACGCTGTATACAGCGCTGGTGAGTAATCAATGGGCCGGAGAGCCAAAATTTTCCAATCCGCGTTTGTGGGTTAGAAGAAATACTTGCATTTATATGACGCCTTTCACAACCTCAGGATGTCCCAAAGCGCAGAAGTACTTTAGAAGTATAGTCACTGTTGTAGGAAACGCGACAGCCAATTTGCGCACAGCATGGTTCCACAAATACATAAAATAAATGACTAGATAATCTGTTTTTTAGTGATGCTGATTGAGGGATAAATATTGGCCAGGACATACAAACAGGAGCAGGCCATTCAGCCCCTTGAGTCTGTTCTGCCATTCAATTAGATCATGGCTGATCTGTACCTCAACTCCATCTACCCGCCGTTGCTCCATATCCCTTAATAACCTTACCCAACAAAGATCTACCAATCTCAAGTTTAGAATTTTTCAATTAATCCCCAGCTTCAACAACTTTTTGGAAGAGAAAGCTCCAGATTTAAACACTGGGGAGAATCCCTGCTCTTCTTCGAAACAATGCCGCGGGATCTTTTGCGTCCACCTGAGGGGTCAGATGGGACCTCAGCTTAACTTCTCATCCGAAAGATGGCACCTCCGACAGTGCAGCGCTCCCTTGGTACTGCACTGGGAGTGTCAGCCTGGATTATGTGCTCATGTGTCTGGAGTGGGACTGTGCAAGATCCCACAAACAGCAGTAAAATAAATGACCAGATACTCTGTTTTAGTGATGTTGATTGAGGGATAAATATTTACCAGGGCATAGGAACGGGAGTCGGCCATTCAGCCCCTTGAGCCTGTTCCACCATCCACCATGGCTAATCTATATTTCAAGCTCCACCTAGCCGCACTTGGAGTGTCGGCCAGGATTACACAGGATATACGGCACAGAAACAGGCCATTCGGCCCAACCAGTCCATGCCAGCGTTTATGCTCCACTCGAGCCTCCTCCCGTCTTTCCCCATCTAACTATCAGCATAACCCTCTATTCCCTTCTCCTTCATATGCTTATCTAACCGCCCCTTAAATGCATCTATACTATTCGCTTCAACCACTCGCTGTGGTAGCGAGTTCCACATTCTCACCACTCTCTGGGTAAAGAAGTTTCTCCTGAATTCCCTATTTAATTTCTTGGTGACTATCTTGTATTGATGGCCTCTAGTTATGCTCTTGCCCACAAGTGGAAACACTCGCTCTGTATCCACTCTATCAAAACCTTTCATAATTTTAAAGGCCTCTATTAGGTCACCCCTCAGCCTTTTTTCAAGAGAAAAGAGACCCAGCCTGTCCATCCTTTCCTGACAGGTGTACCCTCTCATTTCTGGTATCATCCTTGTAGATCTTCTCTGCACCCTCTCCAGTGCCTCTATATCCTTTTTATAATATGGCGACCAGAATTGTACGCAGTACTCCAAGTTTTATGCTCAAGTCTCTGGAGTGGAGATTTGAACCCACGACCTTCTGACTGTGTGTGGAGAGTGAAACCCACTGAGCCTTGGGTGATACCTCTCTTTCAGCTGAGGCTGCTTTCCTTTTTTAATCCTATTTAATGTCGCTCTCTGTTTCACGTTCAGGGTGGACTGAAGGCCGTAATCTGGACGGACGTTTTTCAGACGATGGTGATGTTTTCTGGGCAGCTGGCTGTCATCATCATCGGAGCAAGAGAGGCAGGGGGGTTTGGCGAAGTGTGGCGAATCGCGAAAGAGAACGGCAAGATCGCAGGAATCAAGTAAGTGCGGCTTTTAACAAAAAAAATACGACGAGTCAAAAACATAAATCAGAAGTGGCTTTACTGGAGAACCAATGATAGGAGGGTGGGGTCGGTAACCAGAGGACACAGATTTAAAATAATTGGCAAAAGATCCAGGGGAGAGATTGAGTAGATTGAGCCTATACTCTCTGGAGTTTAGAAGACTGAGAGGTGTTCACATTGAAACATGTAAGATTCTGAAGGGGATTGACAGGGTAGATGCTGAGAGGTTGTTTCCCCCTGGCTGGAGTGTCTAGAACTAGGGGGCATAGTCTCAGGATAAGGGGCAGGCCATTTAAGACTGAGATGAGGAGGAATTTCTTCACTGAGGGTTATCAATCTTTGGAATTCTCTACCCCAGAGGGCTGTGCATGCTGAGTCGTTGAGTATATTCAAGGCGGAGATAGATAGATTTTTGGACTCTAGGGGAATCAAGTGATATGGGGATCGGGTGGGAAAGTGGAGTTGAGGTAGAAGATCAGCCATGATCTTATTGAATGGCTGAACAGGCTTGAGGGGCTGAATGGCCGACTCCTGCTCCGAATTCTTATGTTCTTATGAGGAGACATTTCTTTCAATACAGCAAGTTGTTTAATCTGGAATGCACTGCCTGAAAGGGTGGTGGTAGCAGATTCAATAATAACTTTCAAAAGGTAATTGGATAAATACTTGAAAAGGAAAAATTTTTCAGGGCTATTGGGAAAGAGCAGGGGAGTGGGACTAATTGGATAACTCTGTCAAAGAGCCGGCACTTTCATGAAGTGAATGGTGTCTGGCTCTGAGACCAATGCAGGCAGACAGGGCAGAGAGCAAGAATGGTTACAAGACGTTTTGTATTGAGGTCCTGAGCAATCCTGTAAAAGTGGAGGCCGGTGCCGGAGTTACTGCTTTAACGTGCCCTGCCTGCGAGAGAGACGCTCCAGTGCACGGTGAGATGTGTTTGGTGTTGTGTCTGCTAAAGTAATTGGTGTCATTATCCTCCGCAGCCTGAACCCTGACCCCTTTGTGCGTCACACCTTCTGGACGCTGAGCTTTGGCGGTGTGTTCATGATGCTGGCGCTTTACGGAGTGAACCAGGCCCAGGTCCAGCGGTACCTCAGCTCACGGACGGAGAAGCAGGCGATACTGTGAGTTACTGAAACAAAACCTGGCATGGTCGCAAGCGTTTGAGACGGCAGTCGGATTTGTCCGTTTTACTTTGGTATTCCTGAATCTGAGAGAGAGAGAGAGAGAGAGACATTGATCTTATTGTGCAGAGAGGTTGCTAACTAAGGCAGTGTTTACACTGCCAGCGTGGTTTCATGTAGCACTGACAATGGGAATAGGAGACCATTCAGCCCCTCGCGTCTGTTCCGCCATTCAATTCGATCATGCCTGTATCTTAACCCCATTTACCTGCCTGGGTTCCCTAACCCTTAATACTCTTAGCTAACAAAAATCTAACAATCTCGGTCTTGAAATTTTGAATTGAGCCCCAGCATCAACAGCTTTTTGAGGGAGATAGTTCCAGATTTCCACCACCCTTTGTGTGAAGAAGTGCTTCCTGACATCACCCCTGAACGGCCTGGCTCTAATTTTAAGGTAATGTCCCCTTGTTCTGGACTCCCCCCACCAGAGGAAATAGTTTCTCTCTACCTATCCTATCCACTCCTTCAATCATCTTAAACACCTCCATTAGATCACCTCTTAATCTTCTATAACTCAAGGGAATACAACAACAACTTGTATTTATATAGCGCCTTTAACGTAGTAAAATGTCCCAAGACGCTTCACAGGAGTATTAAAAGACAAAAAATTTGACACAGCCACACAAGGAGAAATTAGGGCAGGTGGCCAAAAGCTTGGTTAAAGAGGTAGGTTTAAGGAGTATCTTAAAGGAGGAAAGAGAGGTAGCGAGGCGGAGAGGTTTAGGGAGGGAATTCCAGAGCTTAGGGCCCAGGCAGCAGAAGGCACAGCCACCAATGGTTGAGCGATTATAATCAGAGATGCTCAAGAGGGCAGAATTAGAGGAGCGCAGATATCTCGGGGTGGGGGGGGGGGTGCTGAAGCTGATTACAGAGATAGGGAGGGGCGAGGCCATGGAGGGATTTGAAAACAAGGATGAGAATTTTGAAATCAAGGCGTTGCTTAACCGGGAGCCAATGTAGGTCAGCGAGCACAGGGGTGATGGGCGAACGGGACTTGGTGCGAGTTAGGACACAGGTTTACGTAGGGTAGAATGTGGGAGGCCGGCCAGGAGTGTATCGAATAGTCAAGTATAGAGGTAACAAAGGTATGGATGAGGGTTTCAGCAGCGGATGAGCTGAGGCAAGTGCAGAGACGGGCGATGTTACAGAGGTGGAAATAGACGGTCTTAGTTAGGCTGCGGATATGTGGTCAGAAGCTCACTTCAGGGTCAAATGCGACACCAAGGTTGCGAACCTACAAGCCTAGCCTGTGCAACTTGTCCTCGTAATTTATCACTTTTAGCCCCGGTATCATTCTGGTGAATCTGCGCTAATGTTAGTGTCGAGGGTCGCCCTGAATCCGCAGCAAGGTGAAGGGACTCTCGGACTGCGCTCTGCTGTTTCTTCCACCTTGGACACGCACAAAACCGTTTGGCACCACCACCACCAACAACAACCGCTGTTTAGGTTCAAGTCCCACTCCAGAGACTTGAGCCCGTAATCCAGGCTGACACTCCCAGTGCAGTACTGAGGGAGTGCTGCACTGTCGGAGGTGCTGTCTTTTGGAATGAAACGTTAAACCGAGGCCCTGTCTGCCCTCTCAGGTGGACATAAAAGATCCCATGGCACTATTTTGATGAAGGGCAGGGGTGTTCTCCCTGATGTCCTGGTTAATATTTATCCCTCAACTAATATCACTAAAACATATTATCTGCTCATTATCACATTGCTGTTTGTGGGAGCTTGCTGTGCGCAAATTGGCTGCCGCGTTTCCTACAGTACAACAGTGACTACACTTCAAAAGTACTTATTTGGCTGCAAAGCACTTTGGGGCGTGCTGAGGTAGTGAAAGGAGTGATATAAATGCATGTTTTGACCTGTAGCGATCCTCGCACCAACACCACTCAGGGTGGTGCCGCTCAATCGCTGACACGTGCACTGAAGAGTTCCTCGGCCGCACTGCGAGGAGTTCTGAGCCGGCTTTAAAAGCGCAGCAGCCAGTGGGGAAACGGCCGATCGATTCCAGCACCAGTGGCCTTGGGATTGTCCGCCACTCGCTCTCGCCTGGGAATTTACCGAGTCATCCCTGCGTGTAACGGGGCCGCGTTTTTAAAAAGTAGCGGCGAAACGGTTTTGAGCAAGCCGCGAATGTGTCGGATGTTTTTTGTTGCCGCCTGTCATCTCTCGCTGCCTTTGCTCGTCCCCCGTAGGTCGTGCTACGTGGTGTTTCCGTGCCAACAGATAGTCCTGGCCATGGGATGCCTGATGGGCCTGGTTATGTACGCTCGTTATGGTGAAAACGGCCCACTGCAGCAGGGTTATGTCAGCGCCTCCGATCAGGTACTCCCTCCTCCTTTTTTAAAAGCCAAACCATGTGAAAGAAAAAAAGAAAGAACTTGCATTTATATAGCCGCCTTTCATAGAATCATAGAAAGTTACAGCACGGAAGGAGGCCATTTCGGCCCATCGTGTCCACGTCGGCCAATAAAGAGCTATCCAGCCTAATCCCACTTCCCAGCTCTTGGTCCGTAGCCCTGCAGGTTACAGCATCCCAAGTGCACATCCAAGTACTTTTTAAATGTGGTTAGGGTTCCTGCCTCTGCTACCCTTTCAGGCAGTGAGTTCCAGACCCCCACAACCCTTTGGGTGAAGAAATTTCCCCTCAAATCCCCTCTAAACCTTCCACCAATTACTTTAAATCTGTGCCCCCTGGTTTTTGACCCCTCTGCTAAGGGAAATAGGTCTTTTCTATCCACTTTATCTATGCCCCTTGTACGCAAGGCTGATATTTAAAGATATTTAGTAGACGAGAATCATATATGTATAACTTCAAGTGTAGCCATTGACCAAATAATATTACCCATAATTACTCCTGGGTAACGAGAAAGCTAAGACTTGTTCAAAATGCAGCTACGAAGGATGGTCAAAAGCAGTTTTGACTAAGTTTTGATGACAAACAGCCACAGACTGCGAGTGAAGGTTAAATCATTAAATAACATAAGGACATAAAATGAGAGAGATCATGGAGATAAGGTAGATTAAAGTGAGATAGTTTGGATACCTCAAGACTAGTGAAACCGCGCTGATATGGGCCCTTGGTGTGGAAAGGTCTTATACCAGGGAGGCTATGAAATGAAAGAGATAAAGTAAATTCCAATGGCATGAAAAGCTATAAACAAGATAACACGACAGCGGAGCAGAGTTCGTGGAAAAGGAGTGGCCAAGATGCTAACCTTAGTCTGAGTGACAATGGTATTTTGACCATTAGAACCAATTATAAAAGGTGATTTTGTTAAAGACCATATATGGACACTGGACAATCCAACTTTTGAGAAGAAAAGGGTTAAAACCTCGATTCTCAAAGAACAACTTCACACAGACCTACTGCGAGAACAAAGGAACAGACTTAAGACAGCGTCATCTGTGTCGGAGAGGTTTCAGAAACCGAGGGCTGCGAGCTACTCGTTAAAACTATCGCCTGTTGTTAAGTATATTACGCTGTAAGCTTAATAAATCTTGATTTATTGCTCAAACATTCTGGCTGCTGCCTATTGGTGTCTTGTCCAAGAACTCAGAGATCATTAAGATCTTACAACCTCATAATTTTATAGACCTCAATAAGGTCTCCCCTCAGCCTCTTCTGTTCCAAGGAAAACAGACCCAGCCTATCCAGTCTTTCCTCATAGCTAAGATTCTCTACTCCCGGCAACATCCTTGTAAATCTCCTCTGCACCCTCTCTAGTGCAATCACATCCTTCCTGTAATGTGGTGACCAGAACTGCACGCAGTACTCTAGCTGAGGCCTAACTAGTGTTTTATACAGTTGAAGCATAACCCCCCCCCTGCTCTTGTATTCTATGCCACGGCTAATGACCTCAGGACTTCCCAACGCGCTTTAAAGCCAATGAAATACGTAGAATGTACAGCACAAAACAGGCCATTCGGCCCAACAGGTTTGTGCCGGTGTTTACGCTCCACACGAGCCTCCTCCCACCTCTCCATCTAACCCCATCAACATATCCCTCTATTCCTTTCTCCCTTATGTACTTCTTTAGCTTCCCTTTAAATGTGTCTACACTATTCGCCTCAACCACTCCCTGTGGCAGCGAGTTCCAATTTCTAACCACTCTCTGGGTGACGACGTTTCTCCTGAATTCCCGATTCGATTTATTAATAACACTCATATTTATGGCCCCTAGTTTTGGACTACTCTCCCCCACACCCCACACAGACACCCCTCACACGTGCTTCTGAAGTGTAGCCACTGTTGTAATGTAGCAAATGCGGCAGCCAATTTGTGCACAGCAAGGTCCCACACACAGCAATGTGATAAATGACCAGATTTATCTTTTTTTAGTGCTGTTGGTTGAAAAGAGGTTAATTTGCGACTGATATTACAGGAACCAGATTTTGGCTTCGTCCTTCCCTCACCTGCGCTGCTCCCCTTTTCCCTTCGATCATCAGAAGCGCTCGAGTCTGCAATGTTGAACCAACAGTAAAGCGCCGCTCCCTGAATCCCTCATTCCGAATGAGATGTTAAACTGAGGCCCCTTCTTCCCTCTCAGGTGGACGTAAACGACCCCTTGGCAGTATTCTATATATCAGTGCTGTCATACATCACTGTTGCCCTAATTAAAGTGGATCACTACCGTAACTCAGTGGGTAGCACTTTCACTTCTTGAGTCAGAAGATCATGGTTTCATGCCCAACTGTAGAGACTTGCAGCCCCATAATTCAGACTGACGCTCCCAGTACAATACTGACGGAATGCTGCACCTTTCGGATGAGACGTTAAACCGAGGCCCCACCTGCCCCCTCAGGTGGACATAAAAGATCCCACGGCCACTATACGAAGAGGAGCTGGGGAGTTCTCCCCAGTGTCCTGGCCAATATTTATCCCTCAATCAACATCACAAAAAACATCATCTGGTCATTTATCTCACTGATTATCTGGTCATTATCACATTGCTGTTTGTGGGACCTTGCTGTGTGCAAATTGGCTGCTGTGTCTCCTACATTACAAGAGTGACTACATTTCAAAGAGTCCTTCAATGTCTGTAAAGCGCTTTGGGACGTCCTGAGATCGTGAAAGGTGCTATATAAATGTTTTAATCTTTGTTTTTTATCTTTTAGGTTTGCAATGTTGTGAAGTACTGATGTCTAGGCAGAGAGAATTGGTGCTGGCTCTGGACAGATTGGCAGGTTTAGGGAGCAGTCCCTTGTTATAAGACTACAACAGCTTTCATTTTTATGTGGATCACAAAATGAACGTCGAGCGTTAATAGTGGAGCTTGGGAAAGGAGGTGACCAAAGGCAGGGATGAAGAGAGAGGATTTGAGGATACCGGGAGGAGGGGGAGAAGAGGAGATAACTGGTTGGATTTGAGAGTGATCCAGCATGGAGGGCCCGGAGGGCTGAAGACCCTGCCTCCTGGAGGTTGAGCGGGGGAGGTGGGAGAGCAGACATGTTGAGGGCCAGATTCGGAAGAGCAGGCAGCACATGCGCACACACACCCTACCCCTACCCCCAGCGAGTGCAGGACTGGAGGAGGCTGCAGAAGTGGCAAGGGGGTGAGGCTATTTGTAAACCGGGACAGGGATCTTGAATTCAACAGGTGGGAGGGGGCCGTGGAGAGCCTGTGGAGGTCGGTGAGGACAGGGCTGGTGCTGGGATTCACACTAGTGATTCTTTCTGTACAAGTTGTGTGCATTTGATTTGATAACAGCGATGTCAAATCTGGTTTGAATTGCAGATGGTTATTTATTTTGTCATGGACGTTCTTCAGGGATACCCTGGTTTACCCGGACTCTTCATCGCATGCCTGTTCAGCGGAGCACTCAGGTACTTTCACAGTTACAGAACTAAACCTTTATAAATTAACGGGACCTGTACTGAAATACCAGAGTCCACAGTCTGACAGGACCTGTACTGAAATACCAGATGACCTTGCAAGTATCAACATTTGCACTTGATAAAGAGTGCAGTCTGTACATTGTGTTTGCGTGTCTGACTGGAGAAGCTGGGGGACCTATTGACCTGCTTACAGTTCTTTTGCTTGCCTGATGCCGAGGAGGATTTTTTGCTGGAAATCCTTTCCAAGGGGAAGCTATCGAGAGTAAAGAAGTGATTGAGACGGCAGCCTAGAAAGAGGAGGAGGACGTTCAGCTCCTCGAGCCTGTTCCGCCCTTCAGTTAAGTTATGGCTGAGCTGAATCTTAACTCCATCTACCCGCCTTGGTTCCCTAACCCTTAATACCCTTACCCAACAAAAATCCATCAATCTCGGTTTTGAAATTTTCAATTGACCCCCAGACTCAACAGCCTTTTTGGGGGAGAGAGTTCCAAATTTCCACTACCCATTGTGTGAAGAAGTGTTTCCTGGCATCATCCGTGAACGGTCTAGCTCTAATTTTAAGGTTATGCCCCCTTGCGCTGCACTCCCCCCTACCAGAGGAAATAATTTAACTCCTGTGATCATAAACACCTCGATTAGATCACCCCTCAGCAACAGCCAGAGCCCGAGTGAGTTTAACTGAGCTCTCTGTTCTCTCTAACAAGACCCAGTAGATGTGATGATCTTGAGTTAGTTCGTACAGCCTTTTCTTTGGTCATATGTCTTGCTGCAGCTAAACAGGCCAGTGTCTTCATGGCCCCTCACACCAGGGCTAGTCCTCGTACATTCCTACTCTGTGTTGTCATTTGGAAGCTCCAGTACCTCCATATCCAGTTGAGTCCAGTTTCCAGATGACCGCCCTCCCACCCTTTAGAGTCGGTGTGTGTGTTCGTTGATGGAGGGGCAAACCGGGTCACCAGACAGCTTTGTCCTGAGTGCTCCCCGTCAGACCCTCACCGGTGTAAGAATATAGATAAGTTTTTACAATTTTTTAGGTAAAACAGCTAATGTAGATCAGAATTGGTTTAAACTGTATGCATGCGAATGGCATTACATAGGATTACACAGGATATACGGCACAGAAACAGGCCATTCGCCCCAACCAGTCCATGCCAGCGTTTGTGCTCCACATGAGCCTCCTCCTGTCTTTCCTCATCTAACTCTATCAGCATAACCCTCTATTCCCTTTTTCCTCATATGCTTGTCTAGCCTCCCCTTAAATGCATCTATACTATTCGCTTCAAACACTCACTGTGGTAGCGAGTTCCACATTCTCACCACTCTCTGGGTAAAGAAGTTTCTTCTGAATTCCCTATTGGATTTCTTGGTGACTATCTTATATTCATGGCCTCTAATTATGCTCTTCCCCACAAGTGGAAACATTCTCCCTGTATCCATTCCAACAACATTTTTCATAATTTTAAAGACCTCTATTAGGTCACCCCTAAGCCTTTTTGCAAGAGAAAAGAGACCCAGCCTGTTCATCCTTTCCTGATATGTATACCCTCGCATTTCTGGTATCATCCTTGTAAATCTTCTCTGCACCCTCTCCAGTGCCTCTATATCCTTTTTATAATATGGCGACCAGAATTGTACGCAGTACTTTTAAGTGTGGTCTAACCAAGGTTCGATACAGGTTTAGCATAACTACAAGATGCCATCTACAAGATGCACTGCAGCAACTCGCCAAGGCTTCTTCGGCAGCACCTCCCAAACCTGCCACCTCTTCCACCTAGAAGGACAAGGGCAGCAGGCGCATGGGAACACCACCACCTCCAAGTCACACACCATCCTGACATAGAAGTATATCGCCGATCCTTCATCGTCGCTGGGTCAAAATCCTGGAACTCCCTACCTAACAGCACTGTGGGAGTACCTTCACCACACGCACTGCAGAGGTTCAAGAAGGCAGCTCATGACCTTCTCATGGGCAATTAGGGATGGGCAATAAATGCTGGCCTTGCCAGTGACGCCCACATCCCATAAACGAATAAAAAAAAAACTTCCCTTCAATTCTATATCTCTAGAAATAAACCCTAGTGCTTGGTTTGCATTTTTTTATGGCCTTGATAACCTGTGTCACAACTTTTAGTGATTTGTGTATTTATACTCCGAGATCCCTTTGTTCCTCTGCCCCACTGAGACTCGCACCCTCCAAGTGATAAGTGACCTCCCTATTCTTCCTACCAAAATGTAATACCTCACATTTATCTGTGTTGAACTTCATTCGCCAATTATATGCCCATTCTGCAAGTTTATTAATGTCTTCCTGTAATTTGCTGCAGTCCTCCTCAGTATTGACTATCTCCCCCCCCCCCCCCCCCCCCCAAAAACAAAAGTTTGGTGTCATCCGCAAATTTAGAAATTGTGTTTTTGATTCCTAAGTCTAAATCATTAATGTAAATTGTGAACGGTAGTGGTCCCAGCACTGATCCTTATGGATCACCACTACCCACCTTCTGCCACTGTGAATAGCTACCCTTTACTCCTACTCTCTGCTTTCTGTCCTGAAGCCAGCCAGCAATCCATTCTGCTACTTGTCCCCTGACTCCGCATTCTCTGACCTTGTTCATCAGACTGTTATGGGTTACCTTATCGAAGGCCTTTTGAAAATTCTGATAAATTACATCTACTGCATTACCATTGTCTACTCTCTGTTACCTCTTCAAAAAATTCAATAAGGCTAATCAAGCAAGACTTTCCCTTTTGAAATCCATGCTGACTATTCATTATTATACTTTTCGTTTCTAGATGTTATATTTTCTCCTTTAGTAGGAATTCCATTATTTTTCCTACCACCAATGTTAAGCTGACTGGTCTATAATTCCTTGGACGTGTCCGATCCCCCTTCTTAAATATAGGTATTGGGTTTGCTATCCGCCAGTCCTCTGGCACTACACCTTTTTCTAACGAATTATTAAATATGCGTAGTAATGCCTCTGGTATCTCTTCCCTTTTTTTTAAATGCGTGGATGCAATCCATCCGGACCTGGGGTTTTATCCTCTGAGTTTGATTAGTTTATTTAATATATCCCCCTTTTTTTTATTTTAAATGCACTTATCTCATTACTAATCTCATCATCCAATGTCATGTCCACCTGTTCTATCTCCCTGGTAAATACTGAAGTGTGTCCATCCCTTAGTGGCCCTATTCGCATCCCAACCTTCCATTTTTTATTGATGTGCCTGTAAAAACAGGCATCTATTGATTGCAATGACACTGAGATAACATTGGAGAAGGGTGAAACTTTAGACAATGGAACAGGATGGTGACGACGATGAGATCCCCTGTGCGTCCAGCAATCTGTTCGATGACCTAAAGAGATTGTAAAACGGCCAACAGTTAAACTCAGCAAGAATTAGACAACGTGCGATTGTTTCTTTAAAATGATATAAGAGAGGGTTACAAAGCTATTACTCAGTTTGGAACTTTAGTTACGTTCAAGGCGAGGTACCATGAACGGCCTGGATAACGAATCACTCCTGATTCCCGAGGAGTTCTTTACGTGTGAGTTTCCAGATGTAGGACTGCATGTACTGCTCTCTATGCAGTCTTAAGATGAAGTTAATTGTCAGAGCATATTACTTACTGCCTCTAGCTTTCACACAACTGTTATTAAAAGGATGAGGGTTATTCAACAGCTAGCTCTTAGAAGTGGCAGCCACGTTACTGAACGCTCTCTTTTTAATGCCGAATCGCTGTTTGTGTTTCTTCAGCACGATATCGTCTGCGTTTAATTCACTGGCTGCTGTCACCATGACTGACCTGATTAAACCTCACTACCCACACATGACTGAGGCTCGAGCCACGCTAATATCCAAGGGTCTTGGTAAGTGACAGTTGAAAATAACAACGATAACTTACATTTATATAGCGCCCTTAACATAGTAAAACGTTCCAAGGCGCTTCACAGGAGCGTTATCAGTCAATATTTGACACCAAACCACAGAGATATTAGGACAGGTGACCAAAAGCTTGGTCAAAGAGGTAGGTTTTTAAGGAGGAGAGAGAGAGGCGGAGAGGTTTCGGGAGGGAATTCCAGAGCTTAGGGTCCAGGCACCTGAAGGCACGGCCGCCAATGGTGGAGCGATTAAAATCGGGGATACTCTCGAGGCCAGAATTGGAGGAGCGCAGATATCTCTTGGGGTGGGGGGGGCGTTGTAGGGCTGGAGGGGAGGAGATTACAGAGATAGGGAGGGGCGAGGCGATGGAGGGATTTGAACACAAGGATGAGAATTTTAAATTTGAGGTTTTGCCCAACGTCGTCGTCTTCTTAGGCAGTCCCTCGACTGCTTCCACATTAAAAATGAGTTCTCAGGTGACTGATGAGTCCAATGTGTGACCTACAGTCTCTGTCACAGGTGGGGCAGACGGTGGTTGAAGGGGCAGGTGGGTGGGGTGCTTGGGTTGACGTGCGCTCCTTCCACTGCTTGCGCTTGGCTTCCGCTTGCTCCCGGCGAAGAGACTCGAGGTGTTCGGCGCCTTCCCGGATGCTTCTCCTCCACTTTGTACGGTCTTGGGCCAGGTATTCCCAGGTGTCGGTGGGGATGTTACACTTTTTCAAGGAGGCTTTGAGGGTGTCCTTGAAGCGTTTCCTCTGCCCACCTGGGGCTCTCTTGCCGTGCCAGAGCTCCGAGTAGAGCGCTTGTTTTGGGAGTCTCGTATCGGGCATGCGGACAATGTGACCCGTCCATCGGAGCTGATCGAGCGTGGTCAAAGCTTCGATGCTGGGGATGTTGGCCTGAGCAAGAACACTGACGTTGGTGCGCCTATCCTGCCAATGGATTTGCAGGATCTTGCGGAGGCAGCGTTGGTGGTACCTCTCCAGTGCTTTGAGGTGCCTGCTGTACATGGTCCATGTCTCTGAGGCATACAGCAGGGCGAGTATCACTGCTGCTCTGTAGACCATGAGCTTAGTGCCGGGTTTGAGGTCCTGGTCTTCAAACACTCTCTTCCTCATGCGACCGAAGGCTGCACTGGCACACTGAAGGCGGTGTTAGACTTCATCATCGACGTCTGCCCTTGTTGACAGTAGGCTCCCGAGGTATGGAAAGTGGTCCATGTTGTCCAAGGCCTTGTCGTGGATTTTGATAATCGGGGGGGCAGTACTGTGTGGCGAGGGCAGGTTGGTAGAGGACCTTTGTCTTACGGATGTTGAGTGAGCACAGGGTTGATGGGTGAACGGGACTTGGCGAGAGTTAGGATACGGGGCAGCAGGAAATTGCTAACCTCAAACGCTGGGATCTGTTTGAAGTGAAAGTAGCATCGTTCAGTCCGCCATCGGTCAGGGATGAGATAACACGTATCCTTCGGTTTCCGTCCAGTTCCCTTCCATCTCGTGCTTGTCAAGGTATTTGTGCACTGAACCTGACTTAATTAGTTTTTTAATGGGCTCCTGCCTTGTGATGTATTTCTTTTGATGCGATTAATCCCAGTCTGGAATGCAGCTTACTAAAAGATTGGCAGCATTGGTAGCCCTCCAGCGACTGATTATAAACATTCAGGGGAGAGGGAGCCAATGCCTGCAGATTAGAAAGACTTGCATTTCTGTAGCGCTTTTCACGACCTCAGGACGTCCCAAAGTGCTTTACAGCCAATGAAGTACTTTTGAAGTGTGGTCACTGTTGTAAAATAGGAAACGCAACAGCCAGTTTGTGCACAGCAAGCTCCCACAAACAGCGATGTGATAATGAGCAGATCATCTGTTTAGTGACATGAAAGCAAAATACTGCGGATGCTGGAAATCTGAAATAAAAACAGAAAATGCTGGAAATACTCAGCAGGTCAGGCAGCATCAGTGGAGAGAGAAACAGAGTTAACGCTTCCGGCACGGCAAGAGAGCCCCAGGTGGGCAGAGGAAACGCTTCAAGGACATCCTCAAAGCATCCTTCAAAAAGTGTAACATCCCCACCGACACCTGGGAATCCCTGGCCCAAGGACCACACAAAGTGGAGGAGAAGCATCCGGGAAGACGCCGAACACCTCGAGTCTCTTCGCCGGGAGCAAGCAGAAGCCAAGCAGAAGGAGCGCACCCAAGCACCCCACCCACCCGCCTCTTCAACCACCGTCTGCCCCACCTGTGAAAGAGACTGTAGGTCCCGCACTGGACTCATCAGTCACCTGCGAACTCATTTTTAATGTGGAAGCAAGTCATCCTCGGTTCCGAGGGACTGCCTAAGAGAGAAGAGAGTAACGTTTCAGGTCGGTGACCTTTCATTAGAACTGGATAAAGTTAGAGATGTAACGGATTTTAAGCAAGTGCAGGGGCAGGGAAAGGGGGGAGAGGAGGAAAGAACAAAAGGGAAGGTCTGTGATAGGGTTGAAGGCAGGAGTGATTAGATGACAAAAGGTATGATTGTACAAAACAAAAGGAGATGGTAATGGGACAAGTAAAGAAACAAAAGATTGGTCTAGAAGAGATGTAAATGGATATAGCAGAATCAACAGCTGCCATCTGAAAAAATAGGGGCAGAGGTTATGGTCTGAAATTGTTGACCTCGATGTTGAGACCAGAAGGCTGCAAAGTGCCTAATAGAAAGATGAGGTGCTGTTCCTCGAGCTTACGTTGAGCTTTGTTGGAACAGTGTAAGGGGCCGAGGTCAGAGTGGGAGTGGAGCAGAGAATTAAAATAACAGGCAAACGGAAGCTCGAGGTCACGCTTGCGGACTGATGGAGGTGTTCCGCAAAGCGGTCACCCAATCTGCGTTTGGTCTCCGCATCGTGAGCAGCGAATACAGTATACTAAGTTGCAGGAAGTACAAGTAAATCGCTGTTTCACCTGGAAAGAGTGTTTGGGGCCCTAGACGGTGGGAAGGGAGGAGGTGAAAGGGCAGGTGTTGCATCTCCTGCGCTTGCACGGAAAGGTGCCGTGGGAAGGGGAGTGCGTGTTGGGGGTGATCGAGCAGTGGACCAGGGTGTCGCGGAGGGAGTGGTCTCTTCCGAATGCTGAGGGGAGTGGAGGGGAAGATGTGTTTGTGGTGGGATCACGCTGGATGTGGTAGAAATGGCGGAGGATGATCCATTGAATGTAGAGGCTGGTGGGGTGAAAGGCGAGGACAAGGGGAACCCTATTGTGGTTCTGGGAGGGAGGGGAAGGGGTGAGAGCAGAAGTGCAGGAAATAGAACGGACACAGTCAGGGGCCCTGTCATCCACGGTAGAGGGGAATCCTCGATTGAGGAAAAAGGAAGACATATCGGAAGCACTAGTATTGAAGGTGGCATCGTCAGAACAGATGCGATGGAGACGGAGAAACTGGGAGAATGGAATAGAGTCCTTGCAGGAAGCAGGGTGGGTGGAATTGTAGTCCAGGTAGCTGTGGGAGCTTATAGTGGATGTTTGTCGAAAGCCTATCCCCAGAAATGGAGACAGAAGTCGAGGAAGAGAGGGGAAGAGTCGGAGATGGACCATATGAAGGTGAGGGAAGGGTGGAAATTGGAAACAAAGTGAATGAAATTTTCCAGTTCAGTGCGAGAGCAGGAACGGCACCGATACAGTCATCAATGTATCGGAAAAAGAGGTGAGGAAGGGGACCAGAGTAGAACTGGAACAAAGAATGTTCCACATATCCCACAAAAAGGCAGGCACAGCTAGGACCCTGTTTTGGTGATATTGGTTGAGGGATAAATATTGTCCAGGACACCTGGGAGAACTCCCCAGCTCTTCGAATAGTGGCCATGGGATCTTTTCCGTCCACCTGAGGGGGCAGACAGGGTTTCAGTAACGTCTCATCCGAAAAATAAAATCTGACCTCGGGCAGCTCCTCCAGCCCTGTGTTCCAGCTGGCACCATTTACTCTTCCTGCTTCCCCATCAGCAGCAGGACTTACGATCATCACATTCCTGCGCTCTGGAATTTCCCTCCCCACCTCGGCCTATCTAAACCCCTGCGTCTTTCTACTTCTCTCCTCACCACCTAAACCTACTGCCCTGACCACCCCTTTAGTCACCTCCCCTTAATCTATCCCGAACTCAAACTCATTGTCTTCAGTGAAGTGCCTTGGGGCATAAGAACATAAGAAATAGGAGCAGGAGTAGGCCATTTGGCCCTTCGAGCCTGCTCCGCCATTCAATAAGATCATGGCTGATCTTCTACCTCATCTCCACTTTCCTGCACTATCCCCATATCCCTTGATTCCCTTAATATTCAAAAATCTATCGATCTCTCTCTTGAATATACTCAACGACTGAGCCTCCACAGCCCTCTGGGGTAGAGAATTCCAAAGATTCACCACCCTCTGAGTGAAGAAATTTCTCCTCATCTCAGTCCTAAATGGCCGACCCCTTATTCTGAGACTATGATTCCTGGTTCTAGACTCCCCAGCCAGAGGAAACATCCTCCCTGCATCTATCCTGTCAAGTCCTGTAGGAATTTTGTATGTTTCAATGAGATCACCTCTCATTCTTCTAAACTCGAGAGAATATAGGCCTAGTCTACTCAATCTCTCCTCATAGGACAATCCCCCATCCCAGGAACCAGTCTGGTGAATCTTCGTTGCACTCCCTCTATGGCAAGTATATCCTTCCTTAGGTAAGGAGCCCAAAATTATACACAATGCTCCAGGTGTGGTCTCACCAGGGCCCTATATAATTGCAGTAAGACGTCTTTACTCTTATACTCGAATCCTCTTGTAATAAAGGCCAACATACCATTTGATTTCCTAATTGCTTGCTGTACCTGCGTGTTAACTTTGTGATTCTTGTACAAGGACACCCAGGTCCCTCTGAACACCAACATTTCCCATTCTCTCACCATTTAAAAAATACTCTGCTTTTTTATTTTTCCTACCAAAATGGATAACTTCACATTTCTCCACATTATATTCCATTTGCCATGTTCTTGCCTACTCACTTAGCCTGTCTATGTCCCCTTGAAGCCTCCTTGCATCCTCCTCACAACTTACATTCCCACCTGGCTTTCTATCATCAGCAAACTTGGATATATTACATTTGGTCCCCTCATCTAAATCATTGATGTAGATTGTGAATAGCTGAGGCCCAAGCACTGATCCTTGCGGTACCCCACTAGTTACAGCCTGCCAACCTGAAAATTACCTGTTAATTCCTACTCTCTGTTTTCTGTCCATTAACCAATCCTCAATCCATGCTAGTATATTACCCCCAATCCCATGAGCCCTAATTTTGTTTAATAGCATCTTGCCATGTAAGGGTAGGTGTTGGAAAGGAGGAGTCCGTATTAGAATAACGAGGAAATAAGGGTAAGGAGACACTGGAGGTTTATTTTCCTGGACTGTCCTTCAGTGGCGAGGCGTCACTGTGCAGGATCTTCTCTCGGGTGATTAGCAGGTAGAATCAATGCTGTGTTCCACTGTCTTGCAGTAGCTTGTTGGGACTACATAGAACGTACAGCACAGAAACTGACCATTCGGCCCAACTGATTCATGCTCCACACGAGCCTCCACCCACCCTGCTTCACCTCACCCTTGTATTCCCTTCTCCCTCATGTGCTTATCTAGCTTCCCCTTAAATGCATCTATGCTATTCGCCTCAACCACTCCCTGTGGTAGCGAGTTCCACATTCTCACCACTTTGAGTAAAGAAGTTTTAACCTGTGGACTGTGTCCCTTACCTGTAGCTTACAGTAAATGAGTGATCCTGTGTTTTTGCAGCGCTGGGCTATGGGTTGCTGTGCCTTGGAATGGCGTACATCGCATCACTGATGGGCTCGATGCTACAGGTGCTGTATGATACGCCTCTCTTTAAATATATTTAGATGGCCCCCGGGTGCCTGGATTTTTTTGACGTGATTTTTTTTTTCCAAACGTAGGCTGCATTGAGTATTTTTGGGATGGTTGGCGGCCCACTACTCGGAGTCTTCTGCCTGGGAATGTTTTTCCCCATGGCTAATTCTGCGGTGAGTTTTTGTTTCAAATACTATTCCTTTCTGTTTTGGCAGTATGTTCATGTTGTGGTAAGTTCATCAGTTAACTTGGTACTGTTAAAAGGTACTGACTCAAAAGCGTTCATTCGGGGAGGAGGTGTGGGATAGGTACCCTTATGTTAATGCTGTGCTAATGTGGATTATGGAGGTGTTATTGGACTAATAATCCAGAGAATGCGAGTGCAGATCCCATCATGGCACTTTGAGAATTCGAATTTTTTTTTTTTAATTAAAAATAATCTGTGAATAAAAAGCTGGCATCAGTAAAAGTGAGCGTGAAAGCTGTCGGATTGTTGTAAAAACCCAACTGATTCACTAAATGTCCCTTTAGGGAAGGAATCCTGCCGTCCTTACCCGGCCTGGGCCTGTAGGTGACTCGAGTCCCACGCCAACATGGTTGACTCTTAACTGCCCCTCTGAAGTGGTCCAACAAGTCACTCAGTCAGGGCAATTAGGGATAGGCAATAAATATCCTGAATTTTTTTTTTTATATCTGACGATTTTGCTGAGTTAGTTTTCAGTGGGTCACTAATATATTTAAATCTTTCATGTTAAGAGTTTTTGCTGACTAACCGACTTCTTCCACTTCTGGCTGGCTCCTCTTTGTCTTGTGTATACAATAGGGAGCGATCACCGGATTGGTGGCGAGTTTGATAATGGCGTTCTGGATTGGAATCGGCAGTTTTATTTCCAAACCAGCGGCTCTTGCCTTCGTAAACGCGACCATTATACAAAATGTCACCACCTCCATGGCCACCAGCACCATGGCAACCAGCACCATGGCAACAGTCAACCTGACGACAGTGGCGACGAGTGCAGGGTAAGTGCAGGTCCTATCACTGAGGTGAATTTTGCGGTGCGGTGGGGTGGGGTGGGGGTGGGGGAGCAAGGCGTTGTTGGAGCTGGAGCATAGAAAATGTCAGCCTCTACCGTCCAGATGACTTGGTCACATTTTGCATCGCCTAGTCTTGCCTGTATTGCGCTGTAAGATTAACCTGCAGTGGGTAGAGAACGAGAGTGGGGATTTTTGGGGCTGAAAGCTCCATTCATGCACCTGTTGTTGTTGGATCGCCTGGGCCAGAGCTTAGCGGACAATCGGATGAGGAGGAACTTACGGTCATAAAGCAGCCCGCCCAGTTTCCCGTCCACTTAAATTAGCGGACAATAAAAGTTAACCAAAATTGACCAAGAAGCTATCCGCTTGTTGTAAAAATAAAACCAACTGGTTCACTAATGTCCTTTCAAGAAAGCAAGAACTTGCATTTATGTAGCGCCTTTTATGACCTCCGGACGTCCCAAAGCGCTTTACAACCAATGAAGTATTTTTTGAAGTGTAGCCACTGTTGTAATGTAGGGAAACATGGCATTGGTATTGGTTGAGGGATAAATGTTGGCCAAGACACCGGGGAGAATTCCACTGCTCTTCTATGAATGGTACCTAATAGAACTCACTGCGAGCAGCCGAGGAGGAAAGTGGACCTAACCGGGAACCGGAGCAGAGGGGGAAAAAAATCCAGGAGTGACATTACAGGACAGTTGGTAAAGGTCACATCGGTTTTTTTTGCTCTTCAAGTTAGGGGCCGGGGTTAAATAGCTGGTTAGGGATAAAGCAGGAGCTTGGAGATTAGTAACTGTTAAACTACATTAGATTAGTAACTGTTAATACTATATTAAATTAGTAACTGTTAATAATATATTAATAACTTGAATTAGGTACATCTTAGTCTTAAGTTTGTATAAAGTTAGTTAATAGTCGAATAAATAAAGGCATGGCAGGGCAGCTGGAATGCGCATCGTGTGCCATGTGGGGAAATCCAGGAAGCTTCCCGTGTCCTGGACAACCACTTGTGCAGGAAGTGTCGTCACCTGGAGGAGCTCCAGCTCTGGGTTTTGGAGATTGAGCAGCAGCTGGCGTCACTGCGCTGCATCCGCGAGGCTGAGAGCTACGTGGACAGCACGTTTCAGGAGGTGGTCACCCCACAGCTAAGGAGTGTGCAGGCAGAGAGGGAGTGGGTGACCATCAGACAGAAGAGGAGGACCAAGCAGGTAGTGCAGGAGTCTCCTGAGTGCATGTCGCTCTCCAACCAGTATTCTGTTCTGCATATTGGTGAGGGCGATGGTTCCTCTGGGGAGTACAGCCAGAGCCAAGTCCATGGCACCATGGGTGGCTCAGTTGTACGGGGGAGAGGAGGAAGATGGGGAAAGCAATAGTGGTAGGGGATTCAGTAGTTAAGGGAGTAAACAGGCGTTTCTGTGGCCGCAGACGTGACTCCAGGATGGTATGTTTCTTCCCTGGTGCCAGGGTCAACGATGTCACCGAGTGGCTGCAGCACATTGAGGGGGGAGGGTGAACAACCAGAGGTCATGGTCCATATCGGTACCAACGACATGGGTAGAAAGAGGGTTGAGGTCCTGCAGGCAGATTTTAGGGAGCTAGGAAAGCGATTAAAAAGCAGGACCTCAAAGGTAGTAATCTCCGGATTACTCCCGGTGCCACGCGCGAGTGAGTATAGAAATAGGAGGATAGAGCAGATGAATGCGTGGCTGGAGAGACGGTGCAGGAGGGAGGGCTTCAGATTCCTGGGGCATTTGGGCCGGTTCTGGGGAGGTGGGACCTGTACAGGCCGGACGGGTTGCACCTCAACAGAGCCGGGACCAATATCCTCGGGGAGGTTTGCTCGTGCTGTTGGGGATGGTTTGAACTAAGTTGGCAGGGGGATGGACACCAGGATGTAGCATTAGAAAGGGGAAACAAAGGGCACAAAGGATTGGGAGGACGGATAGCACTAAAGTAAGAAATAGTGAGGTATAAGGTGGGGTCAGACTAAGAGAGAACACAGGATGGTCTAAGAGAGGTTTACAGTGTATTTATGTGAACGCACGAAGCGTAGTAAACAAGGTTGGTGAGCTGCAGGCGCAAATAGCCACATAGAAATATGATGTTGTGGCAATAACGGAGAACTGGCTCAAAAAATGGCAGGATTGGGTATTAAATATTCCTGGATATAGGGTGTACAGGAAAGATAGGAGGTGGTGTGGCAGTATTGGTTAAGGAGAATGTTACAGTGCTGGAAAGAGAGGATGTCCTGGAGGGGTCAAGGACAGAATCTATATGGCTAGAGTTAAGAAATAATAGAGGTGCCATGACACTACTAGGTGTATTCTATAGGCCACCAACGAGTGGGAAAAATATTACATACATAGGATATACGGCACAGAAACAGGTCATTCGGCCCAACCAGTCCATGCCGGCGTTTATGCTCCACAACGAGTCGCCTCCCGTCTTTCCTCATCTAACTCTATCAGCATAACCCTCTATTCTCTTCTCCCTCATATGCTTGTCTAGCCTACCCTTGAATGCATCTATACTATTCGCTTCAACCACTCTTTGTGGTAGCGAGTTCCACATTCTCACCACTCTCTGGGTAAAGAAGTTTCTCCTGAATTCCCTATTGGATTTCTTGGTGACTATCGTATATTGATGGCCTCTAGTTATGCTCTTCCCCACAAGTGGAAACATTCTCTGTATCCACTCTATCAATTTTTCATAATTTAAAAGACCTCTATATGGAGGAGCAAATTTGCAGAGAGATGCAAGAACTATAGAGTAGTGATAATGGGGGACTTCAACTATTCTAATATAGACTGGGATAGTAATAGTGTAAAGGGCAGAGAGGGGGAAGAATTTCTGAAGTGTGTTCAGGAGAACTTTCTTGATCAGTATGTTTCCGGCCCAACAAGGAAGGAGGCATTGCAGGATCTGGTTCTGGGGAATGAGGTAGGTCAAGTGGAGCAAGTGTTAGGAGGTGAACATTTAGGGAACTGTGATCATAGTATCATAAGGTTTAGATTAGCAATGGAAAAGGACAGGGAGCAATCTAGAGTAAAAATACTTAATTGGAGGAAGGCCAATTTCAGTGGGATGAGAATGTATCTAGCCCGGGTAAATTGGAATCAAAGATTGGCAGGCAAAACTGTAATGGAACAATGGCTGTCTTTAAAGAGGAAGTAGTTCGGGTACAGTCTAGGTACATTCCCACTAGGGGGAAAGGTAGGGCAACTAAAGTCAGAGCTCCCTGGATGATGAAAGAAGTAGAGAGGAAGATGAAGCAGAAAAAGAACGCGTATGACAGATGTCAGGTCGAGAATACATCTGAGAATCAGGCTATATTTAGAAAGGTCAGAGGGGAAGTGAAAAAGCAGCTATGATGAAAGCTAATCCAAACTGGAGAATTGCAAATGTTACAGCCTTGTTCAAAAAAGGGTGTAAAGATAAACCCAGCCACTACAGGCCAGTCAGTTTAACCTTGGTAGTGGGGAAGCTTTTAGAAACAATAATCAAGAGACAAAATTAACAGTCACTTGGACAAGTGTGGATTAATTAAGGAAAGCCAGCACGGATTTGTTAAAGGCAAATCGTGTTTAACTAACTTGATTGAGTTTTTTGATGAGGTAGCAGAGAGGGTTGATGAGGGCAATGTGGTTATGTGGTGTACATGGACTTCCAAAAGGCGTTTGACAAAGTGGCTTGCCAGCAAAGTTGAAGCCCATGGAATAAAAGGGACAGTGGCAGCATGGATACGAAATTGGCTAAGTGACAGGAAACAGAGTAGTGGTGAACGGTTGTTTTTTGGACTGAGGAAGGTATACAGTGGTGTTCCCAGGGGTCGGTACTAGGACCACTGCATTTCTTGATCTATATTAATGACTTGGATGTGGGAGTACAGGGTGCAATTTCAAAATTTGCAGATGACACAAAACTTGGAAGTAAAGTGAACAGTGAGGAGGATAGTGATAGAATTCAAGAGGACATAGACAGGCTGGTGAAATGGGCGACACGCTGGCAGATGAAATTTAATGCAGAAAAGTGCAAAATGATACATTTTGGTAGAACGAATGAAGAGAGGAAATATAAACTAAAGGGTATAAACCTAAAGGGGGTGCATGAACAGAGAGACCTGGGGGTATATGTGCACAAATTGTTGAAGGTGGCAGGGCAGGTTGAGAAAGCAATTAAAAAAGCTTATGGGATCCTGGGCTTCATGAATAGAATTGAGAGGTCGCACAACACCAGGTTATAGTCCAACAGTTTTATTTGAAATCACAAGCTTTCGGAGCTATCGATCGCCCCTTCCTCAGGTGAAGTAGTAAAGAAATACAGACTCGACAAAGCAGATATAGATAGAGAACAATGCATGTGTACCTTACAATTGCAGACAACTAAATTAAATCATCCTGACTATCTGCCGAGGTGTGATAAAGTTAATCAGGTCAGCCAGGAAGGTACCACATCAAAGACATAGCAAGATACAACTGAGACAATGAGGTGGAGTCGCAGGGGGTCTAACGTGTCAAAAGCTGCCGTCTGTATGTAAAACGATAAGCTGTAAAAAAAATTTACTTTTTTACTGGGAAAACTTTTACTTTTTTACTGGGAATCACATCTGTGAACAAGCCAACGACGACTCGAGTCCGGATCACGTCATGTATCGTGACATAAACCCAAGATCCCGGTTGAGACCGTCTTCATGAGTGCGAAACTTGGCTATCAGTTTCTGCTCGATGATTTTGCGCTGTCGTGTGTTCCTAAGGTTGCCTTGGAGAACGCTTACCCGCAGATCCGAGGCTGAATGTCCTTGACTGCTGAAGTGTTCCCCGACTGGGAGGTAACAATCCTGCCTGGTGATTGTTGCGCGGTGCTCGTTCATACGTTGTCTCAGTGTCTGCATGGTCTCGCCGATGTACCATGCCGCGATGCATTCTTTCCTGCAACGTATGAGGTAGACAACGTTGGCCGAGTCACATGAGTATGTACCATGTACCTGGTGGGTAGTGTCCTCACGTGTGATGGTGGTATCTGTGTTGATGATCTGGCATGTCTTGCAGAGTTTGCCGTGGCAGGGTTGTGTGGTGTCGTGGTCGCTGTTATCCTGAAAGCTGGGTAATTTGCTGCGAACGATGGTACTTCTGAGGTTAGGCGGCTGTTTGAAGGCAAGTAGTGGAGGCGTGGGGATGGCCTTAGCGTGGTGTTTGTCGTCATCGATGACATGTTGAAGGCTGCGAAGAACATGGCGTAGTTTCTCCGCTCCGGGGAAGTACTGGACGACGTAGGGTACCCTGTTGGTTGTGTCCCGTGTTTGCCTTCTGAGGAGGTCTATGCGATTTTTCGCTGTGGCCCGTCGGAACTGTCGATCGATGAGTCGAGCGTCATATCCCGTTCTTACGGGGGCGTTTTTCAGCGTCCGTAGGTGTCCATCGCGTTCCTCCTCGTCTGAGCAGATCCTGTGTATTCGCAGGGCTTGTCCATAGGGGATGGCTTCTTTAACGTGGTTAGGGTGGAAGCTGGAGAAGTGGAGCATCGTGAGGTTGTCCGTGGGCTTGCGGTAGAGTGAAGTGCTGAGGTGTCCGTCTTTGATGGAGATTCGTGTGTCGAGGAATGAAACCGATTCTGAGGAGTAGTCCATGGTGAGTTTGATGGTGGGATGGAACTTGTTTATGTTATCGTGTAGTCTTTTCAGTGATCCTTCGCCATGGGTCCAAAGGAAGAAAATGTCGTCGATGTATCTGGTGTACAGTGTTGGCTGGAGGTCCTGTGCAGCGAAGAAGTCTTGCTCGAACTTGTGCATGAAGATGTTGGCGTATTGGGGTGCGAATTTGGTCCCCATGGCTGTTCCGTGTGTTTGGGTAAAAAAATCGACCCTCTGGACACAGCAGACCAGTTACGAGACACTGCCAAACAGACGAGGCAACGGAACTACGCTGCCTACATGCGCATCAAGAACAGGAAGCTTGAGAAACTCGGCATCACCACCAGCAGCAACCAAGCCTCCCCCGGTACCACGGCTGCAACCACAGGGAAGTCCATCGTCAACTTGTCCGACCATACCCTTCAACCAGACGAAATCGAAGTTCTCGCCCTAGGGCTCAAGTTCTGCCCAACCACCAAAATGGACCCCATTGGTCTCGCGGCAGACACGGAGGAATTCATCAGGAGAATGAGGCTCCGGGAATACTTCCACAAATCCCAAGATGTCAGCAACAAACCCAATGAGACAATCAATGATCCAGAACAGCAGACAGAGGGACTCGCAGTGCAGCAACCGAAGAAAAAAGAGTCAAACTGGACCCCTCCGGAGGGTCGATGGACTACTCCTCAGAATCGGTTTCATTCCTCGACACACGAATCTCCATCAAAGACGGACACCTCAGCACTTCACTCTACCGCAAGCCCACGGACAACCTCACGATGCTCCACTTCTCCAGCTTCCACCCTAACCACGTTAAAGAAGCCATCCCCTATGGACAAGCCCTGCGAATACACAGGATCTGCTCAGACGAGGAGGAACGCGATGGACACCTACGGACGCTGAAAAACGCCCTCGTAAGAACGGGATATGACGCTCGACTCATCGATCGACAGTTCCGACGGGCCACAGCGAAAAATCGCATAGACCTCCTCAGAAGGCAAACACGGGACACAACCAACAGGGTACCCTACGTCGTCCAGTACTTCCCCGGAGCGGAGAAACTACGCCATGTTCTTCGCAGCCTTCAACATGTCATCGATGACGACAAACACCACGCTAAGGCCATCCCCACGCCTCCACTACTTGCCTTCAAACAGCCGCCTAACCTCAGAAGTACCATCGTTCGCAGCAAATTACCCAGCTTTCAGGATAACAGCGACCACGACACCACACAACCCTGCCACGGCAAACTCTGCAAGACATGCCAGATCATCAACACAGATACCACCATCACACGTGAGGACACTACCCACCAGGTACATGGTACATACTCATGTGACTCGGCCAACGTTGTCTACCTCATACGTTGCAGGAAAGAATGCACCGCGGCATGGTACATCGGCGAGACCATGCAGACACTGAGACAACGTATGAACGAGCACCGCGCAACAATCACCAGGCAGGATTGTTACCTCCCAGTCGGGGAACACTTCAGCAGTCAAGGACATTCAGCCTCGGATCTGCGGGTAAGCGTTCTCCAAGGCAACCTTAGGAACACACGACAGCGCAAAATCATCGAGCAGAAACTGATAGCCAAGTTCCGCACTCATGAAGACGGTCTCAACCGGGATCTTGGGTTTATGTCACGATACATGACGTGATCCGGACTCGAGTCGTCGTTGGCTTGTTCACAGATGTGATTCCCAGTAAAAAAGTAAAAGTTTTCCCAGTAAAAAAGTAAAATTTTTTTACAGCTTATCGTTTTACATACAGACGGCAGCTTTTGACACGTTAGACCCCCTGCGACTCCACCTCATTGTCTCAGTTGTATCTTGCTATGTCTTTGATGTGGTACCTTCCTGGCTGACCTGATTAACTTTATCACACCTCGGCAGATAGTCAGGATGATTTAATTTAGTTGTCTGCAATTGTAAGGTACACATGCATTGTTCTCTATCTATATATGCTTTGTCGAGTCTGTATTTCTTTACTACTTCACCTGAGGAAGGGGCGATCGATAGCTCCGAAAGCTTGTGATTTCAAATAAAACTGTTGGACTATAACCTGGTGTTGTGCCACCCCAGTCCAACACCGGCATCTCCGCATCATGACCACTTCATGAATAGAGGCATAGAGTACAAAAGCATGGAAATTATGATGAACCTGTATAAAACCCTGGTTCGGCCTCAACTGGAGTATTGTGTCCAATTCTGGGCAACGCACTTTAGGAAGGATGTGAAGGCCTTAGAGAGGGCGCAGAAAAGATTTACAAGAATGGTTGCAGCGATGAGGGACTTCAGTTACGTGGATAGACTGGAGATGCTGGGGTTGTTCTCCTTAGAGCAGAGAAGGTTGAGACACGATTTGATAGAGGTGTTCAAAATCATGAGGGGTCTATACAGAGTAGATAGAGAGAAACTGTTCCCGTTGGCAGAAGGATCGAGAACCAGAGGACGTAGATTTAAGGTGATTGGCAGAAAGCGAGTAGAGGAAAAACTTTTTTACTCAGCGAGTGGTTAGGATCTTGAATGCAATGCCTGAAAAGGTGGTGGAGGCTGATTCAATCACTGCTTTCAAAAGGAAGTTGGATAAGTGTACCGGAAGGAAAAAAAATTGCAGGGCTACGGGGAAAGTGCGGGGGAGTGGGACTAGCTGAAGTGCTCTTGCAGAGAGCTGGCATGGGCTTGACAAGCTGAATGGCCGTCTTCCGTGCTGTAACCATTCTATGATACCGTGGGATCTTTTACGTCCACCTGAAAGGACAGATGGGACCTCGGTTTAACGTCTGATCGCAAAAGACGACACCTCAGACAGTGCAGCCCTCCCTCAGTACTGCACTGTAATCTCAGCCTAGATTATGTGCTCAAAACTCTGGAAGTCTTTCGGGAAGGAAACCTGCTGTCCTTACCCGGTCTGGCACTATATGTGACTCCAGTCCCACACCCAACATGGTTGACTTTCAACTGCCCTCTGAAGTGGCCCAGCAAGTTACTCGTGATGAGGATAGTTATAGGCATCAGGATGACGTAGAAAGGATGGTGAAATGGGCAGATGCATGGCAAATGGAGGTCAAAGCGGGGAAGTGTGAAGTGATGCACTTTGGGAGAGCTGATATGGAAAGACAGTTTACTATAAATGGCACGATTATGAAAAGTGTAGATGAGCAGAGAGACCTTGGTGTTCATATACACAAATCCTTAAAGGTGGCAGGGCACGTTAATAAGGTGGTTAAAGAAGCATATGGGTTACTTGTTACAAATCGAGCAATAGAATATAAAGGCAAAGAGATCATGCTAGACATAAATCACTGGTTAGGCCTCAGCTGCAGTATTGTGGACAATTCTGGGCCCCACACGTCAGGAAAGATGTAAAGGCCTTAGAAAGGGTACAGAGGAGGTTTCCCAGGATGTTACCCGGGATGAGGGACTTCAGTTATGAGGAGAGGTTGGAAAAGTTCAGACTGTTCTCCCTGGAACAAAGAGGGTTAAGAGGTGACCTAATAGAGGTTTTCAAGATGATGAGAGGTTTTGATCGAGTAGAGAGAGAAAAACTATTCCCTCTGGTGAGTGGGTCAATAACCAGAGGTCATGGATTCAAAATCATTGGCAAAAGATCTAGAGGGGAGATGAGGAGAAATTGTTTCACTCGGAGAGTTGTGGGGATCTGGAACGCTCGACCTGAAAAGGTGGTGGAAGCTGATTCCATCAATAATTTTAAAAAGGAGTCGGACAGGGACTTGAGGATGAGGAACTTGCAGGGTTACGGACTAAAAGCGGGGATGTGGGACCAATCACAACTGCTCTTTCAATGAGCCAGCACAGGCACGACGGGCCGAATGGCCTCCTTCTGTGCTGCAGGTTTCTATGATTCTGTGAGTTGTATCAAAGTTCAGGGCAACAGGGGACAGGCAGTAAAGGCCAAGTCACAAGCAATGCAAGACCAGTGGTAGGACAGGGAGGGCAGAGAGGTAATCCAATCATTTGCTGGCCAGTAGTTGTACCGGAGGTTGTGCAGTGCTCTAGACTGTGGTATGTTGGATCTACCCCATTCTAAGATGCAGATGGATCAACAAAGCTGTGATCCTGCAATGATGATGTGAGCATTTTGACAATCTACTAAATTGCCCATTGAAGCATTCTGGTAATATCCCATTAAAACAATGGATGAGCCTCCCAGCTAGAAGATACTAAGAAGGTAATCAAGATGAAGAACTTTGGTGCTGATGGAATACCATCTCGGCTCAACAGGTACGGTCGCCAGGTTATAGCTACAGTCCTATTCACTCTGCAGTTAATGTGGAGTGATGGTGAGAGTCATAGAATCTTACAGCACAGAAGGAGACCATTCAGCCCATCATGCCTGTGCTGACTCATTGAAAGAGCTATCTAATTAGTCCCACTATTTCCCCAAAGCCCTGCAATATTTCCTTTTCAATTATTTATCCAATTCCCTTTGGAAGTTACTGTTACTGCTTCCGCCACCCTTCCAGGCAGCGCAGTCCAGATCAAATCTCGCTTTGTTTAAAAAAAAAAAAATTATGCTGTTCAGATGTCAGCCATGGGGTCGAGCCTCACTCCAGAGACTTGAGCGCAAACTCCAGGCTGACACTCCAGTGTAGTACTGAGGGAGTGCTGCACTGTCGGAGGTGCCGTCTTTCGGATGAAGCATTAAACTGAGGCCCCGTCTGCTCTCTCCGGTGAACGTAAAGATCCCATGGAACTATTTTGAAGAAGAGCAGGGGAGTTATACCCATTGTCCCTCAATCAACATGGCTAAAAAACCAGATTATCTGGTCATTGTTGTTTGTGGGAGCTTGCTGTGCGCAAATTGGCTGTCGCATTTCCCTACAACAGTGACTACACTTCAAAAAGTACTTCATTGGCTGTGAAGCGCTTTGGGCGCCCTGAGGTTGTGAAAGGCGCTGTATAAACACATGTTCGTTCGTTCTTCCTCCTGCATTAACAATTTTTCTCCTGCTTGTGTAGCTCACCCCATTCGCTGGTTTAATTTTCCTTCTGCTCTGCAGCCCCACAGGACTGAAAAAGTTCTACTCTCTCTCGTACATTTGGTACAGCGGGTACAATGCAACCACCGTAGTCATCGTGGGACTGCTGGTCAGTTTCTTAACAGGTAAAGTACCGGATCGTTTGGTGCGAAATGGTGTCTGTCGGTCCCGCCCCGCCACTGGTGTAATCAGGTGCACCGTGGCTGAGTCTGCCAAGGCCAGATCCCTAGTATTGCTTGACTTTGGGTCTTTCAAAATGTGAAATGCCCCATAATGTGGGATTAATTGTGGTATGAGCATATTACAGTACCCATCCAGTGATTGCAGCCAAGCGCAGTCCACTGAAGTTGGTGTGAATGGGCTTTTATACATCCTCTACTTTGGAAAAATTGCATTGATTTGCTTATTGAACATTGTCCCATTCATGCGCCACCGGTGTCGAGCACTTGGCATACCTGGTAAGCTCTCGGGTACCTTTTCTCTTGTTCATTCAGTGTGATCTTGGCATCTTTCTATCAGTCACGGCATCTTTTGGTCAATCATCCCAAATAACCAATCATCAAAGAGAGAGAAACTATTTCGTCTGGTGGGGGGGGGGAGTCCAGAACAAGAGGGCATAACCTTAAAATTAGAGCCAGGCCGTTCAAGGCTGATGTCAGGAAGCACTTCTTCACACAAAGGGTAGTGGCAATCTGGAACTCTCTCCCCCAAAAAGCCGTTGAGGCTGGGGGGGTCAATTGAAAATGTCAAAACTGAGATTGATAGATTTTTGTTAGGCAAGGATATTAAGGGTTACAGAACCAAGGCGGGTAGATGGAGTTAACAACAACAACAACTTGGATTTATATAGCACCTTTAACGTAGTAAAATGTCCCAAGACACTTCACAGGAGTATTATAAAACAAAATTTGACACCGAGCCACATAAGGAGAAATTAGGGCAGATAACCAAAAGCTTCTCAAAAAAGTAGGTTTTAAGGAGCGTCTTAAAGGAGGGTAGAGAGACGGAGAGGTTTAGGGAGGGAATTCCAGAGCTTAGGGCCTAGACAGCTGAAGGCACAACTACCAATGATTCAGCGATTAAAATCAGGAATGCTCAAGAGGCCAGAATTGGAGGAGCGCAGATATCTCGGAGGTTGTGGGGCTGGAGGAGATTACAGAGATGGGATGGGGCGAGGCCATGGAGGAGATTACAGAGATGGGATGGGGCGAGGCCATGGAGGAGATTACAGAGATGGGATGGGGCGAGGCCATGGAGGAGATTACAGAGATGGGATGGGGCGAGGCCATGGAGGAGATTACAGAGATGGGATGGGGCGAGGCCATGGAGGAGATTACAGAGATGGGATGGGGCGAGGCCATGGAGGAGATTACAGAGATGGGATGGGGCGAGGCCATGGAGGAGATTACAGAGATGGGATGGGGCGAGGCCATGGAGGAGATTACAGAGATGGGATGGGGCGAGGCCATGGAGGAGATTACAGAGATGGGATGGGGCGAGGAGATTACAGAGATGGGATGGGGCGAGGCCAGGGAGGAGATTACAGAGATGGGATGGGGCGAGGCCAGGGAGGAGATTACAGAGATGGGATGGGGCGAGGCCAGGGAGGAGATTACAGAGATGGGATGGGGCGAGGCCAGGGAGGAGATTACAGAGATGGGATGGGGCGAGGCCATGGAGGAGATTACAGAGATGGGATGGGGCGAGGCCAGGGAGGAGATTACAGAGATGGGATGGGGCGAGGCCATGGAGGAGATTACAGAGATGGGATGGGGCGAGGCCATGGAGGAGATTACAGAGATGGGATGGGGCGAGGCCATGGAGGAGATTACAGAGATGGGATGGGGCGAGGCCAGGGAGGAGATTACAGAGATGGGGAGGGGCGAGGCCAGGGAGGAGATTACAGAGATGGGGAGTGGCGAGGCCAGGGAGGAGATTACAGAGATGGGGAGGGGCGAGGCCATGGAGGAGGTTACAGAGATAGGGAGGGGCGAGGCCGTGGAGGAGGTTACAGAGATGGGATGGGGCGAGGCCAGGGAGGAGATTAGAGATGGGATGGGGCGAGGCCATGGAGGAGATTACAGAGATGGGATGGGGCGAGGCCAGGGAGGAGATTACAGAGATGGGGAGGGGCGAGGCCGTGGAGGAGATTACAGAGATGGGATGGGGCGAGGCCATGGAGGAGATTACAGAGATGGGATGGGGCGAGGAGATTACAGAGATGGGATGGGGCGAGGCCAGGGAGGAGATTGGAGATGGGATGGGGCAAGGAGATTACAGAGATGGGAAGGGGCGAGGAGATTACAGAGATGGGATGGGGCGAGGAGATTACAGAGATGGGATGGGGCGAGGCCATGGAGGAGATTACAGAGATGGGGAGGGGCGAGGCCAGGGAGGAGATTACAGAGATGGGATGGGGCGAGGAGATTACAGAGATGGGATGGGGCGAGGCCAGGGAGGAGATTACAGAGATAGGATGGGGCGAGGCCATGGAGGAGATTACAGAGATGGGAAGGGGCGAGGGGATTACAGAGATGGGATGGGGCGAGGCCAGGGAGGAGATTACAGAGATGGGATGGGGCGAGGCCAGGGAGGAGATTACAGAGATGGGATGGGGCGAGGCCGTGGAGGAGATTACAGAGATAGGATGGGGCGAGGCCATGGAGGAGATTACAGAGATGGGATGGGCGAGGCATGGAGGAGATTACAGAGATGGGATGGGGCGAGGCAGGAGGAGATTACAGAGATGGGATGGGGCGAGGAGATTACAGAGATGGGATGGGGCGAGGCCAGGGAGGGATTACAGAGATGGGATGGGGCGAGGCCGTGGAGGAGATTACAGAGATGGGATGGGGCGAGGCCAGGGAGGGATTTGAACACACGGATGAGAATTCTAAAATTGAGGTGTTGCTTCACCGGGACTCGGTGCGAGTTGGGACACGGGGCAGCCGAGTTTTGGATAACCTCATGTTTACATAGGGTAGAATGTGGGAGGCCAGCCAGGAGTGTGTTGGAATAGTCAAGTCTAGAAGTAACAAAGGCATGGATGAGGGTTTCAGCAGTAGATGAGCTGAGGCAGGCGCGGAGACTGGCGATGTTCCAGAGGTGGAAATAGGTGGTCTTGGTTAAGGCACGGATATGTGGTTGGAAGCTCATTTCAGGGTCAAATATGACACATAGGTTGCGAACAGTCTGGTTCAGCCTCAGACAGATGCCAGGGAGAGTCATGGAGTCGGAGGCTAGTGAACGGAGTTTGTGGCGGGGACTGAAGACAATGGCTTCAGTCTTCCCAATATTTAATTGGAGAAAATTTCTGCTCATCCAGTACTGGATGTTGGGCAAGCAGTCTGGCAATTCAGAGACAGTGGAGGGGTCGAGAGAAGTGGTGGTGAGGTGGAGCTGGGTGTCGTCAGCGTACATGTGGAAACTGACACTGTTTTCGGGTGGTAGTTTGCAAGGAAGGACGGGTCAAGGGTTGTTTTTTTGAGGAGGGGCGTGGTGACGGCAGATTTGAAGGAGAGGGGTACAATACCGAAGAGAGAGAACCGTTAACAATATCTGCTAACATGGGAGCCAGAACAGGAAGTTGGGTGGTCAGCAGTTTGGTGGGAATAGGGTCGAGGGAGCAGGAAGTGGGTCTTGTGGACAAGATGAGCGCGGAGAGATCATGAGGGAAGATCAGAGAGAAACTGGAGAAAGATGCGAGTTCAGAGCTAGGGCAGGGGGGATCCTTGGAGGGAGTGTGTCTCGGTGGGTATGGGGAAGGAAGGGAAGTGGCAGAGGCAGATGATCGGATGGTCTCAATCTTAGAGACAAAGAAGTCCATGAGCTCCTCGCACTTGTTGATGAGGGTGGAGAAGACAGGGGAGAGGGGTTTAAGACGATGGCTAGCAGTAGTGAAAAGAAGCCAGGGGTTATCTTTGCGTTCCAGAATGATCCTAGAATAGTGAGCAGTTTTGGCAGACGAGTGCAGGACCCGATAGTGCTTTATTTGGCAGGTGGATGGGCACCAGGATGTAGCATTAGAAAGGAGAAACAAGGTGCACAAAGGATTGGGAGAGACAGATAGCACCAGAGTAAGAAATAGTACGGTATTAGGTGGGGTCAGACTAAGAGAAAATACAAGAAGGTCTAAGATAGGTTTACAGTGCATGTGTGTAAACTCACGAAGTGTGGTAAATAAGGTTGGTGAGCTGCAGGCGCAAATAGCCACATGGAAATATGATGTTGTGGGGATAACTGAGACCTGGCTCTCAAAAGGGCAGGATTGGGTACTAAAGGACTGAATCTATTTGGTTAGAGTTAAGAAACAGTAGAGGTGCCATTACACTACTGGGTGTATTCTATAGGCCACCAACTAGTGGGAAGGATATAGAGGAGCAAATTTGCAAGGAAGTTAGAGAGGTGCAAGAACTATAGCGTAGTGATAATGGGGGACTTCAATTTTCCTAATATAGACTGGGATAGTAATAGTGTAAAGGGCAGAGAGGAAAGAATTTCTGAAGTGTGTTCAGGAGAACTTTCTTGATCAGTAGGTTTCCGGCCTAACGAGGAAGGAGGCATTGCTGGATCTGGTTCTGGGGAATGAGGTGGGTTAAGTGGAACAAGTGTCAGTAGGGGTACATTTAGGGAACAGTGATCACAGTATCATAAGGTTTAGATTAGCTATGGAAAAGGACAGGGAGCAATTTAGAGTAAAAACACTTAGTTAGAGGAAGGCAAACTTCAGTGGGTTGAGAACGGATCTGGCCGGGTAAATTGGAATCAAAGATTGGCAGGCAAAACTAATTGAACAATGGGCTACCTTTCAAGAGGCAATGGTTTGGGTATAGTCGAGGTACATTCCCACGAGGGGGAAAGGTAGGGTGAGAACCAGGCTGAACATACAAAGTTCAGAGGGGAAATGAAAAAGGAAATGGGGGGGGCAAAGAGAGAGTATTAGAATAGATTGGCAGCTAACATAAAAGGTAATCCAAAAGTCTTCAAAAGGCATATGAATAGTAAACGGGTAGTAAGATGAGGGGTGGGGCCGATTAGGGACCAAAAAGGAGACCTACGCATGGAGGCAGAGGGCATGGCTGAGCGACTAAATGAGTACTTTGCATCTGGAAGATGCTGCCAAAGTCATAGTGAAAGAGGAGATAGTTGAGATACTGGATGGGATAAAAATTGATAAAGAGGAGGTACTAGAAAGGCTTGCTGCACTTAAAGTAGGTAAGTCATCAGGACCGGATGGGATGCATTCGAGGATGCTAAGGGAAGTAAAGGTGGAAATTGCGGAGGTACTGGCCATAATTTTCCAATCCTCCTTTAGATGTGGGGTGGTGCCAGAGGACTGGAGAATTGCAAATGTTACACCCTTGTTCAAAAAAGGGTGCAAGGATAAACCCAGCAACTGCAGGCCAGTCAGTTTAACCTCTGTAGTGGAGAAGCTTTTAGAAACGATAATCAAGAGACAAAATTAACAGTCACTTGGACAAGTGTGGATTAATTAAGGAAAGCCAGCACGGATTTGTTAAAGGCAATTCGTGTTTAACTTACTTGATTTAGTTTTTTAATGAGGTAACAGAGAGGGTTGATGAGGGCAATGCAGTTGACATGGTGTACATGGACTTCCAAAAGGCATTTGATAAAGTGCCACATAATAGGCTTGCCAGCAAAGTTGAAGCCCATGGAATAAAAGGGACAGTGGCAGCATGGATACGAAATTGGCTAAGTGACAAGAAATAGAGAGTAGTGGTGAATGGTTGTTTTTCGGACTGGAGGAAGGTATACAGTGGTGTTCCCCAGGGGTCGGTACTAGGACCACTGCTTTTCTTGATCTATATTAATGACTTGGATGTGGGTGTACAGGGCACAATTTCAAAATTTGCAGATGACACAAAACTTGGGAGTATAGTGAACAGTGAGGAGAATAGTGATAGACTTCAGGAGGACATAGACAGGCTGGTGAAATGGGCAGACGCATGGCAGATGAAATTTAACGCTGAAAAGTGCGAAGTGATACATTTTGGTGGGAAAAACAAGGAAAGACAATATAAACTAAAGGTTACAATTCCAAAGGTGGTGCATGAACAGAGAGACCTGGGGGTATATGTGCACAAATCATTGAAGGTGGCAGAGCAGGTTGAGAAAGCGGTTAAAAAAGCATACGGGATCCTGGGCTTCATAAATAGAGGCATTGAGTACAAAAGCAGGGAAGTTATGATGAACCTTTATAAAACACCGGTTCCGCCTCAACTGGAGTATTGTGTCCAATTCTGGGTAACGCACTTTAGGAAGGATGTGAAGGCCTTAGAGAGGGCGCAGAAAAGATTTACAAGAATGATTCCAGGGATGAGGGACTTCAGTTACGTGGATAGACTGGAGAAGGTTGTTCTCCTTAGAGCAGAGAAGGTTGAGAGACGATTTGATAGAGGTGCTCAAAATCATGAGGGGTCTATACAGAGTAGATAGAGGGAAACTGCTCCCATTGGCGGAAGGGTGGAGAACCAGAGGACACAGATTTAAGGTGAATGGCAGAAGGCGACATGAGGAAAAACTTTTTTACGCAGCGAGTGGTTATGATCTGGAATGCACTGCCTGAGGGGGGGTGGAGGCAGATTCAATTGTGGCTTTCAAAAGGGAATTGGATAAGTACCTGAAGGAAACTATCAAGCGGCACTTACTCACCAATAACCTGCTCACTGATGCCCAGTTTGGGTTCCGCCAAGACTACTCGGCTCCCGACCTCATTACGACCTTGGTCCAAACATGGACAAAGGAGCTGAATTCCAGAGGTGAGGTGAGAGTGACTGCCCTTGACATCAAGGCAGCATTTGACCGAGTGTGGCATCAAGGAACCCTAGTAAAACTGAAGTCAAAGGGAATCAGGGAGAAAACGCTCCACTGGCTGGAGTCATACCTAGCACAAAGGAAGATGGTTGTGGTGGTTGAAGGTCAATCATCACAGCCCCAGGACATCGCTGCAGGTGTTCCTCAGGGCAGTGTCCTAGGCCCAACCATCTTCAGCTGCTTCATCAATGACCCTCCCTCCAACATCAGGTTAGAAATGGGGATGTTCGCTGATGACTGCAGTGTTCAGTGCCATTCACAACTCCTCAGATAATGAAGCAGTCCATGCCCACATGCAGCAAGATCTGGATGACGTTCAGGCTTGGGCTGATAAGTGGCAGGTAACATTCGCGCCACAGAAGTGCCAGGCAATGACTATCTCCAACAAGCAAGAGTCTAACCACCTCCCCTTGACATTCAATGGCATTACCATCCCCGAAACCCCCACTATCAACATCCTGGGGGTCACCATTAATCAGAAACTTAACTGGACCAGCCACATAAATACTGTGGCAACAAGAGCAGGTCAGAGGCTAGGTATTCTGCGGCGAGTGTCTCACCTCCTGACTCCCCAAAGCCTTTCCGCCATCTACAAGGCACAAGTAAGGAGTGTGATGGAATACTCTCCACTTGCCTGGATGAGTGCAGCTCCAACAACACTCAAGAAGCTCAACACCATCCAGGACAAAGCAGCCCGCTTGACTGGCACCCCATCCACCACCTTAAACATTCACTCCCTCCACCACCGGCGTACCGTGGCTGCAGTGTGTACCATCTACAAGATGCACTGCAGCAACTCGCCAAGGCTTCTTCGACAGCACCTCCCAAACCCGCGACCTCTACCACCTAGAAGGACAAGGACAGCAGGCGCGCGGGAACACCACCACCTCCAAGTTCTCCTTCAAGTCACACACCATCCTGACTTAGAAGTGTATCACCGATCCTTCATTGTCGCTGGGTCAAAATCCTGGCACTCCCTCCCTCACAGCACTGTGGGAGCACCTTCACCACACGGACTGCAGCGGTTCAAGAAGGCGGCTCACCACCACCTTCTCGAGGGCAATTAGGGATGGGCAATAAATGCTGGCCTTGCCAGCGATGCCCACATCCCATATGCGAGTTTAAAAAAAAAAACAATTTGGAGGGCTGCAGGGAAAGGGTGGGGGCGTGGGACTAGCTGAAGTGCTCTTGCAGAGAGCTGGTGCAGGCCGAATGGCGGCCTCCTGTGCTGTAACCATTCTGATTCTATTCTATGATTTATGTGGCCCAGCCAGATCTGGCGGTGAATGGCTAAACCAGTTGTCCGCCATATCCATTCAAGTCTGCGTCCCTTGGACTTAAGTTAGCGGAGGTGAGGGCCGTACCAGGGGTAACGGCCAGGGTGAGAGAGAGTAATGGGTTTAATAGGGACTAGAGCATCAAAGGTGGTGGTGATCAGAAGCGGTGGAGGAAATGTAACCCACTAGCCAGCAACCAACAAAGCTGAAAAAGCAGTAGAACGAGTCACCCAGCTCAGCAGAGAAACTGCAGCATTGGGAGAAGGGCTGTAGAAGCAGCAGAATCCGAGACACGGCAGATGAGTCTTACGGTGTAAGCCAGTGTAGTCCAGTGCAGGAGCATAGTCCTAATGTCCAGAGAAGTCCAAGAATTCGGAAACCTAATTTGAGAAGCGATTCTGCAGCTCGGTGAGAGAAGCAGAGTGCGGGCTTAGGGGTGGGGATGGACAATGACCATTTAAAATAGCAGTTAGGGCTAAAATGCACCAACTAATGGACCATGGGAACTTGGCCAGTGGAAGCGAGGAGATTTGGGAGAGAGTGGGCAAAGGATGGCAGCAGATTCCCATGGAGCGAGGTGAAGTAATGAAGCGCTTCTTATGGAACTGCCAGCCATCTTAACGTTTAAGATAGAGATCAGCCATGATCTAATTGAATGGCGGGACAGGCTGGGAATTATTCCTGTCCCCCTGCCTTGGCAGCTCGGTCCTAACCACGTGACTGTCACCATCTCATTCTCACCGGTCATGTCCCGTTTTGTTGTCATCGCACGGTATCAACCTTGATGGTTTTTTAAACCTGATCATCAGCCGTGTGCGCATGTGTGCGTCTGCGTTGGTGTGCGTCTGCCTTAACGTGTGTGTCTGCGTGCATTAGTGTGCGTGTGTCTGTATGTGCATGTGCCTTTTATACAGAGACTGTTGATTCTGGGCCTGACCTCTCTGCACATTCCAGGCCCAATGAAAGGGGAAGATGTGAACCCATCCACCGTTGTTCCAGTTCTCCGTTATATGCTCTTCTTCCTGCCCAATCGATACAAGGAGAAGCTGAGCTGTGGAGTCCGCTATCAACAGGCGGTAGGTGCAGAATCTTCAATCATTTTTTCTGCTTCCTTCCAATTGCTGCAAATCCATTTCATTTGTCCAGAGCTCTCCCCATCAGACAGGGTACTGTCTGGAGCTCTCCCCGTCGGACAGGGTACTGTCTGGAGCTCTCCCCATCAGACAGGTTACTGTCTGGAGCTCTCCCCATCGGACAGGGTACTGTCTGGAGCTCTCCCCATCAGACAGGGAGCTCTCCCCGTCGGACAGGGTACTGTCTGGAGCTCTCCCCGTCGGACAGGGTACTGTCTGGAGCTCTCCCCCTCGGACAGGATACGGTCTGGAGCTCTCCCCATCGGACAGGGTACTGTCTGGAGCTCTCCCCATCGGACAGGGTACTGTCTGGAGCTCTCCCCGTCGGACAGGGTACTGTCTGGAGCTCTCCCCGTCGGACAGGGTACTGTCTGGAGCTCTCCCCATCGGACAGGGTACTGTCTGGAGCTCTCCCCATCGGACAGGGTACTGTCTGGAGCTCTCCCCATCAGACAGGTTACTGTCTGGAGCTCTCCCCATCGGACAGGGTACTGTCTGGAGCTCTCCCCATCGGACAGGGTACTGTCTGGAGCTCACCACCAAACAGTGCAATTAAGGGCTCCAGCCTCGCTGAAAGACTTGTAGTCCAGGCAGTACTGAGCGAGTGCTACCTTGTCACGGTGCTATCCTTTGGGGTTAGATGTTAAACTGCCAGCTCAGGTGGGTTTATCAAGATCCCTTGGCGCCATTCAAAGGAAGAATCTTGAGGCATCCCCAAGTTGCGTGCTAAAATACGACCTAAATAACAGTTCGATGTGAAGCCAGTTTTCCTGATTTGTGTCTTTCTCTCCGCCCCCCCCCCCCCCCCTGCCCCACCACCTTTCTCACCAACACAGAACAGCGAGCCCAGCCTGCAACATTCCCTAGTGCTGAACAAAGAGTCAAACGGAGTGATGAACAAAGACGTCACGCCAGGGGGGGAGGAGAAGCAGGAGTTTGGAGCCGAGCCGTCCAAGGAGGTGGCGATGGGGAAAGAGGACCAGGTGCTGGAGGTCCTGCAGGAGACGTCGCTGTGAGGGTGGATCCTGCATGGTCACTTACTCCACCTGTAGATGGTGTGGGATTTTCCCCAGCATGCCGGGATATCCAGGTGGCATCTGGGAGTGTAAAAAAAAAAAATTCTTACCAAGTGTGTTCCACAAATTCCAATTTCAAAGAGGCAAAGGAGCAGCGAGAGATGCACTCGGTGGGTTGTTGACGATCTCGTCCCTCGACGCGCCACCTATTGCCTTGCTGCCTTCTGGAACATGTGCGGAACCGGACGAACGATAAAACGGGAAGGGGGCGGGTGGAGGGAGGGGGCTGAAATGATCTCAGCTGACTAATTACCATTGAGCCAGGATATCTCTTGGTTTGACAGGCGGTGCCATGGCAACCACCGGCTTCTACCCAGGCGGTTGAACGGTGACGTGTGCAGTCGACCACTTTGCGACTGCTTTCATTTGGCGGCGACTTGCCGTTCGTCTGCTTGACGACCAGGTTATTTTTTTAAACGTTCATCACTGTGAAGAGTTGCATAAATCTGCCACTTGATGAAATTCAGGAGGTTTGGAATGGAAGGTGGGTTAGCAGCAGGGTGAAAGGGGGCAATTGAGAAGCTTTTTTTTTTACCAGCTTATGGGTCACGCGTCGGGTGAGCAGGTTTTTTTTTAATTTGGTAGTTTATGATTTTCTGGATTAAGACGCACAAACGGCTACAAGTTTAATAGTGACAGGCGGGAACTGTCCTGTTTCTGTCGGCAGGTGCCCATCACTTACGGTTTCGAAACCTTTGCCGAGTCGAGCTCTGTAGCTAAGGCCCAAGCTCGTTCTGTGTTTCAGTTGTCCCCTTGGCCCAATCTTCGGGAGCGCCCCCTGAATTACCACCGGACGCTATGTCCGACGGGGTCAGGGAGGCCTACCTACGGCCGGGGCGGCGCAAATTAAAGGCGAGGTGCCGGGCAGCCATTTTTGTTGCTGGCCGCCTGCCAGCACCTGCCCCCATTGCCGTCCCCGGCCTCCTCAGCAGCCCCCCCCCCCCACCGCGCAGAGTGCCAGCTGTGCCCCGTGAGCCCGGCACTTCTCTTGAGTGCCGGGCTCTTTTGCCGGCACTCTGATCCCTGGTGGCCCAGCTGGGCTCCGGGTCGTGCTGCGCTAGGCCCCTCCCCTTTAAGAAGGGGAGGAAGACCTGCAGTAGCGCCGCGATATTCCCTCGCAGCGCCTCGAGGGAGGCGGGGCGCTTCCAGTAGCAGCGCGCTTCCCTCTTGGGGCGCTACCGATGAATTTCGGCCGCGGGGGCACTAATTTTTTCGGGGCGCTAGAAGTAGCACCCCGGCGAAGTTAGCGCCCCAAAGGGGGCGCAACTCAATTTTTTCCCCTAGGTGTCCGCCGTGGCTCAGAGGGTAGCATTCTCTCCTCGGAGTTAGAAGCCCACTTCAGAGACTTGAGCATAAAATCCAAGCCTGACGCTCCCAGTGCAGTGCTGCACTGTCGGAGGTGCCGTCTTTCGGGTGAGACGTTAAACCGATGTCCCCTGCCTGACCCCCGCAGGTGAACGTGAAAGATCGTACGGCCACTCTTTCGAAGAAGAGATGGGGAGTTCTCCCCTTGTGGCCAATATTTAGCGGAATAGTCTCAAGGGGTTGAATGGCCTACTCCTGTTGCTACGTTCCTGATACTTCCTGACGAGGGAAACAGAGATCCCGTTAATGCTGCCTCATTGCACAGCTTCCCACCCCTAGAAGCCTGCGTCACCTTTCACTGGGTCACTGCCACTCCCGTTCCGCCCCAAGTCCATGAATCCGTCACCACAATTACTCCGACCCAGACGCGGACCCCATGAAGAATCTCGGTGGAGCTCTCGATCTCCGTGCAGGCAATATATTTCAAACGGTGTCGTTACAAACTCTGGTCCGTGACGGGTATCCGCCCAGTGGGGTCCCTTTCAGCGGTCTGATAGGTTTGACTCTCACTGTCCTGTGTGTGCTAGCCCCAGCAGTGCAATAACAAAATTCCCTGGTGTCCTGGGCTGAGATCTGCTGTCTGCGCTCCTGCAATCTCTTTCTCTGGAGCCAGGCCGGGCTAGCACACCAGTTGGTTCTATTGGTAAGTTGCTTCATTCCGCAGTAGGAGGCCAAACGTACAGATCACCGAGTTTAATAGGCGTCACCTGGGACAATCCCTGTAACTTCAGCTTGCGTACGATTTAAATAAAACAAAACAAATAAAGAACGTAAAAGCACAAACTCTCCCTGGCCAGGGCAGAATGTTCTCCCCAGACAGTCTGGCTGACATCCGTCCCTGATTTTTAAAAGCGTCTCTGCCTGACCCATAGAGGTCAAAAGAGTCTTCTCAAATGGACAAATTAAATGTGGCCTAGATAGAGTGGATAGGACGCACCTATTTCCCCTAGCAGAGAGGTCAATAACCAGGGGGCGTAGATTGAAAGTAATTGGTAGAAGGATTAGAGGGGAGTTGAGGAGAACTTTTTTCTGAGGGTGGGTGGGGTCTGGAACTCACTGCCTGAAAGGGTGGTAGAGGCAGAAACCCTCATCACATTTTAAAAAGTACTTGGATGTGCACTTGAAGTGCCGTAACCTGCAAGGCTACGGCCCAAGAGCTGGAAAGTGGGATTAGGCTGGATAGCTCTTTATCGGCCGGCACAGACACAATAGGCCGAACAGCCTCCTTCTGTGCCGTAAATTTCTATGATCGTAAGAACTACTGCCTGTCAATTGGTTGTTGCCTGGGATCAGTGCAAAACAACTGCCCGTCCCAACTTTAATTCACCTCTCGCCTGCCTGTGCCACAGCGTGGGGCTGTCTGGGCAAACTAACCCCCTTTGAGGCAGCTTCTGTGTTTAGACTCGACTTTCCGTAGGGAAATAACCACAGAATCTCACATGCCGACGTGTATCGGTCATGTTTGATTTAGCGAAAGTTCAGCTGTTCAATGGACCATGGGAATTCCACTTAGATGCTGCAGAAAGGGTCCGAAGTTAACGTAATCTCTATATTATGCTTTTTTAATTGAGGGTCTGGTGCATTGTTGACATTCCTGTGACTCTTGAATTCGGGATGATTCACTAGGATCCAGCAAACTTCTTAACTACGCCAGTCTTCCCTCAACATTTGGCTCTTGGAATCCTTAACGTGAGAGTCTGAATGGAGTCCTGGTTTGTGACTCTCGTCAAGTGTAGTGCCAGTTCCTGACAGTCCTGTCTTGTGCACTTTGCTTCAACATCACAGGCTGAGGGGGCCGAACTCTGAACCCAAAGGGGCATTTAAAACTGAAGGGTGCTCGGCCAATACTGACCCAACATCACAGGCTGAGGGGGCCAAACTCTGAACCCAAAGGGGCATTTAAAACTAAAGGGTGCTCGGCCCATACTGACCCAGCATCACAGGCTGAGGGGGCCGAACTCTGAACCCAAAGGGGCATTTAAAACTGAAGGGTGCTCGGCCAATACTGACCCAACGTCACAGGCTGAGGGGGCCGAACTCTGAACCCAAAGGGGCATTTAAAACTGAAGGGTGCTCGGCCAATACTGACCCAACGTCACAGGCTGAGGGGGCCGAACTCTGAACCCAAAGGGGCATTTAAAACTGAAGGGTGCTCGGCCCATACTGACACAGCATCACAGGCTGAGGGGGCCGAACTCTGAACCCAAAGGGGCATTTAAAACTAAAGGGTGCTCGGCCCATACTGACACAGCATCACAGGCTGAGGGGGCCGAACTCTGAACCCAAAGGGGCATTTAAAACTGAAGGGTGCTCGGCCCATACTGACCCAGCATCACAGGCTGAGGGGGCTCAACTCTGAACCCATTGCTGGGCTAAGTTTGAACCAGCTGTACTAGAGAGAACCATTTCTCACAAGGCACAGTAAATTTAAATTAAATTATTAGTACGTTTAAATTATCGTTTACCCATGACTTTTAGAATAATATATTGTAGATTACGAATATGATTTAATTTTTATTTTTGCTAATTCAAAATTTGTCTTTAGCAAGAGCCATATTGAGTTTTTTTAAGTAATAAGTTTCAACAACTTAAGATAACAGACATGCATCGTGTGTGGATGTGTAATGCCTACATATTTTTTTATATTGACTTGTAGACTGTGTTTGCACAAAGTGTATAGTACTGTGTGCGTGTGTGCACAAAGTATATTGTTTGGCCTAGCCAAGTTGTTAAACACTAGGTGTGTAGAGGCAGTGCTTGTGATTTGATGTGGCTGTGCCACTAACACTATCATTTGGTGCAGTTTGCTTTGTGTTATGCTGTGTGATTGGGATACGGATTTTGTAATGGAATACAGGTTCTCACCAGGACGTGTAAAATGCGCAATCGATAATCATACCATCGCAATAATCTGGAACACGGGGCATAACCAATCTGGGCTGGCTCCAGGGTGAGCCAAAAATGACCATGGAAGCTGTTGGATTGCTGTAAAAGCCCAACAGGTTAATTATGATTACAGTAGTGCAGTGGGTATGTTCAATGTTCCCTTCAATTTTTATTTTGGGTGGGCGGCCCATTCAAAATTCCGCGCATGCGCTGTTTTCCCTATTTAAAAGCCGGTGAGCCAGCTGCGTGGGAGTTACAGAGCGCTGCACGGCCTATAGGGAACATTGGTTATGTTACTGCACTAGTAATCCAGAGACCAGACCTAGTATTCCAGCGAATGGGAGTTCAAATCTCGCCATTTGAATTCGGTTTTTTAAAAATCTGGAAATAAAATTTTTTAAAGTTTGCCATCAGTAAAAGTGACCGTGAAGCTGTCGGATTGTCTTAAAGACCCAACTGGTTCACTAATGTCCTTCAGAGAAGGAAACCTGCCATCCTTACCCGTTCTGGTGTATATGAGACTCCAATCACACATCCACGTGGCTGACTCTTAACTGTCCTCTGAAGTAGCCTAGCAAGCCACTCCCTCATATCAAACTGCTATCAGCAGTTCACAAAGAAGACCTACCACCACCTTCCAAAGGCAATAAAATACCAGCCTTGCCAGCAACGCCCACATCCAAAGTCAAGTGGCAGCCATACCTGGTCTGGCCAGCACATGATTGGCATCCGCACTGTGTGACTGACTCATAACACCCTGCGAAGTGTGGAAGCAATTGCTTAACATTAGCTGGCACAGACACAATGGTCACCTCCTGTACTGTTAACTGCTATGGCTTTATGGTTCCACCTATCTTTCCTTGGACTAAGGGTTGTGCTGCGAGGAATACCAGAGGATGAACATTTGGGATTAACGAAGCTAACTTGAAATCAGTTGAGAGATTAAATTCTACCCCGGGACAATCTTTTCCCTGGTCGATAGGAACTGGGTTTCTGAGGACTCCCATTGTCCCCCAAAAAATAATCGTTGCAGCATCCTTTCTTCTGACTCATTGAGGTCAACTGCAGTGGTTGCTTTTCAGTGTTGAGCAACCTGATGGAAGTGAGTTGTGCGCTTGTCCGGCACATTGTGGTTGGAGTTGGGTTGTGTGGCTGTGTCTGTACGGCAGCTGGCACACCTGGGCAGTGAGCTGGCACACCTGGGCAGTGAGCTGGCACACCTGGGCAGTGGGCAGTGAGCTGGCACTCTTGGTCATTGAGCTGCAACTGGCTCATCTGGCCATTTTGAGCTGCACGTGTTTGTACTGAAAATGTTGTGAATTTGTAATTTGCTGTCTGGCGGGTGTCATTGAATTAAGAATCATTTAGGTACTATTTTATTTGGTGTTTGGACACACAGCGATCTATTCCTGTCTGTTACAATGCCATGTGCAGCATCCCCTGTCCAGGAGTATGGCCCTAGAGGGAACTGCTGCTGGTCCAATTTGATGTCTGTTCTTTCTCACTGGTGCTAACTGACGAGAGGTGATCAGGCTGCAGCTCGTGGAATCATAGACTCTTTCAGCACAGGAGGAAGCTATTTGGACCATCGTGCCAGCGCCAGCTCTTTGAAAGAGCTATCCAAATAGTCCCACTCCCTCCTGCTCTTTCCCCTTAGCCCTGCAAATGTTTCTTTTTGAAGTATTTATCCAATTCCCTTTTGAAAGTTACTATTGAATCTGCTTCCACCACCCTTTCAGGCAGTGCATTCCAAATCATCATAACTCGCTGACTTTAAAAAAAAAAAAAAAAATCTCCTCTTCTCCCCTCTGGTTCTTTTGACAATTATTTAAAACCTGGTTACCGACCCTCCTGGCAATGGAAACAGTTTCTTCCGATTTACTCTTATCAGAAACCTTCATAATGTTGAACCCCTATTAAATGTCCCCTTAACCTTCTCTGGTCTAAGGAGAACAATCCCAGCTTCCCCATTAAGTTAGCGGCCGATCTACTCATACTCTCTCTTTGCCCCTCTTATTTCCTTTTTCACTTCCCCTCTGAACTTTCTATATTCAGCCTGGTTCTCACTTGTATTCTCAACCTAACATCTGTCATATGCCCCCTTTTTCTGCTTTATATTGCTCTCTCTTTCGTCATCCAGGGAGCTCTGACTTTGGTTGCCCTACATTTCCCCCTCATGGGACTGTACTCGAACCATCGGCTCTTTAAAGGCAGCCCATTGTTCGATTAGTTTAGCCTGCCAATCTTTGATTCCAGTTTACCCGGGCCAGATCCATTCTCAACCCAGTGAAATTGGCATTCTTCCAATTAAGTATTTTGACTCTAGATTGCTCTTGATCCTTTTCCATAGCTAATCTAAACCTTATGATACTGTGATCACTGTTCCCTATATGTTCCCCTACTGACACTTGCTCTATTTGACCCACCTCATTCCCCAGAACCAGATCCAGCAATGCCTCCTTCCTCGTTGGGCTGGAAACTTACTGATCAAGAAAGTTCTCCTGAACACACTTCAGAAATTCTTCACCTTCTCTCTGTCCTTTACACTATTACTATCCCAGTCTATATTGGGATAATTGAAGTCCCCCATTATCACTGCTCTATTGTTCTTGCACCTCTCTGTAATTTCCTTGCAAATTTGCTCCTCTATATCCTTCCCACTAGTTGGCGGCCTATAGAATACACCTAGTAGTGTAATGGCACCTCTATTGTTTCTCAACTCTAACCAAATAGATTCTGTCCTTGAGCCCTCCAGGACATGCGCTCTCTCCAGCACTGTCATATTCTCCTTAATCAATACTGCCACCCCACATCCTTTCTTTCCTTCCCTATCTTTCCTGAACACCTTATATCCAGGAATATTTAGCCCCCAATCCTGCCCTTTTTTGAGCCAGGTCTCCGTTATTGCCACAACATCATATTCCCATGTGTCTATTTGCGCCTGCAGCTCACCAACCTTATTTATCACACTTTGTGCATTCACACACACGTGCACTGTAAACCTGTCTTAGACCACCTTGTATTCTCTCTTAATCTGACCCTACCTAACACCGTACTATTTCTTACTCTGGTGCTATCTGTCTCTCCCAATCCTTTGTGCACCTTGTTTCTCCTTTCTACTGCTGCATCCTGGTGCCCATCCACCTGCCAAATTAGTTTAAACCCTCCCCAACAGTACCAGCAATCGCCTCTTTTCTCCCCCCCCCCCCCGGCAAGGACATTGGTCCCAGCTCTGTTGAGGTGTAACCCAACCGGCCTGTACAGGTCCCACCTTCCCCCAGAATCGGTCCCAATGTCCCAGGAATCTGAAGCCCTCCCTCCTGCACCATCTCTCCAGCCACGCATTCATCTGCTCTAACCTCCTATTTCTATACTCACTAGTTCGTGGCACCAGGGATAATCTGGAGATTACTATCTTTGAGGTCCTGCTTTTTAATCTCTTTCCTAGCTCCCTAAAATCTGCCTGCAGAACCTCATCCCTCTTTCTACCTATGCCTATGATACCGATATGGGAGTGTCAGTTTACCATGTGGCTGTTTCTCCTCTGTGCTAGACTCCTGGATCTTAAGGTGTTAAATGTGAGATTATTTAGCGAGTAAACCACTTGTACTATCCATGTCGAGCTGTAAAATGGTGCAGTATTTCCCATCCAATCCTTGTTGATGGAGGAAAGCAAAGCAACGTGGCTGATAGAAAACCCGCACTGATTTGTGTTCGTTAAAAGGACAGGAGGCTGACGTGTGTCATCTGCCTGACTCCCCCCTCTGCAACCGAGTGCTCCTTTCCACCTCCCGCGCTCACGTTTCCAAGAACTGGACGCAGAGGGCGTGCGTGGGCAGCGAAGCCGCACCGGGAGGGAGGAGGCTAACTGGCCGTCTGCTGCAGTATCTCTCCAACCAGGTCCGACAGCGGCTGCCCTTCGCTGGAGAAAATGGTCATGGCTACATCTTTAGTGAGTGAAATACACTCGATACAAGCGGCCGACAGTAAACACCGCAGTGATTCTGGAGAACACGGTGAATCTGTGTGTGTATAATATACACGCGCACACACCAGTTCAATTCTACAACTACAGTTGTGACAGCAATCTATAGACCCCTTCCTCCCCACCCTGAAGGATTGAGAAACTCTGTTTCTCTCTCCACAGATGCTGCCTGACCTGCTGAGTGTTTCCAGCTTTGTCTTGTTATTATTTCAGATTTCCAGCATCCGCAGTATTTGGCTTTTGTTCCTTGTTTGTTGCGAGTTTTTGTTCGCCTTGGGATTAATGCACGTGCTGGGTCAGTTGTGTAAACCTGGATTAACGAAGGAGCAGGCTTTAATTGACAGCCAAGTTCAGTATTTTGTTTTGTTGTATACTCAGTTTTTTAAAATTTCTTGCCCCTCTCTCTCTCACCCTAAATGGCACAGTGGGTTGATGCACCGTCTGCCGTGTTATTGCCGTACAGACTGGAGACCGCCCTGGCCTACATTTACATTAGATAATCACAGCCAGAGTGGCTACCATTGGTTTCAGTCCCCTGGGGCTAAGGACGGTATTCCTGCTGCCGGTGGGATCGGCTGTAACGTGTGTGGGGTGGGGGTGGGGGGAGTGAGCTCCGCTGTGGCACCTCGGCAGCCAAATAACCTTTTCTCTCACTTGAAGCAACCTGGGTGAAGGTATCAGAGAGCTACGGGGTCCATTGGGAGTGTACCACACCAAGAGGAGGGGGAGAGAGAAGAAAATTAGCAACGAAGAAAATAATAATCTTAAAACCAGAAGCTCCAGAACTCTTCCCCTAACTCTCCCCCCACCCCCACCCCGCCCGACTCCTGATTGCATTCAAACTCCCCTTGTTGGAAGTGCATGTGTAAGGACTCAGAGTAAGGGAAGTATTTAGGTTCGCCAACCCTGGTTGCACATATTTTCAGGAGGTGTCATCACATGACCTGCCCTGCCCCGCCCCTACACCCCTGCCATTGGTCGCCCGGCACGTCCATCCTCGCCGTGGACCGCCTTCCCACGGCCAATCGGAAAGCGAATAGACTCTTCATTGCCCGATTGGTTGACTCGTGATTGTCAGTCAAACAGCCTTTTTTTCCCCCAATATTTTTATAACTAAAAACAAAAGTGTTCAAAGAATATTAATAAAACTCTTTATTTTAATGCCCCTATGATATATCTCCTGGTTGTTGCTCACAGCAGTGTCCTGGAAATTAAACTTTAATTCATGGAGACTCCTGGAGGGTTGGCAACCCTGGATGTATCAGGCCATCCTGGATCAAATAAGAAAGAAATTGCGTATATATAGCGCCTCTCATCCTCGGGACGCCCCTAAAGCACTTCGCAGCCAAGGAGTTAGTTTTTCTCCAAATGCATTCGCTTGTAATGTGCACACAGCAAGATCCCACAAACAGCACTGAGACGAATGACCGATTTTTTTTTTTCATTTTGTTGTTGGCAGTGTCGGTTAATAACGTGTCAACACTCGGCCTGGGTCCAGCCCAATTGGACTGGCATTTTGGGGCCCAAGATAGCCTGCAGGGGTCCATCCTGTCAAACCCAGGCCCCAGCAAGTAGTTGAGGCCTTCAGGGGTCAGAGGAGGAAGAAAAATCGGCACAAAACGTTTTAAGCTAGAAATGCAGACCCATCTGATTTTGCACAAGTGTCCTTGGGATATTGGCAGGCAGTTTGTTATCCATTGCCCACTGATATCCGAGGATGTTAGTGGGAGCCATTCTATCACCAGTGGCCGATTGTCAAAGAATTATGTCTCACATTTTAGTCCAAGGCTACGATAATTGTATAATCTAGTAACAATTTCCTCAACGTTGTGATATTTAATGTGTAATGGAATCTTCAGTGTAAACTATTGGTCTGGTCCCAATAAGTGTACTGACGAGAAATCTTTTCTTTGTATTTTGATTCAGTAAATATGCCTTAATATAAAATGAGATTACTGCCATTCCATTGTCTGCACCAAGGAGAAATTAAAAGACTATCTTTGGAGAACCTGCCAACTTTCTCGATCCTGTCACTGCTGCTGGGACTTTGTGTTAACTCTTGCCATACCAGCGTGAACCCTGTACCTCCCCATCCACACACGGGGTTGGGGGGGAAGGAAGGGGAGGTTAACCTTTACAGTTCCAGCCTCTCCCTGGAGTCCTGTACCTGTTTTTAATTCATTGGTGGAATGAGGGCATCGCTGCCAAGGCCAGCATTTATTGCCCATCCCCAGTTGCCCTTGAGAAGGTGGTGGTGAGCTGCCGCCTTGAACCGCTGCAGTCCGTGCGGTGAAGATATTCCCACAGTACAGTTAGGGAGGGAGTTCCAGGATTTTGACCCAGCGACGATGAAGGAGCAGTGATATATTTCCAAGTCAGGTTGGCGTGTGACTTGAACAGGAACTTGGAGGTGGTGGTGTTCCCATGCGCCTGCTGCCCTTGTCCTTCTAGGTGGTAGAGGTTGCGGGTTTGGGAGGTGCTGCCGAAGAAGCCTTGGTTCCTGCAGTGCATCTTGTAGATGGTACACACTGCAGTGGTGGAGACCTCCCATACACACAGTGGGGGTGGGAAGGGGGGTGTTAACCCTTACATTTCCAGCCTCTCCGAGGAGTCCTATACCTCCCATAGACGTGGGGACCCTTGCAGCGCCAGCAATTCCAGGGAACCCTCTATCTCCCATACACATAGGCTGGGTGGAGGGGGGAAGTGAAAGGGAAGGAGTTGTGTTAACCCTTGCAATGCTAGCCTTCCCAGGGAACACTATGCCTCCCTTAATGAGGTGATCAGGTGCATTATAGAGGTTGCTCAATGCACCTCTTTAATACATTGGACAACCTCTATAATGTAGCAGATTCCTTATGCAATGAAACTGTTCACGTCCATAATGTACCAGATCTCCACAATGCCCTGGAACACCTCTAATACACCTGATCACTTCTGTAATGTGTGTCCTCACCGCGATAATGCTCCTGGTGACCTCTCTAATGTACCAACCGCCAGTGTTAAGATCATAGAACATAAGAATTAGGAGGTAGGCCATACGGCCCCTCGAGCCTGCTCCTCCATTCAATAAGATCATGGCTGATCGTCGACCTCAACTCCACTTTCTTGCCCGATCCCCATATCCCTTGCTTTCCCAATAATCCAAAAATCTATCTCAGCCTTGAATATACTCAATGATTCAGCATTCACAGCTCTCTGGAGTAGAGAATTCCAAAGGTTGACAACATTCGGAGTGAAGAAATTCCTCCTCATCTAAGTCTTAAATGGCCGACCCCTTATCCTGAGACTATGCCCCCTCGTTCCAAACTCCAGCCAGAGGAAACAACCTCTCAGCATCTACCCTGTCAATCCTCCTCAGAATCTTGTATGTTTCAATGAGATCACCTCTCATTCTTCTAAACTCCAGAGAGTATAGGATCAATCTACTCAATCTCTCATCAAAGGACAGCCCTCTCATCCCAGGGATCAATCTAGTGTTGCAGGGCGTTTCACTAAAGAGAAGGCACCTAAGAAAATTGGAAGAAAAAGTCAAGTCTATTCAGCCCATTAAGCCTAGTGATTATGGTACTAGACTAGCAACCCAAGGATCGAGTTCAAATCGCACCAGGGCAAGTGTGAAATTGAATTCAATAAATGTGGTAAGGTGTGTACCAAAAAAAATGACCTTGAAAACCCAATAGTGTAGAGAGAAACTATTTCCTCTGGTGGGGTGAGTCAAGAACAAGGGGCATAATCTTAAAATTTAGAGCTAGGCCATTCAGGAGGGAAATCAGGAAGCACTACCGTGTATCCTCCTCCTGTTCCTAACTGGTTCACCAATGTCCTTCAGGGAAGGGAATCTGCCACCCCTACCCGGTCTGGCCTACACGTGACTCCAGTCCTCCACTATGTGGTTGACTTAATGGCCTTGGTGCAACGAGAGATGGTCAATACCAGTTGCCTCATCAGCATCGTCCACGTCCCAAGAACAAACGCCAAAAGTATTATTTCGAAAGGTAATTGGATATATACTTGAAGGGGAAAAGTTTGCAGGACTATGGGGGAAAGAGCCGGGGAGTGGGACTAATTGGAGAGCTCTTTCAAAGAGCCGGCACAGGCATGATGGGCCGAATGGCCTGTGCTTTAATATTCTATGAACTCACCCTGCCCCAGCTTCCATCTGAATTTTAAACTCCCCTAATACCTTTAATTCCATCACCTGAACTGGAAGATCAGTCCAAACGCCAACAGCTTGTGAGTAAAGACAATTATTGAAGATCTGTTTCAACTTAGAATCATAGAATGGCTACAGCCCAGAAGAAGGCCATTCGGCTTGTCGAGCCCATGCCGGCTCTCTGCAAGAGCACCTCAGCCAGTCCCACTCCCCCGCCCTTTCCCTGTAGCCCTGCAATTTTTTTTCTTTCAGGTCATTATCCAACTCCCTTTTGAAAGCTGTGATTGAGTCTGCCTCCACCACCCGTTCAGGCAGCGCATTCAAGATCCTAACCACTCGCTGCATTAAAAAAGTTTTTTCTTATGTCGCCTTTGGTTCTTTTGCCAATCACCTTAAATCTGTGTCCTTTGGTTCTCGACCCTTCTGCTAATGGGAACAGTTTCTCTCTACTCTGTCCAGACCCCTCATGATTTTGAACACCTCTATTAAATCTCCTCTTAATCTTCTCTGCTCTAAGGAGAACAACCCCAGCTTCTCCAGTCTGTCCATGTAACTGAAGTCCCTCATCCCTGGAACCATTCTCGTAAATTTTTTCTGCATCCTCTCTAAGACCTTCACATCCTTCTTAAAGTGTGGTGCCCAGAATTGGACACAAGACTAGTTGAGGCCGAACCAGTGTTTTATACAAGTTCATCATAATTTCCACGCTTTTGTACTCTATGCCTCTTCATGAAGCCCAGGATCCTGTAAGCATATTTAACCGCTTTCTCAACCTGCCATGCCACCTTCAACGATTTGTGCATATAAACCCCTAGGTCCCTCTGTTCATGCATCCACTTTAGGATTGTACCCTTTAGTTTATATTTCCCCTCTCCATTCTTTCTACCAAAATGTATCACTTCGCAGTTTTCTGCGTTAAATTTCATCTGCCACATGTCCACCCATTCCACCAGCCTGTCTATGTCCTCTTGATGTCTATCACTATCCTCCTCACTGTTCATTATACTTCCAAGTTTTGTGTCATCTGCAAATTTTGAAATTGTGCCCTGTACACCCAAGTCCAAGTCATTAATATATATCAAGAAAAGCAGTGGTCCTAGTACCGACCACTGTGTACCTTCCTCCAGTCCGAAAAACAACCATTCACCACTACTCTGTTTCCTGTCACTTAGCCAATTTCGTATCCATGCTGCCACTGTCACTTTTATTCCATGGGCTTTAACTTTGCTGGCAAGCCACTTTGTCGAACACCTTTTGGAAGTCCATGTACACCACGTTAGCTGCATTGCCCTCATCAACCCTCACTGTTGCCTCATCAAAAAACTCGAAGTTGGTTAAACAAGATTTGCCTTTAACAAATCCGTGCTGGCTTTCCTTAATTAATCCACACTTGTCCAAGTGACTGTTAATGTTGTCTCTGATTATTGTTTCTAAAAGCTTCCCCACTAGATGGTACACACTGCGGCCATGTTGCTCCGGTGGTGGAGGGAGTGAATGTTTAAGGTGGTGGATGGGGTGCCAATCAAGCGGACTGCTTTGTCCTGGATGATGTCGAGCTTCTTGAGTGTTGTTGGAGCTGCACTCATCCAGGCAATTGGAGAGTATTCCATCACACTCCTGACTTGTGCCTTGTAGATGGGTGAAAAGGCTTTGGAGAGTCAGGAGGTGAGACACTCGCCGCAGAATACCTAGCCTCTGACCTGCCACTCGGCACTTCTGGCTAAAGATGATTGCAAACGCTTCAGATTTGTCTTTTGCACTCGCATGCTGGGCTCCATCATTGAGGATGGGGATATTCATGGAGCCTCCTCCTCCCGTTAGTTGTTTAATGGTCCACCACCATTCACGACTGGATGTGGCAGGACTGCAGAACTTTGATCTGATCCGTTGATTGTGGAATCGCTTAGCCCTGTCTATAGCATGCTGCTTCGGTTGTTTAGCATGCATGTAGTCCTGTGTTGCAGCTTTCCAGGTTGGCACCTCATTTTTAGGTACGCCTGGTGCTGCTCCTGGCATGCTCTTCCGCACTCTCATTGAACCAGGGTTGGTCCCGTGGCTTGATGGTAATGGTAGAGTGAGGGATATGCCGGGCCATGAGGTTACAGATTGTGGTGGAATACAATTCTGCTGCTGCTGATGGCCCACAGCGCCTCATGGATGCCCAGTTTTGAGCTGGTAGATCTGTTCTGAATCGATCCCATTTAGCACGGTGGTAGTGCCACACAACACGATGGAGGGTGTCCTCAGTGTGACGGCGAGATTTAGTCTCCACAAGGACTGCGGTGGTCACTGCTACCAATGCTGTCATGGACAGATGCATCTGTGACAGGTAGATTGATGAGGACAAGGTCAATTAGGTTTTCCCTCGTGTTGGTTCTCTCACCACCTGCCGCAGGCCCAGACTGGCAGCTATGTCCTTCATTGAAGTCCCCCACCCAGAGTACATTCTGTGCACTTGCTACTCTCAGTGCTTCTTCCATGTGGTGCTCAACAGGGAGGAGTACTGATTCATCAGCTGAGGGAGGGCGGTAGGTGGTAATCGGCAAGAGGTTTCCTTGCCCGTGATTGACCTGTAGCCAAGAGGCTTCATGGGGTCTGGAGTGAATGTTGAGGACTCACAGGGCCACTTCTTCCCGACTGTATACCACTGAGCTGATTCTGAGAGTAATTCTGTCAGGCTGTTGCTTGACTCGTCTGTGGGACAGCTCTCCCAGTTTTGGCAAGTCCCCAGATGTCAGTGAGGGTCGACTGGGCTGGGTATGCCGTTGTCGTGTCCGTAGCCGGTGCCAAGGTCAATGCCGGGTGGTCCGTCCGGTTTGATGATTCTTGTTGGCCCAGAAATTGGACTGCGATGGTTGCCGCGGGGGTAAGGATCCCCCGCGATATCGCACTCCGCGCCTGCCTTTATGGTTTTGGCCCACACGAACTTCAGTTCCTGGGCCTCTCCCTGGTGCCGGCGCGCAGTGCTTGCGTGTCCCAGAGGCGCAGTTAGTTCGATGCGACCTCTGGGATCACGTGGGCCAGTTAGAGCCAATGGCAGCACACCATCTTTCATTCATAGTTTTGACAGGAAGAGCTGTCAAAGCTATGAATACAACTTGCCCCCAAAAGAACAGCTAAACCTCAATTAAATTTTTTTAAAAAATCACATTAATAAAATAACTATAGTTAAATAAATTAACCACTTTAAACAAAAATGTAAATTTTTGAAAAAATTTTAATTCTTTTTAAAAGTTATAAAAATAAACTTACCTTTCTTTAAAGTCTCTAAAAAAGATAAACCTGTTGAAAAAATTTTTAAATAATACTTAATTAACTACTTACCTTGTTAAAAGGGGGTCTTACGCCTGCTTTCTTCATGTGTAAAATCTTCACCACTTACCTTCGCGTTCAAACCTGATAAAAAAAAACTAAGTGTGCTGCGTGCGCACAGCCTGTAGCGCGCACGCGGTTCACTTAGGAACCGCCCCCTTCGCAATATCGGAAGTGCCGGTTTCCCGCGCATGCGCAGTGCATGCAGGAAACCGGCACTTCGGGACCGAATATGGGTGAGTGCACAGTGCGTACTCTCCCGTATTGGGACGAATTTCTGGCCTATTGTTTTTCGTAGCGGTTGTGTACAACTGAGTGGCTTGCTGGACCATTTCAGAGGGCAGTTAAGAGTCAACCACATTGCTGTGGGTCTGGAGTCACATGTAGGCCAGACCAGGAAAGTACATTAGTGAACCAGATGGGTTTTTGCGACAATCCGATAGTTTCGTGGTCAGCATTACAGATACTAGCTTTTTATTTAATTAACTGAATTGAGATTTGATCTCCCGTCTCTGGATCATTAGTTTGGATTAACTAGTATAGTAAGCTAACCACTATGCCACCGTTCCCAATTTGGTGTTCCTGCTTTTTTTTTGCTGTACCTCGTTCTCTGACCTCTTTCCAAACCAGGCGTCCTCCTGCACTATGGGATTTGGCACTTCCCTGAGACTGCTCAATGAAAGATAAAATCATCAGTTCAAAGTTGAATTTCATGTCATTTTTTTCCACTATGCTTTATCTTCACTGCACTGAAAATTAAACACATTGGGGTAGATTTTCACTCCCTGCACCTGGCTTTAACAACAACAACTTGTATTTATATAGCGCCTTTAGCGCAGTGAAACGTCCCAAGGCGCTGCACAGGAGTATTTTAAGACAAAAAATTTGACCCCGATCCACATAAGGATAAATTAGGGCAGGTGACCAAGAGCTTGGTCAAAGAGGTAGGTTTTAAGGAGCGTCTTAAAGGAGGAAAGAGAGGTAGCGAGGCAGAGAGGTTTAGGCAGGGAATTCCAGAGCTTAGGGCCTAGGCAACAGAAGGCACGGCCACCAATGGTGGAGCGATTATAATCAGGGATGCTTAAGAGGGCAGAATTAGAGGAGCGCAGATATCTCCGGGGTGGGGGTTGTGGGGCTGAAGGAGATTACAGAGATAGGGAGGGGCGAGGCCGTGGAGGGGTTTGAAAACAAGGATGGGAATTTTGACGTAGTAAACCGTCCCAAGCCGCTTCACAGGAGCGTTTTGAAAGGGGCCGACCGCCCGATGTCCAAAGTGCCCACCTGGTTCAGGGTGCTAGGCCCTTTTTAAGAGAGATCGAGGACCTATGACCTAACTCGTGTGGACTTCGATCAGTACCACTGGCGACGGAACTGAAGAGGCCCCACCAAAGGTGAGTGTTGAACTATATCTTGTGAGCCCCGCCCGGAGGAGGAGCGAAAAATTAAAAAAGAATCGTGGCAGCTGCAGTCCGGGGACCCCAACATCCTCAATCGCGACAACCCCACCCCTTGCTGGTGGTCACCCCGGCCCGACCCTGAGGCCTCAATCCATCCAGCAAGCTGCATCAGGGCACCTGTTTGGCATCCAGCAGTTCGCCAAATTCTTAGTAAGGCCGGGGCCTCAAAATGGCTGGGCTGGTGACTCTTCACCATGGGAACGGGCGACCTTGTATAATTTTGAAATAGGTTGTGTGTAGAATTACATAGTATTTACAGCACAGAAACAGGCTATTCCTTTCTCCCTCATGCATTTATCTCGCTTCCTCTTAAATGCATCTATGCTATTCGCCTCAACCACTCCCTGTGGTAGTGAGTTCCACATTCTAACCACTGTCTGGGTAAAGAAGCTTCTCCTGAATTGTTTCTGCTGGGGAAGAGCTAGGCATCTGCAAGGACCACAGAGTTTCTGAGAGGAACATAGAGGAAGCATTGAGCTGTGACATACAAGATCCTGAAGGGGCTTGACAGGGTAGATGCAGAGAGGATGTTTCCCCTCGTGGGGGAATCTCGAACTAGGGGGCATAATTTCAGAATAAGGGGTCGTCCATTTAAAACTGAGATGAGGAGGAATTTCTTCTCTCAGAGGGTCGTGAATCTTTGGAATTCTCTTCCCCAGAGAGCTGTGGAGGCTGGGTCATTAAATACATTTAAGGTGGAGATACAGATTTTTGAAAGGTAAGGGAGTCAAAGGTTATGGGGAGCGGGCAGGGAAGTGGAGTTGAGGCCAAGATCAGATCAGCCATGATCTTATTGAATGGCGGAGCAGGCTCGAGGGGCCGAATGACCTCCTCCTGCTCCTACGTCTTATGTTCTTAACCACTAGTAAGGGATGCCAACCGAAATCGAACAGGACAGTGACCTGTCCAAAGGACAACATGGCAAGTTCAACTTTTTTACGGTCATTGCCTCTAACCTGCAGGGCCGGCCTACACTATAATCCTAGAATCATAGAAATTTACAGCACAGAAGGAGGCCATTCGGCCCATCTTATCCAGCCTAATCCCACTTTCCAGCTCTTGGTCCGGAGCCCTGCAGGTTACGGCACTTCAGGTGCATATCCAAGTACTTTTTAAATGTGATGAGGGTTTCTGCCTCTACCACCCTTTCAGGCAGTGAGTTCCAGACCCCCACCACCCTCTGGGTGAAAACATGGACGGAGATGGACACCAAAGACTCAGAAACGAGCAACCATCAGTACAAAAATCATTGGCTGCAATCCGCATTACTGATAAGCACTGGTGTTCACAGGGGGCCACCAATCTACACGTCTACAGGAACAGGCCTTGAGAAATCACAAACAAGAAAATGGATTTAAGCACCAGACTCCAGCCAACTGCAGACTCTGCTGCGAGGAGTTCACCAGTTTACTGTTTAACATTTGACTGTCATTTTCAACTAAATTAAAAACTAAAAATTATTCAGGGTGAAAATTGATAGACAGGATGTACCAGAAAGGCTGGGTAGGCTTAGAGTGGATAAGTCGCCTGGTCCAAATGGCTTGCATCCCAGGTTGCTAAGGGAATTGCGGGAGGAGATAGCGGAAGGGCTTGCCATAATTTTCCAATCTTTCCTAGATGCGGGGGAGGTGCCTGAGGATTGGATAGTGTCAAATGTGACACCATTGTTCAAGAAAGGGTGTAAGGACAATCCTAGTAACTACAGGCCGGTCAGTTCAACATCAGTGGTGGGTAAAGTTTTAGAAACAATAATCAAGGAAAAAATTAACGGGCACTTGGAGAGATTTAAGCTAATTAAGGAGAGCCAACACGGATTTGTAAAAGGCAGATCGTGTTTGACTAATCTAATTGAATTTTTTGCTGAAGTAACGGAGGATTGATGAAGGGAATGCAATGGATGTTGTCTACATGGATTTTCGGAAGGCGTTTGACAAAGTACCACATGGAAGGCTGGTTGACAAAATTGAGGCTCATGGAATAGGTGGGTCAGTGGCAGCTTGGATTAGGAATTGGCTTAAGGACAGAAAACAGCGAGTTGTGGTAAATGGCTGTTTTTCAGACTGGAGGATGGTAGACAGTGGTGATCCCCAAGGGTCAGTGCTGGGGCCACTGCTTTTTTGATGTATATAAATGACCTGGATATTGGAATACAGAGTAGAATTTCTAAATTTGCCAATGACACCAAACTTGGCGGTGTGGCAAACAGTGATGATACCAATTGACTGCAGCAGGACATAGAAAGGCTAGCAGAATGGGCAGACAAGTGGCAGATGGAATTTAATAGAGAAGTGTGAGGTGATGCATTTTGGCAGAAGGAACAGGGAGAGGCAATATCCACTTAATGGCAGAGTTTTAAAGAGAGTGCAGGGACAGAGGGACCTGGGAGTTAATGTGCATAGGTCCCTGAAAGTGGCAGGACATATTGAGAGAGTGTTAGCAAAGCATATGGGATCTTGGGCTTCATAAATATAGGTATTGAGTACAAAAGTAGAGAAGTTGTGCTGAACCTTTATAAAGCGCTGGTTAGGCCACAACTGGAGTATTGCGTCCAGTTCTGGCCACCACACTTTAGGAAGGATGTGAAGGCACTTGAGAGGGTGCAGAGGAGATTTACCAGAATGGTTCCAGGGATGGGGAATCTTAGCTACACGGACAGGTTGGAGAAGCTGGATTTGTTTTCATTAGAGCAAAGGAGGTTGAGGGGTGATTTGATAGAGGTGTACAAGATTATGGGTGGAAGATGCCTGTGCATGAATTCTTTTAACGTTTTAGCCGTTGCACACCAGCTACCACACGGGCTTGACAGAGTAAGGTCTTGGTCCAAGGGGATCCAAGACGATTGGAGACCAGGCTCTGCTACAATGGCCTAGCATGGACCATGTACAGCCGGCACCTCAAAGCACTGGAGAGGTACCACAAACGCTGCCTCCGCAAGATCCTGCAAATCCATTGGCAGGATAGGCACACCAACATCAGTGTTCTTGCTCAGGCCAACATCCCCAGCATCGAAGCTTTGACCACGCTCGATCAGCTCCGATGGACGGGTCACATTGTCCGCATGCCCGATACGAGACTCCCAAAACAAACGCTCTACTCGGAGCTCCAGCATAGCAAGAGAGCCCCAGGTGGGCAGAGCAAACACTTCAAGGACACCCTCAAAGCCTCCTTGAAAAAGTGTAACATCCCCACCGACACCTGGGAATCCCTGGCCCAAGACCACACAAAGTGGAGGAGAAGCATCTGGGAAGGCGCCGAACACGAGTCTCTTCGCCGGGAGCAAGCGGAAGCCAAGCGCAGGCAGCGCAAGGAGCGCACGTCAACCCAAGCACCCCACCCACCTGCCCCTTCAACCACCGTCTGCCCCACCTGTGACAGAGACTGTAGGTCCCGCATTGGACTCATCAGTCACCTGAGAACTCATTTTTAATGTGGAAGCAAGTCATCCTCTGTTCCGAGGGACTGCCTAAGAAGAAGAAAAGATTATGATGGATTTGGATAGGCTAGACGGAGAAAGGCTGTTCCCTCCAGTTGATGGTACAAGGACTAGGGGACACAGATTTAAGGTTTTGGGCAAGAGATACAGGGGGGATGTGAGGAAAAACTTTTTTAAGCAGTGAGGACCTGGAACTCGCTGCCGACGGAAGTGGTGGCAGTGGAGACACTCAATGTTTTCAAGGGGAGACTGGATAGGCACTTAAGGGAAATATACTTGCAGGGCTACGGGGATAGAGCGGGGGAATGGGACTGACTGGATCGTTCTACAGAGAGCCGGCACGGACTCAACGGGTCGAATGGCCGCCTTCTGTGCCGTTATGACTCTATGTCACATTAACAGACACACATGTTGCTGTTTCATACTTCATTAAATCAGGTATAAGGAGGATGAGAATTTTTTTTTACACAGTGAGTTGTTATGATCTGGAATGCGCTGCCTGAAGGGGCGGTGGAAGCAGATTCAATAGTAACTTTCGAAAGGAAATTGAATAAATACTTGAAGGGTAAAAATTTGCAGGGTTATGGGGAAAGAGCAGGGGAGTGGGATTAATTGGATAGCTCTACCAAAGAGCCGGCACAGGTACAATGGGCCGAAAGGCCTCCTTCCGTGCTGTATCATCCTATGAAATGTAGTGCCAGTCGATGCGAAGGAGGAGCCAATGTTCATACACACACAATTGTTTATTTAGAGCACTGTTCACAATCATTGCAGCTCCACATGTAACTTTGATACACTGACAGCAAAAGCACAGATTCACTCTGAGATCAGCTATTGAAAGCTGGCTGACCTCCAGCAGAATCTCCCATCACAGCCGATGAGTTGGAAACAGCAGCCAGTTTTTTTTTTATTCGTTTATGGGATGTGGGCGCCGCTGGCAAGGCCAGCATTTATTGCCCATCCCTAATCGCCCTTGAGAAGGTGGTGGTGAGCCGCCTTCTTGAACCGCTGCAGCCATTGTGGTGAAGGTGCTGCTACAGTGCTGTTAGGGAGGGAGTTCCAGGATTTTGACCCAGCGACAATGAAGGAACGGCCGATATACTTCTAAGTCAGGATGGTGTGTGACTTGGAGGTGGTGGTGTTCCCATGCGCCTGCTGCCCTTGTCCTTGATCATGGGTTTGGGTTTGGGAGGTGCTGCTGAAGAAACCTTGGCGAGTTGCTGCAGTGCATCTTGTAGATGGTACACACTGCAGCCACGGTGCGCCGGTGGTGGAGGGAGTGAATGTTTAAGGTGGTGGATGGGTGGATGGGATGCCAATCAAGCAGGCTGTTTTGTCCTGGATAGTGTCGAGCTTCTTGTGTGTTGTTGGAGCTGCACTCATCCAGGCAAGTGGAGAGTATTCCATCTCGCTCCTGACTTGTGCCTTGTAGATGGTGAAGTTAGTGGGAGTTGTATACAGACCCCCAAACAGTAATGCTGAGGTTGGGGATGGCATTAAATGGGAAATTAGAGATGCGTGCAATAAGGGCACAGCAGTTATCATGGGTGACTTTAATCTACATATAGATTGGGCTAACCAAATTAGTAGCAATACTGTGGAAGAGGAATTCCTAGAGTGTATACAGGATGGTTTCTTGGACCAATATGTTGAGGAACCAACTAGAGATCAGGCCATCTTAGACTGGGTATTATGTAATAAGAAAGGATTAATTAGCAATCTTGTTGTGCGAGGCCCCGTGGGGAGGAGCGATCATAATATGATAGAATTCTTCATTAAGATGGAGAGTGAAGTAGTAGTTGACTCAGACTAGGGTACTGAATTTAAATAAAGGAAACTACGATGGTATGAGGCTCAAGTTGGCTAGGATGGATTGGGGATTGGGGAATGTTACTTAAAGGGTTGACGGTGAATAGGCAATGGCAAACATTTAAAGATCGCATGGATGAACTACAGAATTTGTTCAACCCTGTTTGGCATAAAAATAAAACAAAAATGGTGACTCAATCGTGGCTAACAAGGGAAATTAGGGATAGCATAAGATCCAAGGAGAGGGCATATAAATTGGCCAGAAAAAGCAGCAAACCTGAGGATTGGGAGCAGTTTAGGATTCAGCAAAGGAGGACAAAGGGATTAATTAAGAGGGGGGAAATAGAGTATGAGAGTAAGCTTGCAGGGAACATAAAAACTTACTGTAAAAGCTTCTATAGATATGTGAAGAGAAAAAGATTGGTGCAGTCAGAATCAGGGGAATTTATAATGGGGGACAAAGAAATGGCAGTCCAATTAAATACATACTTTGCTTCTGTCTTCACAAAGGAGGACACAAATAAACTCCCAGAGATGTCGGGGAACATAGGGTCTAATGAGAGGGAGGAACTGAATGAAATCAGTATTTGTAGGGAAATAGTGTTAGGGAAATTGATGGGATTGAAGGCCGATAAATCCCCAGGGCCTGATAATCTACATCCTAGGGTACTTAAGGAAGTGGCCCTAGAAATAGTAGATGCATTGCTGGTCATCTTCCAAAATTCTATAGACTCTGGAACAGTTCCCATGGATTGGAGGGTAGCTAATGTAACCCCACTATTTAAAAAAGGTAGTAGAGAGAAAACAGGGAATTATAGACCGGTAAGCCTGACATCGGTAGTGGGGAAAATGCTAGAGGCCATTATAAAAGATGTAATAGCAGAGCGCTTGGAAAACAGTGATAGGATCGGACAAAGTCAACATGGATTTACAAAAGGTAAATCATGCTTGACTAATCTACTGGAATTTTTTGAGGATGTAACTGGTAGAATAGATAAGGGAGAACCAGTGGATGTGGTGTATTTGGACTTTCAGAAGGCTTTCAATAAGGTCCCGTAGAAGAGATTAGCGTGCAAAGTTAAAGCACATGGGATTGGGGGTAAGGATAGAGAACTGGTTGGCAGACAGGAAGCAAAGAGTTGGAATAAACGGGTCTTTTTCCGAGTGGCAGGCAGTGACTAGTGGGTACCGCAGGGATCGGTGCTAGGACCCCAGTTATTCACAATATATATTAATGATCTAGACGAGGGAACTAGGTGCAATATCTCCAAGTTTGCAGACGACACAAAGCTGGGTGGGCGTGTGTGCTGTGAGGAGGATGCAGAGAAACTCCAGTATGATTTGGACAGGTTGGGTGATTGGGCAGATGCAATATAATGTGGATAAATGCGAGGTTATCCACTTTGGTGGCAAAAACAGGAAGGCAGATTATTATCTGAACGGCAATAGATTGGGAAAAGGGGAAGTGCAACGAGACCTGGGTGTCCTTGTGCACCAGTCGCTGAAGGTAAGCATGCAGGTGCAGCAGGCGGTTAAGAAGGCAAATGCTATGTTGGCCTTCATAGCGAGAGGATTCGAGTACATGGCCGAGTGAGAGAACCATGGTTCACAAAAGAGGTTGAATGTCTAGTCAAGAGGAAAAAGGAAGCGTATGTAAGGATGAGAAAACAAGGTTCAGTTGGGTCGATTGAGGGCTACAAGGTAGCAAGGAATGAGCTAAAAAAAGAGCTTAGGAGAGCTAGGAGGGGGCATGAGAAGTCCTTGGTGGGTCGGATCAAGAAAAACCCCAAGGCCTTTTACTCTTATGTGAGAAATAAAAGAATGACCAGGGTGAGGGTAGGGCCGGTCAAGGACAGTAGTGGGAACTTGTGCATGGAGTCAGAAGAGATAGGAGAGGTGATGAATGAATACTTTTCGTCAGTGTTCACCGAGGAGAGGGGCCATGTTCTTGAGGATGAGAGTGTGATAAAGGTGGATAGGCTGGAGGTGGTAGATGTTCTGAGGGAAGATGTTTTAGCTATTTTGAAGAACCTGAGGGTCGATAAGTCCCCTGGGCCAGATGGGATATATCCTAGGATTCTTTGGGAGGCAAGGGAGGAGATTGCAGAGCCTCTGGCTTTGATCTTTGGGTCCTCACTGTCCACGGGGATGGTGCCAGAGGACTGGAGAGTGGCGAATGTTGTTCCTCTCTTCAAGAAAGGAAATAGGAATGACCCTGGTAATTATAGGCCGGTTAGTCTTACTTCGGTGGTTGGTAAGATAATGGAAAAGGTCCTGAGGGATAGGATTTATGACCATTTGGAAAGGGGCAACTTAATCAGGGATAGTCAACATGGATTCGTGAAGGGTAAGTCTTGCCTAACAAATTTGATTGAATTCTTTGAGGAGGTAACTAAGTGTGTAGATGAAGGTAGAGCAGTTGATGTCGTATACATGGATTTTAGTAAGGCGTTTGATAAGGTTCCCCATGGTCGGCTCATGAAGAAAGTAAGGAGTTGTGGGATAGAGGGAAATTTGGCCGATTGGATAAGTAACTGGCTATCTCATAGAAGGCAGAGGGTGGTGGTGGATGGAACATTTTCGGACTGGAGACCAGTTACCAGCGGTGTGCCACAGGGGTCGGTGCTGGGTCCTCTGCTGTTTGTGATTTTTATCAATGACTTGGAGGAGGGGACTGAAGGGTGGATCAGTAAATTTGCTGATGACACCAAGATTGGTGGAGTAGTGGATGAGGTGGAGGGCAGTTGTAGGCTGCAAAGAGACATTGATAGGATGCAGAGCTGGGCCGAAAAATGGCAGATCGAATTTAACCCTGATAAGTGCGAGGTGATTCATTTTGGTAGGGCAAATGTGAATAAGGATTACAGGGTCAACGGCAGGGTTCTGAGGAACGTGGAGGAGCAGAGGGATCTGGGGGTTCATATCCACAGATCTCTGAAGGTTGCCACTCAAGTGGATAGAGCAGTAAAGAAGGCCTATGGTGTGTTGGCATTTATTAACAGAGGGTTTGAGTTTTAGAACCGTGAGGTTATGCTGCAACTGTACAGGACCTTGGTGAGACCACATTTGGAATATTGTGTGCAGTTCTGGTCACCTCACTATAGGAAGGACGTGGAAGCATTGGAAAGAGTGCAAAGGAGATTTACCAGGATGCTGCCTGGTTTGGGGGGGAGGTCTTATGAGGAAAGATTGAGGGAGTTGGGGCTTTTCTCTTTAGAGCGGAGGAGGATGAGAGGCGACTTAATAGAGGTTTATAAGATGATGAGGGGGATAGATAGAGTGGATGTTCAGAGACTATTTCCTCGGGTAGAGGCAGCTGTTACAAGGGGGCATAACTATAAGGTGCATGGGGGGAGATATAGAAGGGATGTCCGAGGTAGATTCTTTACTCAGAGAGTGGTTGGGGTGTGGAATGGACTGCCTGCTGTGATAGTGGAGTCGGACACTTTAGGAACTTTCAAGCGGTTATTGGATAAGCACATGGAGCACACCAGAGTGATAGGGAGTGTGATAGCTTGATCTTGGTCTCGGACAATGCTCGGCACAACATCGAGGGCCGAAGGGCCTGTACTGTGCTGTACTGTTCTATGTTCTATGTTCTATGTACAGGAGCAAGGATGTCTTGCTGCAGTTCTACAGGGCCTTGGTGAGACCACACCTTGAGTATTGTGTGTAGTTTTGGTCGCCTTATCTGAGGAAGGATGTTCTTGCCATGGAGGGAGTGCAGCGAAGATTCACCAGACTGATACCTGGGATGGCAGGAATGACGTATGAAGAGAGATTGGGTCGAGTAGGCTTATATTCGCTAGAGTTTAGAAGAATGAGAGGGGATCTCATTGAAACTTATAAAATTCTAACAGGACTAGACAGACTAGATGCAGGAAGGATGTTCCCAATGGCGGGGGAGTCCAGAACCAGGGGTCACAGCAAGGATAAGGGGTAAGCCATTTCGGACTGAGATGAGGAGGAATTTCTTCGCCCAGAGAGTGGTGAACCTTTGGAATTCTCTACCACAGAAGGCAGTTGAGGCCAATTCATTAAATATATTCAAGAAGGAGTTAGATATATTTCTTAAGGCTAAAGGGATCAAGGGATCTGGGGAGAAAGCAGGGACAGGGTACTGAATTTGGATGATCAGCCATGATCGCATTGAATGGCGGAGCAGGCTCGAGGGGCCGAATGGCCTACTCCTGCTCATATCTTCTATGTTTCTATGCTTTGGGGAGTCAGGAGGTGAGACACTCACCGCAGAATACCCAGCCTCTGACCTGGTCTTGTTGCCACAGTATTTATGTGGCTGGTCCAGTTAAGTTTCTGGTCAATGGTGACCCCCAGGATGTTGATAGTGGGGGATTCGGTGATGGTAATGCCATTGAATATCAAGGGGAGATGGTTAGACTTTCGCTCGTTGGAGATAGTCATTGCCTGGCACTTCCGTGGCACGAATGTTACCTGCCACTTATCAGTTCCCTGAGCAAAGCACCTGGAATAATTGGCATTTCCCAACTGTCGTACTCACAGTCACCTCTGTCCCATGGCCTCTCCCACTATTCACATCATAGATAAAGCCTGGGCATTTGTACAGAATTATATTGGGAATGATCCTACGCGGATTCCATTCGAAATGACAGTGTGAAGCAGAGCCGTGCCAAATAGCTGATTAACAGGAAGAATTTTGCACTGCGGTCCAGGATCACTCAGCGAAGGATCACTATAGCAAGTACAGCTTGAATCGCTGGATGAGATTCAGTGCTGGGAGAGCGGAACAGGTTTATATTGCGGTTTGTACATTGGGTTTCTCAGCCTCCTGGGATGGATCAGTCCTGCTCCTTTCTGTGGACAAAACAAGACCAATTAAAATGAGCCGTGTGAACTATAAAATAAGAGCACTTTCAGCACCTCCATACACAACCAGCAGCTGTTTAAATAGCATTCCCTGCGCATTTCAAAATAGATTTGATAGCCGATTTTAATGAATACTTTGCATGTGTTTTCACAAAAGAGAGGGACGATGCAGAAATTGCAATCAGGGAGGAGGAGTGTGAAATATCGGATGAAATAAACATAGTGAAAGAGGAAGTATTAAGGGGTTTAGCATCTTTGAAGGTGGATAAATCCCAAGGCCCGGATGAAATGTATCCCAGACTGTTAAGAGAAGTAAGAGAGGAAATAGCAGAGGCTCTGACAATCATTTTCCAATCCTCTCTGGCTACAGGTGTGGTGCCGGAGGACTGGAGGACTGCTAACGTTGTACTCTTGTTTAAAAAGGGAGAAAGGGATAGACCGAGTAATTACAGGCCAGTCAGCCTAACCTCGGTGGTGGGAAAATTATTGGAAAAAATTCTGAGGGACAGGATAAATCTTCATTTAGAAAGACACAGATTAATCAGGGACATGAGGGAGATCATGGATTTGTTAAGGGAAGGTCGTGTCTGACTAACATGATTGAACTTTTTGAGGAGGTAACAAGGAGGGTAGATGAGTGTAGTGCATTTGATGTAGTCTATATGGATTTTAGCAAGGCTTTTGATAAGGTCCCACATGGCAGACTGGTCATGAAAGTAAAAACCCATGGGATCCAGGGCAAAGTGGCAAGTTGGATCCAAAATTGGCTCAGAGGCAGGAAACAGAGGGTAATGGTCGAAGGGTGTTTTTGTGACTGGAAGGCTGTTTCCAGTGGGGTTCCGCAGGGATCAGTACTGGGACCTTTGCTTTTTGTGGTATATGTCAATGATTTGGACTTGAATGTAGGAAGTATGATTAAGAAGTTTGCAGATGATACAAAAATTGGCCGTGTGGTTGATAATGAAGAAGAAAGCTGTAGACTGCAGGAAGATATCAATGGACTGGTCAGGTGGGCAGAACAGTGGCAAATGGAATTCAATCCAGAGAAGTATGAGGTAATGCATTTGGGGAGGGCTAACAAGGAAAGGGAATACACTGTAAATGGTAGGGCACTGAGTAGTGTAGAGGAACAAAGGGACCTTGGACTGCATGTCCACAGATCCCTGAAGGTAGCAGGCCAAGTAGATAGGTGGTTAAGAAGGCATACGGAATGCTTGCCTTTATTAGCCGAGGCATAGAATATAAGAGCAGGGAGGTTGTGCTTGAACGGTATAAAATACTAGTTAGGCCACAGATAGAATACTGCGTGCAGTTCTGGTCACCACATTACAGGAAGGATGTAATTGCACGCGAGAGGTTGCAGAGGAGATTTATGAAGATGTTGCCTGGGCTGGGGAATTTTAGTTATGAGAAAAGATTGGATAGGTTGGGGTTGTTTTATTTGGAACAGAGGAGGCTGAGGGGAGACTTAATTGAGGTGTATAAAATTATGAGGGGCCTAGATCGAGTGGACAGGAAGGACCTATTTCCTTTAGCAGAGGGGTCGATAACCAGGGGGCACAGATTTAAAGTAATTGGTCGGAGGATTAGAGGGGAGTTGAGGGGAATTTTTTTCACCCAGAGTGTAGTGGGGTTCTGGAACTCACTGCCTGAAAGGGTGGTAGAGGCAGAAACTCCCATCACATTTAAAAAGTACTTGGATATGCACTTGAAGTGCCGTAACCAACAAGGCTACGGACCAAGTGCTGGAAAGTGGGATTAGGCTGGATAGCTCTTTGTCGGCAGGCATGGACATGATGGGCCAAATGGCCTCCTTCTGTGCTGTAAATTTCTATGATTCTATGATGATCCCAGCTGGGGCTGCAGTAGGGGCTCTCCAGTTGGTCTAAGTGAAACTGGGATAGGGAGAGGAAACATTGCCCAGGGATCCTGCTCCTGCTTGTATCCAGCAACCACTGCTGGACGTGTACTGTGTGATCATTGGCTCAACTCGGATGGCTCAGTGTTTGAATCACCTGCCAACACACACTGTCCAAGGCTCACCCATGAATCGGGCTTCAGGCATTTAAAGGCAAGAGTCTCCCAGCAATATTACATACCTGGTTTTGTCCCTGAATAAAATGATGCACATCACGAAAAGGGCAAGGAGTTTCACTCCAAGTGGAATGCACAATATCGCAATGGGGAAAGCCTCTGCAACTGAACAGAAAGTGAGAGATCAAATCGGAGACAAATAAAGGTGAGACACCAACAATGCAGCGACAATTAATCAAAGCCTGTAGACAAGTGTGAATCTTGACTGCAAGGCAGAAATATTGTGGTGATGGAGATGAGCTAGGCAAAGAGTATGGACTGTCAATGAAGAACGACAAATGGAGAGTACAAATAATATAGTATCTCACAGTGACGGGTTAATACTGTAGTATTTACGGTGACTAGGGTTAATACTGTAGTATATCACAATCACAGGGCTAAATATTGTAATGCTCGTAGTGAAATAAATAATTTCTGTAGTATTTAGCAAAATGGTTAAATACTGTGATGGATGAATACTGTAGTACTCAGTGACGGGGTGAATACAAGAGTACTCACAGTGACAGAGGCAAATACAAGAGTACTCACAGTGACAGAGGCAAATACAAGAGTACTCACAGTGACAGAGGCAAATACAAGAGTACTCACAGTGACAGAGGCAAATACAAGAGTACTCACAGTGACAGAGGCAAATACAAGAGTACTCACAGTGACAGAGGCAAATACAAGAGTACTCACAGTGACAGAGGCAAATACAAGAGTACTCACAGTGACAGAGGCAAATACAAGAGTACTCACAGTGACAGAGGCAAATACAAGAGTACTCACAGTGACAGAGGCAAATACAAGAGTACTCACAGTGACAGAGGCAAATACTATGTTGATACATCCCTGGCCTCTTATTTACTGGGCAGGTGATTGGTGGCTGGTGCGCTGGGTGAGACCACATGTACCGACCCTACGACCGGAGGAAGGGGGACCTCACCGGTTATACTGGCCCTTATAAAGGGGGCCAAGAGGGGGAATTGTTCATCGGGTGGGGTGGGGGTTAGCTCCGGCATCTCACCCAGAACCAGCGCATTGGTCCTCTACGCAGTCTCCTTCGGCTGGAGGGCGCCTATGGTTTTACCCCATCATGTCGCGGGCACCCGCCTGTCATGTTTAAATGGAGGACCACCCACCGACGCTGCGCATTTCAATAGAGCCCAGGGGGATTTTAGGCCCCAGTGCCCCCAAAATGGGAGCGTTTGGAAGGAACTGATGGATTCGGTCAGTTAGGAAAAAGAAGTGCTTGCATTTATATAGCGGCTTTCACAACCTCGGGACATCACAAAGCGCTTTACAGCCAATGAAGTATCTTTTGAAGTGTAGTCAGCTGTGGCTCAGTGGGTAGCACACTCGCCTCTGAGTCATGAAGGTTGTGGGTTCAAGTCCCACTCCAGGGACTTGAGCACATAAAGCTAGGCTGACGCTCCAGTGTGGTACTGAGAGAGTGCTGCACTGTCGGAGGTGCCGTCATTCAGGTGAGACCTTAAACCGAGGCCCTGTCTGCTCTCTCAGGTGGATGTAAAGGATCCCATGGCCACTATTTCAAAGAAGAGCAGGGGAGTTTTCCCTGGTGTCCTGGCTAACATAACAAAAACAGATTATCTGGTCATTATCACATTGCTGTTTGTGGGAGCTTGCTGTGCGCAAATTGGCTGCTGAGTTTCCCACATTACAACAGTGACTGTACTTCATTGACTGTAAAGCGCTTTGGGACGTCTGGTGGTCATGAAAGGTGCTATAGAAATGCAAGTCTTTCTTTTAGTCACTGTTTTGATGTAGGGCACCAATTTGCGCACAGCAAGCTCCCACAAACACTAATGTGATAAATGAGCAGATAATCTCTTTTTTACTTTTTTTTTGAGGGATAAATGCTGGCCAGGACACCGGGGAGCACTCACTGCTCTTCAGAATAGTGCAGTGGGATCTTTTACATCCACCTGAGGGGGCAGATGGGGCCCCGTTTTAACGTCTCATCTGAAAAACGTCAGTACTGCACCGGGAATGCCAGCCTAGATTATAGTCAAGTGTCTGGAGTGAGATGTGACAACTCGACCTTTTGACTCAGAGGCGAGAGTGCTACCCACTGAGCCAGGCTGATGAGTGTTTTCTGTTACACCGCTGGCTCCTCACTGTACAACCTCGATACACTGGAGAATGTGGGAATGGCTTCTTACCATGTATCACCTCCAGCCGTGTCTCATTCTGGATCAGATGTTGATAATCGTCCCATTTCTTGTACTCCACCAGACACAGGTAAGTGTGGCTGTCCTTCACGCTCAGCTGGTTTATCCTGGTTGAGGCGTTTCCCTCCTCTGGTTTCCCGACTAGCTCGTACCGATTTCCACCGTTTACAGTTGTCCAAGATCCGTTTGATTGGGCTGTAAATGTGACTACGTGTTGGTAGGGCTCCTTCCTCATCCATGTAACAGTGCTCAGGGTGGTGTAGTCGCTGGACCTTGTGAACATACAGGGCAGTGTAACCGAAGCTCCCTCGGTCCCACTCACCACTGAGACACTTCCACTAGCAGCTGAGGAAAGGACAAACATCAGAATGAGTCAGTGTCTTGATGAGAACTTTAATTTATTTTAGTTCAGAGCTCTCCCTGTGGCCTTCCTCAGAGCACAAGGCTGGTCAATGAGTGGCAATGGACTATTTGACTGTGGAGAGCATCACAGGCAGGCCCAATGTCCAAGAACACAGCTTCCAGCAGGAGTCACTGGAGCGTTATCAGGAGCAGGAACCCCGGCCAATATCCCCCCCCCCCCCCCTTCATAGCCCGGGGCTGCTGAAAGTTTATTGATCCGTGTGGCTCAGGACCGGACCAGGTGGAGCCTTTACCCATTGAGCTATCGGAGCAGCTCCAGCCCCTGAACATTGTTCCTCACCTCTCACACTCAGACTCGGAATCGTTGTCCACGGTGTTTGAAAACCGCCAATATTGAGCAGCACTCGACACCGATATTCACCGCTGTCCGCCGGGCTCAGCCGCTCCATCATTATCGAGATATCCTTGTTGCTGAGGTTCCCCACGAATCTGAATCGATTCCCGCCGTCCTGCTGTATCACATTCTCACACAGCTCGGCCCGTGAATGGTCCAGACCAGAATATGTACAGTTAAAAATAACCCGGTGAAACCCCGAGTCACCTTTGTACCACATCACAGTGCCGGTGAGCGTGCGATCAGGGTATGGGTGGGTGAAACTGCACGGCAAGACAGCGGACCCCCCTTCCTCAGCAGTCACTGCATCCGCGCCGCTCATTGTCCAACCATTGAAAGAAAACTCTGTGGGGAGAGAGAGACAACATTAGAACAGCACGGGGGCAGACATCAGTGTTTCAAAAACACACTGCCTGACAATATACTGAGTCTGTGATATAGTGACAACAGATATAAGAGGGGGGATTTTTCGGGGGTCAGCGGGCGCGTTCGGTGCCGGGTCGAGTGGGGAATTTTTTTTTCTGACAGCGGGTCGGGACCCTGCTGTCAACCCGCTGCCACCCGCCTTTCCCAGATTTCGGGTCTGTCAGGGCTGCGGAGGAGGCAATTCAGGTCATTATGATCTTGTTAACAGCCCATTAAGAAGTATTTTGAGCTCGGCTTTACATTTTACGAAGTCGCCCAGGGAGTCCATGCTGCTCGGGGTTCACGCCAGGTAAGCAGGTAGGGAGTTGTGTTACCATGATATGATCGCTTTACTTAACAGCACCAACAACAACACTAACCTTCTCTTAACTGATGCTGCACAGGACAGAGGACATCAGCACCCGACCACATTGCTGCCCGGGAGGCCAGGGATGGCCTCACTATGGCCAGATTTACTTCACTTGACTCTGAACACCCTGGCTGCCACATGATGTGCCCTGTTAGCACCATCCCACACCAACACCATAAAGCATCCCTACAATGTCCCAAGCCATTCCTTTCACACTTATTACCATTGCGGGGGGTACCGTTATGTCTCATCATTCACTGCAACTCACTAAGCCACTTCCAAAGGTGGACAGAAATCTGTCCAAGAATGCAAAGTGTTGAAAATAAAGATTTCAATGTTTGACAGCACATTAACAGAAACTTCACACGAATATTGGCTAAAACACCCAAGTGCCTACCCTTGTGTGTTGTTAGTTGGTATGATTGCACTAGGATGAGGGTGAGTGTGAGGGGTGCCTAGTGAGATGGGGAAGTGATAATGTAGATAGAGAGGGATGGGTGGGGGTGCAAGGTAAGTTGGTGTGAGTAAGGATGTGCAGGAGTAGGGTAAGGAAGGCAGAGTGATGGGGATGTGATGAGTGGCACAGCAGGATGAGGTTGAGTGTGGCTTGGCAGTAACATTTCGTGATCTACTGAGATCATTGAAAGGTTTGCGCCACTGCAGCCTGGTCCTCCTGACAACATCCCTGCTTGTGTCCTCCTGTACAATGTGCAACCAGGCTGCGTTGGTCTCCTGGGGAGGTGTCTTCTGCCCATGGGAAGGGAAGTTGACTTCCCTGCATGCTGTAACTCCCTCCATAAGCATATGGAGGGAGTCACGGGAGAGCCATGCTGCGGCCTTGCACCTCTGTGCAGTGCTTGTCAGTGTTTGCAGCATCTCAATGCTGTAGAACACTGACAGCGCAAATGTCAAAAGCAATTTGCGCATGGTCCCTTTAAGGAAACTGCCTGATGATGTGTCATCAAATGACATCATCAGACCCGCTTCCTTCAATTGGCCAGGAAATGTGCTGGGCGGGCTTAACAAGCCCAATCAGGGGGAAGTCATTCTACAGAGTGGGCTGGAGCCAGCAGCGAGGTCGGGACCCACCAGCGACCCTGGCCGCATCGGATCCGCCGAGGTAGGGCAAATCGCGGCCAACATCACATGGTCAGATTGGGATGGTTTATACATGGATATCGGACACTGTGTAGTGAGTTACAGTCTGGAATCTAATCGAGGGGTTCAGATGGTTTATATATAGAATAATGGATACCTGGGAGTGAGTTACAGTCTGGAATCTAATCGAGGGGTTTGGGTGGTTTACTTATAGAATAATGTCTACCTGGGAGTGAGTTACAGTCTGGAATCTAATCGAGGGGTTCAGATGGTTTATTTATAGAATAATGGATACCTGGGAGTGAGTTACAGTCTGGAATCTAATCGAGGGGTTCGGGTGGTTTATTTATAGAATAATGGATACCTGGGAGTGATTTACAGTCTGGAATCTAATCGAGGGGTTCGGGTGGTTTATTTATAGAATAATGGATACCTGGGAGTGAGTTACAGTCTGGAATCTAATCGATGGGTTCGGGTGGTTTATTTATAGAATAATGGATACCTGGGAGTGAGTTACAGTCTGGAATCTAATCGAGGGGTTTGGGTGGTTTATTTATAGAATAATGGATACCTGGGAGTGATTTACAGTCTGGAATCTAATCAAGGGGTTCGGGTGGTTTATATATAGAATAATGGATACCTGGGAGTGAGTTACAGTCTGGAATCTAATCAAGGGGTTCGGGTGGTTTATATATAGAATAATGGATACCTGGGAGTGAGTTACAGTCTGGAATCTAATCGAGGGGTTTGGGTGGTTTATGTATAGAATAATGGATACCTGGGAGTGAGTTACAGTCTGGAATCTAATCGAGGGGTTCGGGTGGTTTATTTATAGAATAATAGATACCTGGGAGTGAGTTACAGTCTGGAATCTAATCAAGGGGTTCAGATGGTTTATTTATAGAATAATGGATACCTGGGAGTGAGTTACTGTCTGGAATCTAATCGAGAGGTTTGGGTGGTTTATGTATAGAATAATGGATACCTGGGAGTGAGTTACAGTCTGGAATCTAATCGAGGGGTTCGGGTGCTTTATACACAGAACATTGGAACAGGAGGAGGCCATTGAGCCCCTCGAGCCTGTTCCTCCATTCAATGAGATCATGGCTGATCCGTGACCTAACTCCATATACCCACCTTTGGCCCATATCCCTTAATACCTTTAGTTAACAAAAAGCTATCAATCATAAGAACATAAGAAATAGGAGCAGGAGTCGGCTATTTGGCCCCTCGAGCCTGCTCAGCCATTCAATAAGATCATGGCTGATCTTCTACCTCATCTCCACTTTCTTGCACTATCCCCAAATTCCTTGATTCCCTTAATATCCAAAAATCTATCGATCTCTGTCTTGAATATACTCAATGCCAGGAGCAGAACCAGCGGACCTGAGCGGAACTGGAGTGGCAGTGGGAGCAGAATAAAGAGCACGGTGAAAGGAGGCTTGAGAGCAGAGCCAGCGGGGAGGAGCAGCGAGGCTCCGATTCAATAACAAAAAAATCAAAGTGTGAGTAACAGGTAAGCAGGTAGGTGATTGGTGGTGAGTATTTCTTTTCTCTCAGGACTGAGGGCTAAGTTACAGTAAAGACCTATAGCATATAACTACATTTATAACTAACTCAACTTATTTTAATAAATTTAATAAATTAAACAAGGTTATTACCTGGTTTACCTAGATTAAAAACTATAAATACACAATTCATTGATATTGATGTAATTAATTAAATAAAATACAATAGAGATGGCAGGGCAGGCGATGTGTTGCAGCTGTAACATGTGGGAGCTGGTGGACACCAGTGTGATCCAGGGCGACCACATCTGCAGTAAGTGTCTGCAGCTCGAGGAACTTCGGCTCAGAGTTGATGGGCTGGAGTCTGAGCTGCAGACATTGCGATACATCAGGGAGGGAGAAAGTTACCTGGACACTTTGTTCCAGGAGGCAGTCACACCCCTTAGGTTAAATACTTCAGATTTGGTCCGTGGTCAGAGACAGGAGGGTGTGACTGCAAGTGAGGCAGGTATGGGAATCCAGAAGGTAGCATTGGAGGAGCCTCAGCCCTTGCACTTGTCCAACAGGTACGAGGTACTTCCTCCCTGTGTGGACGAGAGCAGGGACTGCAGGGAGGATGAGAAAACTGACCACAGCACCGTGGTACAGGGGGCCATTCAAGTTGGGGGAGTAAAAAGTAATGTAGTCTTGATAGGGGACAGTATAGTTAGGGGGATAGATACTGTTCTCTGCAGCCGAGAGTGTGAGTTCCGAAGGCTGTGTTGCCTGCCCGGTGCCAGGGTTAAGGATATATCCTCTGCGCTGGAGAGGAATTTGGAGTGGGAGGGGAAAGATCCAGTTGTCGTGGTCCACTTAGGTAACAAATACATAGGTAGGACTAAGAAAGAGGTTCTGCTGAGGGAGTATGAGCAGCTGGGGACTAAATTTAAAAAGTAGAACCACAAAAGGTAATAATCTCTGGATTACTACCTGAGCCACGAGCAAATTTGAATAGGGTAAATAAGATCTGAGAGATGAATGCGTGGCTCAAAGATTGGTGTGGGAGAAATGGGTTTCGATTCATGGGGCACAGTACTGGGGAAAGAGAGAGCTGTTCCGTTGGAATGGCTTTCACTTGAACCGTGCTGGGACCAGTTTCCTGGCGAATCGAATAACTAGGGCTGTAGATAGTGCTTTAAACTAAATAGTGGGGAAGAGGGTTCAGGTGAGGGGAAACTTAAAAAGTCAAAGAGGAAGGAGAAGGCAATAGTGCAGGGTAGCAATAGGGATAATGATAACCAGAGTGTGACAGGAAGGGACAGAGCGTAAAAACATAAGAGTGCAGCAGAAAGTAGAGTCAGAGTAGGGAAAAATGGTAAAAAGACAAAATTAAAAGTGCTTTATCTGAATGCACACAGCATTCGTAACAAGATAAATGAATTGACGGCACTAATAGAAATAAATGGGTATGATCTGACAGCCATTATAGAGATGTGGTTGCAAGGTGACCAAGGCTGGGAACTGAACATTCAGGGGTATTTGACATTTTGAAAGGATAGGCAGAAAGGAAAAGGAGGTGGAATAGCTCTGTTAATAAAGGTTGAGATCAGTGCAGTAGTGAGAAATGATATTGGCTCAGAAGATCAAGATGTAGAATCAGTTTGGGTGGAGATAAGAAATAATAAGGGAAAGAAGTCACTGGTGGGAGTAGTCTATAGGCCCCCTAACAGTAGCTACGCTGTAGCACATAATCATGGGAGATTTAAATCTTCATATAGATTGGACAAATCAAATTGGCAAAGGTAGCTTTGAGGAAGAGTTCATAGAGTGTATTCGGGATGGTTTCTTAGAACAAAACGTTGTGGAACCAACCAGGAAGCAGGCTATTTTAGATCTGGTAATGTGTAATGAGATAGGATTAATTAATGATCTCATAGTAAAGGATCCTCTAGGGAAGAGTGATCATAGCATGATAGAATTTCACATTCAGTTTGAGGGTGAGAAACTTGCGTCTCAAACTAGCCTCCTGAACTTAAATAAAGGCAATTACAAAGGTATGAAGACAGAGTTGGCTAAAGTGGACTGGGAAAATAGATTAAAGGGTAAAACGGTAGATAAACAGTGGCAGACATTTAAGGAGATATTTCATAACTCTCAGCAAAGATATATTCCAGTGAGAAAGAAAGACTCTAAGAGAAGAATGAACCATCCATGGCTAACTAAGGAAGCTAAGGATGGTATCAAATTGAAAACAAAGGCTTACAATGATGCGAAGATTAGTGGTAGGCCAGAGGATTGCGAAATTTTTAGAAACCAGCAAAGGACGACTAAAAAATAAAAGAGAGAGAAGATAGATTATGAGAGTAAACTTGTAATGGGATAAGCCATATTCCAAGAAATACATCATCCTATGAACAGATTTTGATAACATTAATACATGACATACTGGGTTTAAAAGTCTGGAAAGCCTTGGCAACACAGGCTGCAAACACAAAACAAGCTTTGAAATAGGAATTGGTTTGTAAATACAGAGACAAAGCCCCTATTGAAGCAAACCATTGGTGCTTCCAGAATGTCTAGAGTTTGGAACAAAACAATAGCAATGTCCAAGTAAAGTGTCAAATCCTAACACGTCGAACAAGTGCACAGAACATTAAAAAAAACAACAGCCTTTGAAAAAATGACATCAAGTAAAAGAAATACCTGCCGTAAAATAGTTATATGTTAAACTTAGAAACAGGAAACAGGAAACACGATTAAATATGCAACCAATTGAAATAGCTAAGAAATGCAAAAAACACCCTGGTTGAAGCATTTTTGATTTACAAGTTGTAAAAGTTACAAATAGGAAGGCTTTGAAAATATAATATCAATAGATGACACCAAGCAATTACATTGTGTTTGTATTGAACATGGAACACCACGGAGTCACGACGTCTGGCTTACAAGCAGTTAAGTGATTTTAAGAATTCAATAGAAAGACTTCCTAAGAATAGCATCAAATAGATAAATCGACAATAACCATAAAAATGATAAGTTTTTGAAACACCTAAAGGTAGAGACAGAATTCTAAAAGTTGGCAGCTGAAATGACAGTAAGAATAGAAAAAAATTCAATTAAGAATCACTAGAGATAATTAGCTTACATCAGCAGGAAACTTCAAAGAAAATACCACTAAAAAAAGGTATAAAAATAGAGCTTTTCAGATAGAGAGTCAGAAGTCGCTGGAAGGGCAAACGTTTCTCAACTTCACAGGCATGCTCTGTAAGTTTTCAACTCTGAGTCTCGGGTAATCACGGTATTTGATTTTGGTAGATATTCTGCATTAAGAAATAAGTAGAAGTGTGGAAATGTAACGAAGTTAAGATTTGAGAATAAGGATCTCTGATAAGAAATGTAAGCTATTTGTATTTTGAATGGTTAAAGTCGTGATTGACTTATCAGCTGTTAACTGAATGACAGCTCTTAAATAAATCTATATATTTTTAGAATTGTCTCAAGTAGTATTTCTGTATCAACCTCGCAAACTCAATTTCAGTACACTCTTCAGAGAGGAGTTGCAGAATTCTGGGGGGGTTTCCGGACCCTCATAATATCCAGAAGGTTACACTCTAGTTAAACTTATTAAAAGTGCTATCCGGAGGACGGTAACATCTTCAGGCCATTTCTTTCCTTTAGGGAGAGGTAATCTGACCTTTAGACCCAATTAAGCATCTCTAGGATTCAGCTACCGCTAACTTTAGTTGAAGGTGAACGTCTGGGGAATACGCCTGATCTGGGGTAGTCTGAAAGGGCTAGGACTTGTAATTATCCCTTCAAACTAGCAAGAAATGTAAAAACAGACAATAAGAGCTTCTACAGGTATATAAAAAGGAAGAGAATAACTAAAGTAAACATTAGTCCCTTAGAAGATGAGACTGGGGAATTAATAATGGGAAACAGGGAAATGGCAGAGACTTTGAACAAACCCCTTCATCTCCGCAATCAACCTCGTGAACCGCCTCCAATGCAAGTATATCCTTTGTTAAATGAGGAGACCAAAACTGTACGCAGTACTCCAGGTGTGGACTCACCAACGCCCTGTACAGATGTAACAAGGCTTCCCTACTTTTATACTCCACTCCCTTTGCAATAAAGTCCAACATTCCATTTGCCTTCCTAATTACTTGCTGTACCTGCATGCTGGGGAAGCTGGTTACAGAGAACGTCAGCGTATGACGTTTCATCTGTCAAAAATTTTTGACAGTTGAATTGTCATCGTTTGCTGGAAATAGTCATTGCTTGGCACTTGTGTGGCGCGAATGTTACTTGCCACTTATCAGCCCAAGCCTGAATGTCATCCAGGTCTTGTTGCATGCGGGCATAGACTGCTTCATTATCTGAGGAGTTGTGAATGGCACTGACCACTGTGCAGTCATCAGCGAACATCCCCATTTCTGATCTTATGTTGGAGGGAAGGTCATTGATGAAGCAGCTGAAGATGGTTGGGCCTAGGACACTGCGCTGAGGAACTCCTGCAGCGATGTTCTAGGGCTGTGATGATTGACCTCCAATCACCACAACCATCTTCCTTTGTGCTAGGTATGACTCCAGCCAGTGGAGAGTTTTCCCCCCGATTCCCATTGACTTTAGTTTTACTAGGGCTCCTTCATGCCACACTCTGTCAAATGCTGCCTTGATGTCAAGGGCAGTCACCCTCACCTCGCCTCTGGAATTCAGCTGCTCTGTTCATGTTTGGACCAAGGCTGTAATGACATCAGGAGCCGAGTGGTCTTGGCGGAATCCAAACTGGGCTTCATGTGAGCAGGTTATTGGTGAGTAAGTGCCGCTTCATAGCACTGTTGATGACACCTTCGATGATTGAGAGTAAACTGATGGGGCGGTAATTGGCCGGATTGGAACTGTCCTGCTTTTTGTGGACAGGACATAGCTGGGCAGCTTTCCACATTGTCGGATAGATGCAAGTGTTGTAGCTGTACTGGAACAGCTTGGCTAGAGGCGCGGCTATTTCTGGAGCACAAGTCTTCAGCACGATAGCCGGGATGTTATCGGGGCCCATAGCCTTTGCTGTATGCAGTGCGCTCAGCCGTTTCTTGATATCACATGGAGTGAATCGAATTGGCTGAAGACTGGCTTCTGTGATGGTGGGGACCTCAGGAGGAGGCCGATATGGATCATCCACTCGGCACTTCTGGCTGAAGATAGTTTCAAATGCTTCAGCCTTGTCTTTTGCACTCATGTGCTGGGCTCCACCATAATTGAGGATGGGGATATTCATGGAGGCTCCTCCTCCCGTTAGTTGTTTAATTCACGACTGGATGTGGCAGGACTGCAAAGCTTTGATCAGATCTGTTGATTGTGGGAGCGCACTTTCCGCTGTTTGCACTTGGCTTCCGTTTGCTCCCGGCGAAGAGACTCAAGGTGTTCGGCGCCTTCCCGGATGCTTCTCCTCCACTTTGTGCGGTCTTGGGCCAGGGATTCCCAGGTGTCGGTGGGGATGTTTCATTTTTTCAAGGAGGCTTTGAGGGTGTCATGGTAGCGTTTCCTCTGCCTACCTGGGGCTCTCTTGCCATGTCGGAGCTCCGAGTAGAGCGCTTGTTTTGGGAGTCTCGTATCGGGCATGCGGATGATGTGGCCCGTCCATCGGAGCTGATCGAGCATCATCAGAGCTTCGACGCTGGGGATGTTGGCCTGAGTGAGAACACTGACATTGGTGCGCCTATCCTGCCAATGGATTTGCAGGATCTTGCGGAGGCAGCGTTGATGGTTCCTCTCCAGTGCTTTAAGGTGCCTGCTGTACATGGTCCATGTCTCTGAAGCATACAGGAGGGCGGGTATCACTACTGCTCTGTAGACCATGAGCTTAGTGCCGGGTTTGAGATCATCGTCTTCAAACACTCACTTCCTCAGGTGACCGATGGCTGCACTGGCACACTGAAGGCGATGTTGGACTTCGTCATCGACGTCTGCCCTTGTTGACAGTAGGCTCCTGTGGTATGGAAAGTGGTCCACGTTGTCCAAGGCCTCGTCGTGGATTTTGATAATCGGGGAGCAGTACTGTGTGGCGGGGGCAGGTTGGTTGAGGACCTTTGTCTTACGGATGTTTAGTGTAAGGCCCATGCTCTCCTACGCTTTGGTGAAAGTGTTGACGATGGTTTGGAGTTCGACCTCAGTGTGTGCGCAGACGCAAGCGTCGTCTGCATACTGTAATTTGATGACAGATGATGGGACAACTTTGGATCTGGACTGGAGGCGATGGAGGTTGAACAGTTTCCTGTTTGTTCTGTAGATTAGCTCCACTCCAGCGGGGAGCTTACTGACGGTGAGATGGAGCATTGCAGCCAGGAAGATCGAGAAGTGTGTTGGTGCGATGACACAGCCTTGCTTGACCCCGGTCCGTATGTGAATTGGGTCCGTGGTGGATCCATTGGTCAGGATCACAGCTTGCATGTTGTCGTGAAGCAGGCGGAGGATGTTGCCAAACTTTTGAGGGCAGCCGAATTTGAGGAGGACACTCCATAATCCCTCACGGTTGACAGTGTCGAAGGCGTTTGTGAGATCAAAGAAGGCCATGTACAGCGGTTGGTGCTGTTCCCTGCATTTCTCTTGTATTTGACACGCGGTGAAGATCATGTCCATTGTGCCCCTTAGTGGGCGGAATCCGCATTGTGACTCTGGGAGGAGCTCTTCAGCCACTGGGAGAAGGCGATTGAGGAGGATTCTTGCGATGGCTTTCCTTGTGGCAGACAGCATGGAAACTCCTCTGTAATTACTGCAATCGGACGTGTCACCTTTCTTGAAGATGGTCACGATTACGACGTCTCTGAAATCTCCTGGCATGCTCTCCTCCTTTCAAATAAGAGAAATGAGTTCATGTATTCGGGCCAATAGTGCTTCTCCGCCATGCTTTAGTGCCTCGGCAGGGATTCCATCTGCTCCTGAGGCCTTGTTGTTCTTCAGTTGTCGGATGGCCTTTTCAACCTCATGCCGGGCTGTGGTTGTGCTGAGATGGTGGCGGGTAGCATGCTGCGGGATGGAGTTGAGGACACTCGCGTCAAAGACAGAGTCTCAGTTAAGGAGATCTTCGAAGTGCTCCTTCCAGCGGGCACTGACTGCCTCTCTGTCCTTGATGAGTACCTCTCCGTTCTTGGCCCGCAGTGGGGTAGGACCTTGGGTGATTGGGCCATAGGCGGTCTTGACTGCGCTAAAGAATCCACGCACGTTGTGGTTGTCGGCTAGCTGCTGGATCTCCTGCGCTTTCTCCGCCCACCACCTGTTCTTTAGGTCGCAAATTTTTTGTTGGACCTCGGCCTTCCGGCATCTGTAGAACTGCTTTCTTGCTCTCGAGTTGTGTTGCTGTTTCCAGATCAGGAATGCCTTGCGCTTGCGGTTTATTAGCTCCTGGCTCTCCTGGTCGTTCTCGTTGAACCAGTCTTGGTGTTTCCTGGTCAAGTGACCGAGCGTCTCTTCACAGGTGCTGATTATGGAGGTCTTGAGTGCAGACCAGGCGCTGTGGACACTCTGGGCTGGATTTTGAAACTGGAGTTGGGTTGGGGTCGGGAATCACACATTCTGGCTTGTGAACCCGCCTCCATCGAGATGTGGCCAACCCACTGTATTTTCCCTTGATTGACCTTGTTGAGCCCGCCCAGTGGGCTCAGCAGGCCAATTAAGGGCCACCCGGCAACAGGTGACATCACAGACTGACATTTCATCTGTCAAGAGCTTTTGACAGATGAAATATCAGCGTTTGACAGCTCTGTGAAGCTGTCAAACACTCACAATATGATTTCTAACTTCAGTCCTTCCTTTCAGGCTGACGTAGAAATCATTCCAGCACAGAAAACAGAAGGCTGCAGTTTTTGACAGAACCACGGCTTTCCTGCTTTCTGTGCCGGTGAGATTTCTAACTCCCGAGAACAGAAGGGCTGACACCTGCAGGAGAAAGTTAAGGTAAGTAAAACTTTTTCCAACACTTAGCACTTACCTTACACACTTACCTCTGCACACATGCACCCATCACTCACCTGCCCACCAGACATATCGACCCCTCCAACCCCTGCAGACACACGGCCCGCCCCGATAACTTGGTGTGGTTGCCACCTGTCAGGAAGCCCACACTTTTCTTTTTAAAATAGGGATTATGCAAAAAACTGCCTGTTAACTACCTGTTAACAGGCAGTTAATTATCACTAATCCCTTCCCGCCTTGGGGAGTCGGGTCTCAGCACAGGTTGGGTACCCGCCGCCAAAGAAACTGGCATGGAGGCGGGATGGGGTCGGGACCCCCGAATCTGCAACTTTAACCCCCCCCCCCCCCCCCCCCGCCGCCTCCAAACCCGACTCCACGGGTCATTGAAAATCCAACCCTCTGTGTCTCTGAATCACTGGGAGTCGTCAGGCTGGTTGTGAGGCGCAGGCTGAATAGGGCTTTCTTAGCAGGGTCTTTGAGTTCTCCAGCGTTGATTTTCCTGCGGCATTGCTTCTGTTGCTGCCGCTGTTTTGGGGCTACATTGATGGAGATGACAGAGCGAATCAGGCAGTGGTCTGTCCAGCAGTCGTTAGCTCCTGTCATGGCGCGGGTGATGTGGACGTCCTTGCGGTCCTTCGCTCGGACGATGACGTAATCCAGCAGATGCCAGGGCTTGGAGCGAGGGTTTAGCACGGTGGTAGTGCCACACAGCACGATGGAGGGTGTCCTCAGTGTGAAGAAGGGTCTTTATCTCCACAATGACTGTGCAGTGGTCACTTCTACCAATACTGTCATGGACAGATGCATCTGCGACAAGTAGATTGGGGAGGACGAGGTCAAGTAGGTTTTTCCCTTGTGTTGGTTCTCTCACCACCTGTCGCAGGCCCAGACTGGCAGTTATGTCCTTCAGGACTCAGCCAGCTCGGTCAGTAGTGGTGCTACTGAGCCACTCTTGGTGATGGATATTGAAGTCCCCCACCCAGAGCGCATTCTGTGCCCTTGCTACTCTCAATGCTTCTTCCAATGGTTTTCCAAGCTGATGCATCAGCTGAGGGAGGGCGGCAGGTGGTAATCAGCAGGAGGTTTCCTTGCCCATGCTTGACCTGAAGCCATGAGACTTCATGGGGTCCGGAGTCAATGTTAAGAACTCCCAGGGCCATTCCTTCCCGACTATATACCACTGTGCCACCACCCCTGGTGGGTCTGTCCTGCCGGTGGGACAGGACATACCCAGGGATGGTGATGGAGGAGTTTGGGACATTGGCTGAAAGGTATGATTCTGTGAGTATGGGCTGGATTTTGCCAGCCCTGGGGAGGCAGGTTTTGAGGCGGGACTGCCGGGAAAATGGCAGAATCTGGGGGCGGGTACCCAACCCGCCCCCAACCCGCCTACATACCATATTCCCAGGAGGCGGGCAGCCAACCCACGCCGGGTCCCGCCTCCTGGAGGCGGGGAGGGGATTACAGCCACTTATCTGCCTGTTAACAGGCAGTTAAGAGGATTATTCCCATTTTTCCAACAGAGGCGCGGGATTCCCAACATCGGAATTCCCCGCCAGGGTCAGCGAGACGAGCAGTGGGTCTGCGGGGGTCGGAGGGGTGCAAAAGTGCACTGTGGAGGTAAATGATGGGTGCAAGTGTGGAGAGGTAAGTATGTGCGGTGAGTGAAAAGTGATAGAAAATGTTTACTTACCTTTGTTTCTTCCTGCAGGCTTCAACAGTTGGGGATGCGGAGACTCTCGCATCTCACCGGCAGAGATGACAGATGTCTGCTGCATTCTCCGATGCAACAGCCATCTGATTTCTGCTCACAAAAGAGGTTTGATGAGTCTTGAATACAAGGACTTGTCAAACAATAGAGAATGTCAGTGTTTGACAGCTTCACAGAGTTGTCAAATGATGACAATTCAACTGTCAAAAATTTTTGACAGATGAAATGTCATACGCTGACATTCTCTGTAACTGGCTTCCCCATAATTGGCCTGCTAAGCCCGCTGGGTGGGCTTAACAAGGTCAATCAAGGGAAAATAGCGTGGGTTGGCCACAAGTCGATGGAGGCGGGACTAAAACCCGACAAGCAGCAGTCCCGCCTCCAACGCACCCCCATTGGCAAAATCACCCCTATGACTATGTCAGGCTGTTGCTTGACTAGTCTGTGGGACAGCTCTCCTAATTTTGGCACAAGTCCCCAGATGTTGGTGCGGAGGACTTTGCAGGGTCGACTGGGCTGGGTATGCCATTGTCCTTTCTGTAGCCGGTGCCGGCTTGGTCCTCCTTTGCTGAATTCTAAAATCCTCAGGCTCACTACTCTTTTTGGCAACATTATAAGCCTCTTCCTTTGATCTAATACAATCTTTAACTTCTCTTGTTAGCCACGGTTGGACCACTTTTCCTGTGGGGTTTTTGTGCCTTAAAGGAATGTATATTTGTTGTAAATTATGTATTAATTCTTTAAATGCTAGCCATTGCTTGTCTACTGTCATACCTTTTAATGTAATTTCCCAATCTACCTTAGCCAACTCGCCCCTCATACCTACGTAGTTTGCTTTGTTTAGATTTAAGACCCTAGTTTCGGATTTAACTAAATTACTTTCAAGCTCAATATAACATTTTATTATATTATGGTCATTCTTCCCTAAAGGCCCCTTTACGGCAAGGTTATTAATTAACCCTTTCTCATTGCACAATACTAAATCTAAAATAACCTGTTCCCTAGTTGGTTCCTCAACATACTGATCTAGAAAACTATCTTGCATACATTCCATGAATTCGTCCGTCACACTATTACTGCAAATTTGGTTTGCCCAGTCTATATGTAGATTAAAGTCCCCCATGATTACTGTATTACCCTTGCTACATGCACCTCTAATTTCCTGATTTATACTCTGCCCTACATTATAACTACTGTTTGGGGGCCTATAAATAACTCCCACCAATGTTTTCTGCCCCTTGCTGTTTCTTAGCTCTACCCAAACTGATTCTACTTCTTCATTTTCGGAGTTAAGATCCTTTTGCTCTACTGTCTTTATCCCATCCTTTATTATCAGGGCTACCCCCTCCTCCTTTTCCATCTTGACTATCTCTTCTAAAAGTTAAGTATCCTTGAATATTTCGTTCCTAACCTTGGCCACATTGCAACCACGTGTAAGGTTTCCAAAATTTGCAGATCCCCAAAACCTAAGGAAAAAGGACTTTGGAACTACCTCAGAGTGATAAAATGCATTTGGGCCTAACATAAGGAATTTAAGACCAAAAACCAAGTTTTGGCATTTTAAAAGACATGTCTGGACCTGTGAGGGAGAAAAGGCTGCACAGGAGGTGGGTTCGACCTCTGTAAAAGCAGTTTTGGGTATTGCAGTTAAATTGCATTGTCTGGGGAATCGGGATGACCTCACTCAAGCCCCAGCAAGCATTAACATTTGGACAATAGACCCTGGGAGAAGGCAGCCCCACCCAAAACACAGGCCCCATTAAAACCTATCACAGACCCATCAAAACCATGCATAATTCAAATCGCTCAGGACCATTCTATAGAAAAACCCGAGTCCAGCCTAGAAACCCAAAACACGAAACCAATCACCTGTAATCAACCGAAGAGATCGACAGGACGCAAGCCATTTGACACTTAGTAAAGTTGTTACTGTTAACGAGGTCTTACAATGACCGGGATTTGATTTGGTTTTGATAAGGCCACTTCAATTTAGTATAATTGAAGGCCCATCAAGCAGTTACAACAGTTCAAGTTCTCCAGTAAAACAGTTCAAGTTAAACAGAATTGAAAGCCTGTGTTGAACAGAAGTCAGGGCTGCAGTTACAGAAGCAGGCAGAAGGCAGTTTCCACAGTTCTGCAAGAAGGCAGTTTCCACAGTTCTGCAAGAAGGCAGTTCCACAGCTCGGAAGAAGACAGTTTAAACAGAGGCAGAGTTACAGCAAGAAGTTAAACAAAGAAGGCCAACAGCTTCACAAGCAGACCGACACGCAAGAAGAAACCAGAGCGACTGCCTCAGTGACCATCGGACACCTCTCGGCAACAAGGGCCTTACGAAACCTTTTACTCAAAAGACTCTAAACCCTAACTCTCAACTGTCAAGGATTCGTTTGGTGAGCATTATCCCTGGTTCTCCAGAGTCCAACCTAGCTAGTGAAGTGGGATTGGGAGGGGTGAAGTATTCTTCTAATGTTATTTCCCTCGCTTGTACCGAAGTGTTCCCCAGCTTTAGAGTGATAAGAGTGTTTGTGTTGTGTTTTACTTCCTTGAATAAAAGTCAAAGTTCTTTCATCAAACCTGTTGTCTACTGCAACTTTGTTCACGACCCCTAAATAAGTCCAAGATCTAGAACCAGGGGCGTGGGAGCGATTCGAACCGCTCACTGAGTCAGAGGTGAGGCTGACCCCCGCTCACCACCCCCTACACACGTCTTTGTAATGGCTATTAGATCAAACCTATTAATTTCCATCTGCGCTATTAATTCATCTATTTTGTTGCGAATGCTTCGTACAGTCAGATATAGTCCCTTTAGCTTTGACTTATTTCTGTTTTTCCCTGATGTCACCTTAGTCACTGGTCCTTTATTAGCTTTGTTACTCTCTCTGTCCCTTCCTGACCCACTCTGCTTATTTTTACCCAAAACTCTACTCTGCTCACGAGCCTTGACATGTCTCTCGTTGCTTTTAAATTTACTCTTTCCTGAATCCTCCTATCCAAGGACAAGAGATTTAAATTGAATGTATGATGGGATGGGGAGCCAGAAAAGGTCGGGGGGTGATCCTCACGAGCAGACAAAGAAGACTGGCAGGAAGAGACCAGCTGGCACCTTCGGGGATGAAGAGGAGACAGAGAATAATCACTTCTCCCAGACAGCTGCCTACACCAGCTCTTGGCTCCCTCTGCCACATCCAGTATCTCCACCACCCTTGATTTCCCCAGCCAAACAATGGCTAACCACGCTACAGGACAGGTTGAAAAATTAATCAAAGAGGCTAATGGCATATTCGCCTTCATATTGAGAGGGCTAGAATATAAAAGGGAAGCAGCTTTGCTACAGCTATACAAAGCTCTGGTTAGACCGCATAATGTGTACAGTTCTGGGCACCACACATAAGAGAGGACATATTGGCCTTGGAAAGAGTGCAGTGCAGTTTCACCAGAATGTTACCAGGTCTCCAAGGGTTAGATTATGAGGAGAGATTACATAATCTAGGCTTGTAGTCCCTTGGATGTAGAAGGTTAAAGGGTGATTTGATTGAGGTTTTTAAGACATTGAAAGGAATTGATAGGGTAGATAGAGAGATATTTTTTCACTGGTGGGGGAGTCTAGGACAAGGGGACATAAACTCACATTCAGAGCCAGGCGTTTCACCAGAGAAGTTAGGAAACACTTCTTCACGCAAAGTGTGGAACTCTCTGCTGTAAAAAGCTCAAGAAATAATTTTAAATCTGAGATCGATAGATTTTTGCTAGCCAAGGGTATTAAGGGATATGGAGCCAAGGCGATAAGATACAGATCACCATGATCTCAATGGATGGCAGAACAGGCTCGAGGGGCTGAATGGCCTCCCCCTGTTCCCATGTTTCTTGTGTCTCGCTAGAAACCAGACGCTCACTCTAACCCTCCCTGTTTCTCTGACTCTGACCGTCGCCGCTCTGGACTTTCACCCACTCACAACCCTGCGGTGAAATGATAAAAAGGAGCAGTTTGTGCAACAAAATGAATTTGAACAGTAGTTATTGGAAAGCACCTACTGTAACCCCGCACCGAGACCGACAGCAGGACTGCGGAAAGCCAAACGTAGAGAGAATTCATCGCCAGATCTTCGGTGTTCCGTCCTTCTCCCTCGCTGCTTTTTGTCTCCTGACACCGAAATACAGAAGTTGCTCGAAGTATTTTTTCACTTCCTGTGGAACCTGCAAAAACTGTTGATCAATCTCACTGAATGCAAGAGGCTAAGAGGAAGTCTCTTTATGTTGAGCACAAACCGAGAGTGAAGTGTTGCTGACTAACAGACCAGGGATATTTATATAACTGCTGGCAAAAAGAGGCAGAAACCACAGCATCAAGTGAGAATGAGAGATGCTGCATTAGCTTCCAATGTTGTTGGCAGAATGTCCATCGAGCTCCAGGGGGGTTAAATTGATTAGCGGGGAGAACGGGCGTGGGGATGTCGGTACGCGATGAACCCATGTCCCAGATTGTGCTGCACGCAACAGGTAAAATCCGTGCTACCTGCTGATTTCCATGATTGCTGCATGCAGCCAGCGCTACCCGCGCTGTTGATTGGTTGCACGCATCAGGAGGAGGACCGAAATCGGGAATGCACAATGCCATTTAAAGGCAGCAAGCACCTCTTAAAGGGGAGGTGGATTGGAGTTTCTAGAAGTGGTCTGAGAAACTGACCTGAGAGATCTATCACACAAATGACTGACCCTGGGAGACAGCGGGCACCAAGGTTCTCTGACACTGCACTGGAGGCCTTGGCGCAGGAGATGGAGAGGAGGAGGGACATTCTCCCAGGGGGGAAGAGAGCCCTGATAGCATATGCTGAGGAAGCAGTGGGAGGAGATCGCAGAGGAGGTGAATGCGAAGAATCTGGACCCACATACCTGGATGCAGTGGGAAGAAGTTCAATTATCTGACAAGAGTTGTCAAGGTCAATCTTCAAATGGCTTCTCATAACAGCTGCACCACTATCCTCATCACTGCTGAATTGACACCACCCACATCCCCCACCACCTACAATTTCTTCAACATTTCTGAACACTTCAATCAACATGCTTGACGTCACCCTCTCGCATGCAGTAATGTAGAAAACTTCACACCAACAACTTGCATCTGTAGGTGGTTTGCTCTGGTGGTTTGAATCACCCCTCCTACTTGGTTCTATACGACAGGAATTACAGTGAACAGGATTGGGACACAGACAAGCTTTTCAGACACAACCGTACGGTGTTTAATAAGGTTAACACACACACCCGCCTCCAGTACGTAAAATGCCTGGTGGCGTAAAACAAACAGTCCAACAATACAACTTGGCCCGTCGAACAGGCCCCTGTCTCGTATTAAGACGCCTAAAATCACACTGTGTTGCAATACAGAGTATAAAATATACACAGAACCTCCCCACTAAACCCCTCTGGATTGGTTGGGACACACAACACCCCCTCACACAGTACCGGTGGTCTTAAGAATGCGTGGGCTTGGACAATGCTCACCCTGATTGTCCGTTTTCTTGCTCGCTGCTCCCCTGTGTAGAACGTGTCTCCTGGTTCCGTATCGCCGATACAGTATCCAAGTCCCAGTTTCGAGGTTCGTTCCTACAGCAGAAGAGCAAGACGTGAGGCTCTTGTCGCTCGTGGTGGTTTCGAGCAAGCGAGAGAGAGATAGAGAAATGGCAAAAGCTGCTTTCTTTATATACCCTAAAAGTTCACTCTGCCCTGTGTAGTTGCAGTAATGTCTTTTTAATCACCCTTCTTTGTCTGGTTTCCCGACTTTCGGGGCTATCCCATCTAGGTGCTGGTGATAATGGCAGATAATGGGCCGCACTTCTCACCTGATCCTGGGTTAAGTGGCTTCCCATTAATTTACAATGGCCCTCTTTTGTCCGGTTACCGCCTTTCGGGGCTATCTCATCTAGGTGCTCGTCACCGTATGAGTCACCTCCCCGGACCCATTTGGGGAGAAATTCAGTATCGCCCCATTTGGGGCGCAATTATCGGCCGGGCGCAAAGATTAGCACCTGGTGCTAATTATCCCCTCCGACTGCAAACTTTTCTTTTGTCGCCCCTGGAGGTGATTGGAGCGCTAAATCAGGCGCTACACATCTGTCTTAAGGCGCAAAGGCCGAGGAGCCAGGCGCTAACTGAGAGCGCTGGCGAGGCGCTAACTCAGAGCGCTGGCGAAGCTCATGTGATGTCAGTCAGCAATGGAACACAGACACAATGGCGCCGGCCAGTTCTTAAAGGGGAGGGTTGATCTTGTTTTCCATCCACATCCTGCTCATTGCAGCCTTGAATCTCGGCCTGGAGAGACCTGTACATCAAATCTGCTGGAAAGAACACTGCAGAGTACCAGGGAAAGAGCTCAGAGTGCAGCCCCCACAGTCTCTTCTAAATCGATACAAGGAAGGGCAAATAAAAATGAACCTGCAAAGTGCTGCTCAGTACCCAAAACTCCTTCACACAGCGTTGAATCTGTCCAGAAGTCTCTCTCTCTCTCTCTCTATCTCAGAATGCGTGGTTAAAAAATATCACCAACAAAAAAAGGCAGGAAGCGGTCGCCTTTAAATAGCGCTCCCCCAGTCCCTTCCTGATTGCAAAACGCTCCCCTCAAACTGTCGTTGCCAGCGGCAGGCGGTAAGGCAGGGGGCACCACTCAATCTCCGCTCCGGGGCACTGCGCACTCGACTGATGTCACGATCTGCCGGCGCAGGAGGTCGTGGTGGTAGTGTTTAGCGCCACCGCAAAATGTCTAGTTAATTTCGCGAGCGGCGCAAACATCGTCGCGCCCGGGCACTAGTTGCTTTGCGCCCCATTAGCGCACTCTTAAGGTGCTAACGGGAGGCGCAACCAACTGAATTTTTCCCCCATTATCTTCCCAGAGAATTCTGTCTGCCCAGACATTCCACCATAATTAGTTAGTAGGCCTGGCTGGAATCTATTGTCCACGAACACCTGGGTCCCTCCCATCTTCTCCAAACAGGTTGCTGGTCAAATCAGCAGTAACAGTCATTCAAAATGTCCGATACAAAAAAAAAATCCTTGGGGCCTGCGTTGATGTTTACACATCTGACACACATACTGCCAGCTATTCAGTTATGACAGCCACATCACCCAGACACATTGCAGAACACTCACAAACACACTCAAAAAAAAAAGCTGGATCTGGTGCTGGGGAATGAGGTGGGCCAGGTCGACCAAGTGTCTGTGGGAGAACACTTGGCTACGAGTGATCATCGTATCATTAGATTTAGATTCACAATGGAGAGGAGCAAGGACCAATCTAGAGTAGAACTTCTAAACTGGAATAGGGCTAACTTCAATGGGATGTGAAAGGATCTAGCCAGGGTATAATGGAACCAAAGACTGACAGGAAAAACTGTAACGGAACAATGGGTCATCTTTAAGGAGGAGATTTTCCAAGTACAGGCTAGGTACATTCAAACAAGAGGGAAGGGTAAGGGAACCAAAGCAAGGGCTCCTTGGATGACGAGGGAGATAGAGAAGATGATGAAACAAAAAAAAGAGGGTGTATGATGAATGTCAGGTGAATTCTTCAAGGGAGAACCAGACCAAATACAATAAGTTGAGAGGGGAAGTAAAGATGAAAATAAGATTGGCAGAGAGAGAATATGAGAGTAGAATGAGTAGAGGGAACCCAAAAATCTTCGACCGGCATGTAAACAGTAAGCAGGTCGTAAGAGGCGGGGTGGGGCCTAATAGAGACAAAGAAGGCGTTATATGCTTAGAGGCCCAGGGCAAGGCTAGAATACTCAAAGAGTACTTTGTATCGGTGTTTACTAGGGAGGTGGATGCTAGCAAAATATCGGTAGAAGTGGAAAAGGTAGAAGCAATGGAAGGGGTGAAAATTGATAGACAGGATGTACTAGAAAGACTGGGTATGCTTAGAGTGGATAGGTCGCCTGGTCCAGATGGCTTGCATCCCAGGTTGCTAAGGGAATTGGGGGAGGAGATAGCAGAAGGGCTTGCCATAATTTTCCAATCTTTCCTAGATGCGGGGGAGGTGCCTGAGGATTGAACAGTGGCAAATGTGACATTGGGCCAAAAATTGATGCCGCTACGCGAGAGTACGCACTGCGTACTCTCGCGTATTCTCTCTCCAATTGCCGGTTTTCTGCATGCACTGCGCATGCGCTGAAAACCGGCACTTGGTCTTTGGAAAAGGGGGCGGTTCCTCGGTGCACCGCGTGCGCGCTACAGGCTGCGCGCACGCTGTGCACTTAGTGCTTTGGACGCGCAGGTAAGGACGGAAGATTTTAGAAATGAAAAAAGGAGGAGTAAGACCCACTTTTAACAAGGTAAGTAGTGAATTAAGTATTATTTTGAATTTTTTTTAACAGGTATATCTTTTTTAGAGACTTTAAAGACAGGTAAGTTTATTTTTATAACTTTTTAAAAGATTTTAAATTTTTTCAAAAATTTAATTTTTTATTTAAAATGGTTAATTTATTTAACTATACTTATTTTATTAATGTGATGGTTTTTTTTAAATTTAATTGAGGTTTAGCTGTTATTTTGGGGGTGTGTAAGATTCATAGCTTTCACAGCACGTATGTGAAACTTATGAATGGAAGATGGTGTGCTGCCATTGGCTCTAACTGAGTCACGTGATCCCACAGCTCGCACGAATTCACTACGCCGGTGGGATACGCAAGCACTGCCCAGCTGATGTCTAGAACATCAAGTTCGTGCGAGCTGGATCTGAAAAAGCCAACGCGGAGTGAGAGATCGCGCCTGCTCCTTACCCCCGCGGGAACAGAGCGAGATCAATTTCTGGGCCATTATTGTTCAAGAAAGGGTGTAAGGACAATCCTAGTAACTACAGGCCAGTCAGTTTAACATCAGTGGTGGGTAAAGTTTTAGAAACAATAATCAAGGAAAAAATTAACGGGCACTTGGAGAGATTTATGCTAATTAAGGAGAGCCAACACGGATTTGTAAAAGGCAGATCGAGTTTGACTAATCTAATTGAATTTTTTGCTGAAGTAACGGGGGATTGATGAAGGGAATGCAATGGATGTTGTCTACATGGATTTTAGGAAGGCGTTTGACAAAGTACCACATGGAAGGCTAGTTGACAAAATTGAGGCTCATGCATTAGGTGGGTCAGTGGCAGCTTGGATTAGGAATTGGCTTAAGGACAAAAAACAGCGAGTTGTGGTAAATGGCTGTTTTTCGGACTGGAGGATGGTAGACAGTGGTGATCCCCAAGGGTCAGTGCTGGGGCCACTGCTTTTTTGATGTATATAAATGACCTGGATATTGGAATACAGAGTAGAATTTCTAAATTTGCCAATGACACCAAACTTGGTGGTGTGGCAAACAGTGATTATACCAAATGACTGCAGCAGGACATAGAAAGGCTAGCAGAATGGGCAGACAAGTGGCAGATGGAATTTAATACAGAGAAGTGTGAGGTGATGCATTTTGGCAGAAGGAACAGGGAGAGGCAATATACACTTAATGGCACAGTTTTAAAGAGAGTTCAGGGACAGAGGGACCTGGGAGTTAATGTGCATAGGTCCCTGAAAGTGGCAGGACATATTGAGAGAGTGTTAGCAAAGCATATGGGATCTAGGGCTTCATAGAGGTATTGAGCACAAAAGTAGAGAAGTTGTGCTGAACCTTTATAAAGCGCTGGTTAGGCCACAACTGAAGTATTGCATCCAGTTCTGGTCACTACACTTTAGGAAGGATGTGAAGGCCGTTGAGAGCGTGCAGAGGGGATTTACCAGAATGGTTCCAGGGATGGGGGAATAAGAACATAAGAACATAAGAAATAGGAGCAGGAGTAGGCCAATCGGCCCCTCGAGCCTGCTCCGCCATTCAATAAGATCATGGCTGATCTGATCCTAACCGCCAATCTATCACAGAACCATCTCCTGCATCTAACAGAATTGCACACACGAAATAGGAGCAGAATCAGGCTACACGGTCCCTGGGCCCGCTCCACTACCCACAGGGCCATGACCGATCCGAACCTAGACTCATGTCCAAATTCCTGCCCGCTCCCCGTAACCCTTAATGCCCTTTACTTCTAGGAAACTGTCTATTTCTGTTTTAAATTTATTTAATGATGTAGCTTCTACAGCTTTTTGTGGCAGCATATTCCATGGACCTACCACCCTCTGAGTGAAGTAGTTCCTCCTCATCTCAGTTTTGAAAGTGCAGCCCCTTATTCTAAGACTATGTCCCCTAGTTCTAGTCTCACCCGTCATCGGGAACATCCTCCCCGCATCCACCCGATCCAACCCCTTCACAATCTTATATGTTTCAATAAGATCGCCTCTCATTCTTCTGAACTCCAATGAGTAGATTCCCAATCTACTCAACCTCTCCTCATATGACCACCCCCTCATCCCCGGGATTAACCGAGTGAACCTTTTTTGCACTGCCTCGAGAGCAAGGATGTCTTTCCTTAAGTAAGGACACCAAAACTGTATGCAGTATTCCAGGTGCGGTCTCACCAATACCTTGTACAACTGAAGCAATACCTCCCTATTTTTATATTATATCCCCCTAGCAATGAAAGCCAACATTCCATTTGCCTTCTTAATCACTTGCTGCACCTACATACTAACCTTTTGAGTTTCGTGCACCAGGACCCCCAGATCCCTTTGCACTTCAGTACTCTCCAGTTTCTTGCCATTAAGATAATAAATTGCTCTAGGATTTTTCCTGCCAAAGTGCATCACCTCACACTTTCCAGTGTTGTATTCCATCTGCCAAATCTCTGCCCACTTACTTAGCCTGTCTATGTCCCCTTGCAGGTTTTTTATGTCCTCCTCACTCACTACTTTCCCTCCCATCTTTGTATCATCTGCAAATTTTGATATGTTACACTTGGTCCCTTCCTCCAAATCGTTAATATAGATTGTAAAGAGTTGGGGACCCAGCACTGAACCCTGTGGAACACCACTAGTTACTGATTGCCAGTCTGAGAATGAACCATTTATCCCAACTCTTTGCTTTCTGTTAGATAGCCAATCCTCTATCCATGCCAGAATATTACCCCCAATCCCGTGATTTTTTACCTTAAGCAATAATCTTTTGTGTGGCACCTTGTCAAATGCCTTTTGGAAGTCTAAATACACTACATAGATACATAGATACATAGAAGATAGGAGCAGGAGTAGGCCATCCGGCCCTTCGAGCCTGCTCCGCCATTTAATGAGATCATGGCTGATCCTCCAATTCAGTATCCCGTCCCCGCCTTCTCTCCGTAACCCTTAACCCCTTTTGCCTGTAGAAATATATCTAATTCCCTCTTAAATATATTTAATGAGCTGGCGTACACTGCCCTCTGTGGCAATGAGTTCCACATGTTCACCACCCTCTGAGTGAAGAAATTCCCCCTCATTTCTGTCCTAAATGGTTTAGCCCTTATCCTTAAATTATGTCCTCTAGTTCTGTTCTCACCCGCCAAGGGAAAAATTCCTTCTGCATCTAGTCTGTCTAGACCTGTCAGAATTTTATACACTTCTATGAGGTCCCCTCTCAATCTTCTAAACTCCAGTGTGTACATCCCTAAACTACATAGTCTCTCCTCATAGGTCAATCCCGCCATTCCTGGTATCAGCCTGGTGAATCGCCGCTGCACCCCCTCCATGGCAAGAACATCTTTCCTCAGATGAGGCGACCAAAACTGTACACAGTACTCGAGGTGTGGTCTCACCAGTGCCCTGTACAGCTGCAGCAAGGTATCCCTGTTCCTGTATTCCAACCCTTTTGCTATGAAGGCCAGCATACCGTTTGCCTTCTTGACCGCCTGTTGCACCTGCATGCTCGCCTTCAGTGACTGGTGTACAAGAACACCCAGGTCTCTCTGTACTTCCCCTTCTCCCAATTTATTGCCATTTAAATAATAATTTGCCCTCCCGTTCCTGCACCCAAGGTGGATAACTTCGCACTTGTCCACATTATAGTGCATCTGCCATTTATCCGCCCAATCACCCAGTCTGTCCAAATCGCTCTGGAGCTTCCTGGTCTCCTCCTCTGAGCCCACCCCCGCTCCTAGTTTAGTGTCGTCTGCAAATTTGGAAATGCTGCATCCGACTCCCTGATCCAGGTCATTAATGTAAATTGTGAACAGCTGGGGACCCAGGACAGATCCCTGTGGTACCCCACTTGTTACTGCCTGCCATTCAGAAAATGAGCCGTTTATTCCAACTCTCTGTTTTCTATCTGACAGCCAGTTCTCTATCCACGTCAATACTTTCCCCTTTATCCCATGAGTTTCAATTTTCCATGCTAATCTTTTATGTGGGACCTTATCGAAGGCCTTTTGGAAGTCCAGGTACACCACATCTACTGGCTCTCCCCCATCTATTTTACCAGTTACTCCCTCAAAAAATTCCAATAGATTAGTCAAGCACGATTTACCCTTTGTAAATCCATGTTGACTCTGTCCTATCCTGTCCCCATTTGCTAAGTGCTCCGCTATTTCATCCTTAATGATGGACTCCAGCATTTTGCCCACAACTGATGTAAGGCTTACAGGTCTGTAATTACCTGCTTTTTCCCTACCCCCCTTTTTGAATAGTGGGGTAACGTTAGCTACCCTCCAATCCATGGGCACTGTTCCCGAGTCTAATGAATTCTGAAAAATCATACTTAGTGCATCCGCTATCTCTAGGGCCACCTCCTTCAGTACCCTAGGATGCATGTTATCAGGCCCTGGGGATTTGTCCGCCTTCAATCCCTTTAGCTTCCTTAACACCATATCCTTAGAGATATTGATTTGCGTCAGTTCCTCCTTTGCCAATGTCCCTATTTTTCCCGATATCCCAGGGAGGTTTTTTGTGTCTTCCTTCGTAAAGACTGACCCAAAGTATGCATTTAGTTGGTCTGCCATTTCCTTATTTCCCGTTATATATTCCCCCGTATCTGACTGCAATGGACCAACTTTGGTTTTCACCAGTCTTTTCCTCTTGATATACTTATAAAAGCTTTTGGAGTTAGTTTTTATATTTTCCGCCAGCTTGCTTTCGTTAGCTATTTTGCCCCTCTTGATTAAGCCCTTTGTCCTCCTTTGCTCTCTCTTAAACTGTTCCCAATCTTCCGCTCTGGCGCTTTTTTTGGCTATTTTATACGCCCTATCTTTGGATTTTATGCTGTCTCTAATTTCCCCTGTTATCCACGGTTGAGTCACCTTTTTAGATTTCCTTTTATGCCAGATTGGTATAAACAATTTTTGCAATTTTGTCATTCTATCTTTAAATGCTTGCCATTGTTTATCTACCTCCAGTCCTCCCAGGAACGTTGTCCAATCAGACCTACTCAGTTCCCGTCTAATGGCATCATAACTCCCCTTGTTTAAATTCAGGACCTTAGTCTCTGAGTCAATTTCTTCGCTCTCCATTTCGAGTGAGAAATCGATCATGTTATGATCGCTCTGACCCAAGGGTCCCCGTACAACAAGATTACTAATTAGTCCCTTCTCATTGCACAGTACCCAGTCCAATATAGCCTGTTCCTACGTCCACTGGTTCCCCTTTATCCACTCTATATGTTACTTCCTCAAAGAACTCCAGCAAATTTGTCAAACATGACTTCCCCTTCGTAAAACCATGCTGACTTTGTCCTATTAAATTATGATTATCCAAATGTCCTGTTACTGTTTCCTTAATAATGGACTCCAAAATTTTACCTACCACAGATGTTAGGCTAACCGGTCTATAGTTACCAGCCTTCTGTCTGCTGCCCTTTTTAAATAAGGGTGTTACATTAGCAGTTTTCCAGTCTGCTGGGACCTTAGCGGAATCCAGGGAGTTTTGAAAAATTATTACCAATGCATCTACAATCCCTACCGCCACTTCCTTCAAGACTCTAGGATGTAAGCCATCAGGTCCAGGTGATTTATCCGCCTTGAGTCCCATTATTTTACCGAGTACCACTTCCTTAGTGATTTTGATCGTGTTTAGCTCCTCTCCCCCTATAGCCCCCTGTTTGTCCAGTGTTGGGATATTCTTAGTGTCCTCTACTCTAAAGACTGATACAAAATATTCATTCAGTGTTTTTGCCATCTCCATATTTCCCACCATTAATTTCCCGGTCTCATCCTCTAAGGGACCAACATTTACTTTAGCCACCCTTTTTCTTTTTATATAACTATAAAAACTCTTACTATCTGTTTTTATATTTTTTGCTAATTTACTTTCATAATCTATCTTCCCTTTCTTAATCAATCTTTTTGTTATTTTTTGCTGCCTCTTAAAGTTTTCCCAATCCTCTGTCCTCCCACTAGATTTCGCTACCTTATATGCCCTTGTTTTTAGTCGAATACTATCCTTAATTTCTTTACTTAGCCACGGATGACTGTCCTTTCTTTTACACCCTTTTCTTTTCAGTGGAATATATTTTTTTTGGAAGTTGTAAAATAACTCCTTGAATGTACACCACTGATCATGTGTCGTCTTACCCTTTAATCTATTTTCCCAATCCACTCTACTCAATTCCGCTCGCATACCTTCATAATCTCCTTTATTCAAGCTTAGCACGCTTGTTTGAGATCCAACCTTCTCACCCTCTAATTGAATATGGAATTCAACCATGTTATGGTCACTCATTCCAAGGGGATCCTTTACTAGGACATTTTTAATTAATCCTGTCTCGTTACACAGGACCAGATCTAAGGTTGCTTGCCCCCTGGTTGGTTCAGTTACATACTGCTCAAGAAACCCATCCCTAATACACTCAATGAACTCATCCTCAAGGCAGCCCTGCCCCATTTGATTTGTCCAATTAATATGATAGTTAAAATCCCCCATAATTATAGATGTTCCCTTATTACATGCCTCAACTATTTCCTGATTGATACTCCGTCCAACAGAGTTGCAACTGTTCGGAGGCCTATAGACTACGCCCACTAGTGTTTTTTTCCCCTTATTATTCCTTATCTCCACCCAAACTGTTTCATGATCATGATTTTTTGACCCAATATCATTACTCTGTATTACAGTGATTCCTTCCTTTATTAACATAGCCACCCCACCTCCCCTTCCTTCCTGCCTGTCCTTCCTGATCGTTAAATAACCTGGTATGTTTAATTCCCAGGCATTGTCACCCTGCAGCCATGTTTCTGTAATGGCCACAATATCATAACCATATGTAGTTATTTGTGCCATTAACTCGTCTATTTTGTTACGAATGCTACGTGCATTCAGATAGAGAACTTTCAAATATGCTTTGTGGCACTTAGTTCCTGCTTTTTCACTTTTTACCACTTTACCTTTTACTCCACACACTCTGTCCCTTCCTGCCACGCTCTGATTTGTGATTCCCCTACTGCTACCTATGTCTATGACCCTCTCTGTTGTCATTTTTATTTTTTGCTCTCTTGAAACCTCCCCCCCACTAATTAGTTTAAAGCCCTCTCCACAGCCCTAGTTATTCGATTCGCCAGGACACTAGTCCCAGCACTGACCAAGTGAAGTCCGTCCCAACGGAACAGCTCTCTCCTGCCCCAGTACTGGTGCCAGTGTCCCAAGAAGCAAAACCCATTTTTCCCACACCAGTCTTTGAGCCACGCATTCAACTCCCTGATTTTATTTACCCTAGCCAAATTTGCTCGTGGCTCAGGTAGTAATCCAGAGATTATTACCCTCGAGGTTCTGCTTTTTAATTTGGCCCCTAGCTGCTCAAACTCCCTCAGCAGAACCTCTTTCCTTGTCCTAGAGATACAGGGGGGATGTGAGGAAAAACTTTTTTAAGCAGTGAGGACCTGGAACTCGCTGCCGACGGAAGTGGTGGAAGCAGAGACACTCAATGTTTTCAAGGGGAGACTGGATAGGCACTTGAGGGAAATAAACTTGCAGGGCTATGGGGATAGAGCGTGGGAATGGGACTGACTGGATCGCTCTACAGAGAGCTGGCACGGACTCGACGGGCCGAATGGCCTCCTTCTGTACCGTTATGACTCTATGTCACATTAACAGACACACATGTTGTTTCATACTTCATCAAATCAGGTATAAGGAGGATGAGAATTTTTTTTTACACAGTGAGTTGTTATGATCTGGAATGCGCTGCCTGAAGGGGCGGAGGAAGCAGATTCAATAGTAACTTTCGAAAGGGAATTGGAGAAATACTTGAAGGGTAAAAATTTGCAGGGTTATGGGGAAAGAGCAGGGGGGAATGGGACTCGTTGGAGAGCTCTACCAAAGAGCCGGCACAGGCACAATGGGCCGAAAGGCCTCCTTCTGTGCTGCATCATCCTATGAAATGTAGTGCCAGTCGATGCGAAGGAGGAGCCAATGTTCATACACACACAATTGTTTATTTAGAGCACTGTTCACAATCATTGCAGCTCCACCATGTAACTTTGATACACTGACAGCAAAAGCACAGATTCACTCTGAGATCAGCTATTGAAAGCTGGCTGACCTCCAGCAGAATCTCCCGTCACAGCCGATGAGTTGGAAACAGCAGCCAGTTTTTTTTTTATTCGTTTATGGGATGTGGGCGCCGCTGGCAAGGCCAGCATTTATTGCCCATCCCTAATCGCCCTTGAGAAGGTGGTGGTGAGCCGCCTTCTTGAACCGCTGCAGCCATTGTGGTGAAGGTGCTCCTACAGTGCTGTTAGGGAGGGAGTTCCAGGATTTTGACCCAGCGACAATGAAGGAACGGCCGATATACTTCTAAGTCAGGATGGTGTGTGACTTGGAGGTGGTGGTGTTCCCATGCGCCTGCTGCCCTTGTCCTTGATCATGGGTTTGGGTTTGGGAGGTGCTGCTGAAGAAACCTTGGCGAGTTGCTGCAGTGCATCTTGTAGATGGTACACACTGCAGCCACGGTGTGCCGGTGGTGGAGGGAGTGAATGTTTAAGGTGGTGGATGGGATGCCAATCAAGCAGGCTGTTTTGTCCTGGATGGTGTCGAGCTTCTTGTGTGTTGTTGGAGCTGCACTCATCCAGGCAAGTGGAGAGTATTCCATCACACTCCTGACTTGTGCCTTGTAGATGGTGAAGTTAGTGGGAGTTGTATACAGACACCCAAACAGTAATGCTGAGGTTGGGGATGGCATTAAATGGGAAATTAGAGATGCGTGCAATAAGGGCACAGCAGTTATCATGGGTGACTTTAATCTACATATAGATTGGGCTAACCAAATTAGTAACAATACTGTGGAAGAGGAATTCCTAGAGTGTATACAGGATGGTTTCTTGGACCAATATGTCGAGCCATCTTAGACTGGGTATTATGTAATAAGAAAGGATTAATTAGCAATCTTGTTGTGCGAGGCCCCTTGGGGAGGAGCGATCATAATATGATAGAATTCTTCATTAAGATGGAGAGTGAAGTAGTAGTTGACTCAGAGACTAGGGTACTGAATTTAAATAAAGGAAACTACGATGGTATGAGGCGCAAGTTGGCGACGATGGATTGGGGAATGTTACTTAAAGGGTTGACGGTGAATAGGCAATGGCAAACATTTAAAGATCGCATGGATGAACTACAGAATTTGTTCAACCCTGTTTGGCAGAAAAATAAAACAAAAATGGTGACTCAATCGTGGCTAACAAGGGAAATTAGGGATAGCATAAGATCCAAGGAGAGGGCATATAAATTGGCCAGAAAAAGCAGCAAACCTGAGGATTGGGAGCAGTTTAGGATTCAGCAAAGGAGGACAAAGGGATTAATTAAGACAGGGGAAATAGAGTTTGAGAGTAAGCTTTCAGGGAACATAAAAACTGACTGTAAAAGCTTCTATAGATATGTGAAGAGAAAAAGATTGGTGCAGTCAGAATCAGGGGAATTTATAATGGGGGACAAAGAAATGGCGGACCAATTAAATACATACTTTGGTTCTGTCTTCACAAAGGAGTACACAAATAAACTCCCAGAGATGTCGGGGAACATAGGGTCTAATGAGAGGGAGGAACTGAATGAAATCAGTATTTGTAGGGAAATGGTGTTAGGGAAATTGACGGGATTGAAGGCCGATAAATCCCCAGGGCCTGATAATCTACATCCTAGGGTACTTAAGGAAGTGGCCCTAGAAATAGTAGATGCATTGCTGGTCATCTTCCAAAATTCTATAGACTCTGGAACAGTTCCCATGGATTGGAGGGTAGCTAATGTAACCCCACTATTTAAAAAAGGTAGTAGAGAGAAAACAGGGAATTATAGACCGGTAAGCCTGACATCAGTAGTGGGGAAAATGCTAGAGGCCATTATAAAAGATGTAATAGCAGAGCACTTGGAAAACAGTGATAGGATCGGACAAAGTCAACATGGATTTACAAAAGGTAAATCATGCTTGACTAATCTACTGGAATTTTTTGAGGATGTAACTGGTAGAATAGATAAGGGAGAACCAGTGGATGTGGTGTATTTGGACTTTCAGAAGGCTTTCAATAAGGTCCCGTATAAGAGATTAGCGTGCAAAGTTAAAGCACATGGGATTGGGGGTAAGGTATTGACTTGGATAGAAAACTGGTTGGCAGACAGGAAGCAAAGAGTTGGAGTAAACGGGTCTTTTTCCGAGTGGCAGGCAGTGACTAGTGGGGTACCGCAGGGATCGGTGCTAGGACCCCAGTTATTCACAATATATATTAATGATCTAGACGAGGGAACTAGGTGCAATATCTCCAAGTTTGCAGACGACACAAAGCTGGGTGGGCGTGTGTGCTGTGAGGAGGATGCAGAGAAACTCCAGTATGATTTGGACAGGTTGGGTGATTGGGCAGATGCAGTATAATGTGGATAAATGCGAGGTTATCCACTTTGGTGGCAAAAACAGGAAGGCAGATTATTATCTGAACAGCAATAGATTGGGAAAAGGGGAAGTGCAACGAGACCTGGGTGTCCTTGTGCACCAGTCGCTGAAGGTAAGCATGCAGGTGCAGCAGGCGGTTAAGAAGGCAAATGGTATGTTGGCCTTCATAGCGAGAGGATTCGAGTACAGGAGCAAGGATGTCTTGCTGCAGTTCTACAGGGCCTTGGTGAGACCACACCTTGAGTATTGTGTGCAGTTTTGGTCGAGGAAGGATGTTCTTGCCATGGAGGGAGTGCAGTGAAGATTCACCAGACTGATACTTGGGATGGCAGGAATGACGTATGAAGAGAGATTGGGTCGAGTAGGCTTATATTCGCTAGAGTTTAGAAGAATGAGAGGGGATCTCATTGAAACTTATAAAATTCTAACAGGACTAGACAGACTAGATGCAGGAAGGATGTTCCCGATGGCGGGGGAGTCCAGAACCAGAGGTCACAGCAAGGATAAGGGGTAAGCCATTTAGGACTGAGATGAGGAGGAATTTCTTCACCCAGAGAGTGGTGAACCTTTGGAATTCTCTACCACAGAAGGCAGTTGAGGCCAATTCATTAAATATATTCAAGAAGGAGTTAGATATATTTCTTAAGGCTAAGGGGATCAAGGGATCTGGGGAGAAAGCAGGGACAGGGTACTGAATTTGGATGATCAGCCATGATCGCATTGAATGGCGGAGCAGGCTCAAGGGGCCGAATGGCCTACTCCTGCTCCTATCTTCTATGTTTCTATGCTTTGGGGAGTCAGGAGGTGAGACACTCGCCGCAGAATACCCAGCCTCTGACCTGGTCTTGTTGCCACAGTATTTATGTGGCTGGTCCAGTTAAGTTTCTGGTCAATGGTGACCCCCAGGATGTTGATAGTGGGGGATTCGGTGATGGTAATGCCATTGAATGTCAAGGGGAGATGGTTAGACTTTCGCTCGTTGGAGATAGACATTGCCTGGCACTTCCGTGGCACGAATGTTACCTGCCACTTATCAGTTCCCTGAGCAAAGCACCTGGAATAATTGGCATTTCCCAACTGTCGTACTCACAGTCACCTCTGTCCCATGGCCTCTCCCACTATTCACATCATAGATAAAGCCTGGGCATTTGTACAGAATTATATTGGGAATGATCCTACGCGGATTCCATTCGAAATGACAGTGTGATGCAGAGCCGTGCCGAATAGCTGATTAACAGGAAGAATTTTGCACTGCGGTCCAGGATCACTCAGCGAAGGATCACTATAGCAAGTACAGCCTGAATCGCTGGATGAGATTCAGTGCTGGGAGAGCGGAACAGGTTTATATTGCGGTTTGTACATTGGGTTTCTCAGCCTCCTGGGATGGATCAGTCCTGCTCCTTTCTGTGGACAAAACAAGACCAATTAAAATGAGCCGTGTGAACTATAAAATAAGAGCACTTTCAGCACCTCCATCCACAACCAGCGGCTGTTTAAATAGCATTCCCTGCGCATTTCAAAATAGATTTGATAGCCGATCTTAATGAATACTTTGCATGTGTTTTCACAAAAGAGAGGGGCGATGCAGAAATTGCAATCAGGGAGGAGGAGTGTGAAATATCGGATGAAATAAACATAGTGAAAGAGGAAGTATTAAGGGGTTTAGCATCTTTGAAGGTGGATAAATCCCCCGGCCCGGATGAAATGTATCCCAGACTGTTAAGAGAAGTAAGAGAGGAAATAGCAGAGGCTCTGACAATCATTTTCCAATCCTCTCTGGCTACAGGTGTGGTGCCGGAGGACTGCTAATGTGATACCGTTGTTTAAAAAGGGAGAAAGGGATAGACCGAGTAATTACAGGCCAGTCAGCCTAACCTCGGTGGTGGGAAAATTATTGGAAAAAATTCTGAGGGACAGGATAAATCTTCATTTAGAAAGACACAGATTAATCAGGGACATGAGGGAGATCATGGATTTGTTAAGGGAAGGTCGTGTCTGACTAACATGATTGAATTTTTTGAGGAGGTAACAAGGAGGGTAGATGAGGGTAGTGCATTTGTTGTAGTCTATATGGATTTTAGCAAGGCTTTTGATAAGGTTCCACATGGCAGCCTGGTCACAAAAGTAAAAACCCATGGGATCCAGGGCAAAGTGGCAAGTTGGATCCAAAATTGGCTCAGAGGCAGGAAACAGAGGGTAATGGTCGAAGGGTGTTTTTGTGACTGGAAGGCTGTTTCCAGTGGGGTTCCGCAGGGATCAGTACTGGGACCTTTGCTTTTTGTGGTATATATCAATGATTTGGACTTGAATGTAGGAAGTATGATTAAGAAGTTTGCAGATGATACAAAAATTGGCCGTGTGGTTGATAATGAAGAAGAAAGCTGTAGACTGCAGGAAGATATCAATGGACTGGTCAGGTGGGCAGAACAGTAGCAAATGGAATTCAATCCGGAGAAGTATGAGGTAATGCATTTGGGGAGGGCTAACAAGGAAAGGGAATACACTGTAAATGGTAGGGCACTGAGTAGTGTAGAGGAACAAAGGGACCTTGGACTGCATGTCCACAGATCCCTGAAGGTAGCAGGCCAAGTAGATAAGGTGGTTAAGAAGGCATACGGAATGCTTGCCTTTATTAGCCGAGGCATAGAATATAAGAGCAGGGAGGTTGGGCTTGAACTGTATAAAATACTAGTTAGGCCGCAGATAGAATACTGCGTGCAGTTCTGGTCACCACATTACAGGAAGGATGTAATTGCACGCGAGAGGTTGCAGAGGAGATTTATGAAGATGTTGCCTGGGCTGGGGAATTTTAGCTATGAGAAAAGATTGGATAGGTTGGGGTTGTTTTATTTGGAACAGAGGAGGCTGAGGGGAGACTTAATTGAGGTGTATAAAATTATGAGGGCCTAGATAGAGTGGATAGGAAGGACCTATTTCCTTTAGCAGAGGGGTCGATAACCAGGGGGCACAGATTTAAAGTAATTGGTAGGAGGATTAGAGGGGATTTGAGGAGAATTTTTTTCACCCAGAGTGTAGTGGGGTTCTGGAACTCACTGCCTGAAAGGGTGGTAGAGGCAGAAACTCTCATCACATTTAAAAAGTACTTGGATATGCACTTGAAGTGCCGTAACCAACAAGGCTACGCACCAAGAGCTGGAAAGTGGGATTAGGCTGGATAGCTCTTTGTCGGCAGGCATGGACATGATGGGCCGAATGGCCTCCTTCTGTGCTGTAAATTTCTATGATTCTATGATGATCCCAGCTGGGGCTGCAGTAGGGGCTCTCCAGTTGGTCTAAGTGAAACTGGGATAGGGAGAGGAAACATTGCCCAGGGATCCTGCTCCTGCTTGTATCCAGCAACCACTGCTGGACGTGTACTGTGTGGTCATTGGCTCGACTTGGATGGCTCAGTGTTTGAATCACCTGCCAACACACACTGTCCAAGGCTCACCCATGAATCGGGCTTCAGGCATTTAAAGGCAAGAGTCTCCCAGCAATATTACATACCTGGTTTTCTCCCTGAATAAAATGATGCACATCACGAAAAGGGCAAGGAGTTTCACTCCAAGTGGAATGCACAATATCGCAATGGGGAAAGCCTCTGCAACTGAACAGAAAGTGAGAGAGATCAAATCGGAGACAAATAAAGGTGAGACACCAACAATGCAGCGACAATTAATCAAAGCCTGTAGACAAGTGTGAATCTTGACTGCAAGGCAGAAATATTGTGGTGATGGAGATGAGCTAGGCAAAGAGTATGGACTGTCAATGAAGAACGACAAATGGAGAGTACAAATAATATAGTATCTCACAGTGACGGGTTAATACTGTAGTATTTACGGTGACTAGGGTTAATACTGTAGTATATCACAATCACAGGGCTAAATATTGTAATGCTCATAGTGAAATAAATAATTTCTGTAGTATTTAGCAAAATGGTTAAATACTGTGATGGATGAATACTGTCGTACTCGGTGTTGGGGTGAATACAAGAGTACTCACAGTGACAGAGGCAAATACAAGAGTACTCACAGTGACAGAGGCAAATACAAGAGTACTCACAGTGACAGAGGCAAATACAAGAGTACTCACAGTGACAGAGGCAAATACAAGAGTACTCACAGTGACAGAGGCAAATACAAGAGTACTCACAGTGACAGAGGCAAATACAAGAGTACTCACAGTGACAGAGGCAAATACAAGAGTACTCACAGTGACAGAGGCAAATACAAGAGTACTCACAGTGACAGAGGCAAATACAAGAGTACTCACAGTGACAGAGGCAAATACAAGAGTACTCACAGTGACAGAGGCAAATACAAGAGTACTCACAGTGACAGAGGCAAATACAAGAGTACTCACAGTGACAGAGGCAAATACAAGAGTACTCACAGTGACAGAGGCAAATACAAGAGTACTCACAGTGACAGAGGCAAATACAAGAGTACTCACAGTGACAGAGGCAAATACAAGAGTACTCACAGTGACAGAGGCAAATACAAGAGTACTCACAGTGACAGAGGCAAATACAAGAGTACTCACAGTGACAGAGGCAAATACAAGAGTACTCACAGTGACAGAGGCAAATACAAGAGTACTCACAGTGACAGAGGCAAATACAAGAGTACTCACAGTGACAGAGGCAAATACAAGAGTACTCACAGTGACAGAGGCAAATACAAGAGTACTCACAGTGACAGAGGCAAATACAAGAGTACTCACAGTGACAGAGGCAAATACAAGAGTACTCACAGTGACAGAGGCAAATACAAGAGTACTCACAGTGACAGAGGCAAATACAAGAGTACTCACAGTGACAGAGGCAAATACAAGAGTACTCACAGTGACAGAGGCAAATACAAGAGTACTCACAGTGACAGAGGCAAATACAAGAGTACTCACAGTGACAGAGGCAAATACAAGAGTACTCACAGTGACAGAGGCAAATACAAGAGTACTCACAGTGACAGAGGCAAATACAAGAGTACTCACAGTGACAGAGGCAAATACAAGAGTACTCACAGTGACAGAGGCAAATACAAGAGTACTCACAGTGACAGAGGCAAATACAAGAGTACTCACAGTGACAGAGGCAAATACAAGAGTACTCACAGTGACAGAGGCAAATACAAGAGTACTCACAGTGACAGAGGCAAATACAAGAGTACTCACAGTGACAGAGGCAAATACAAGAGTACTCACAGTGACAGAGGCAAATACAAGAGTACTCACAGTGACAGAGGCAAATACAAGAGTACTCACAGTGACAGAGGCAAATACAAGAGTACTCACAGTGACAGAGGCAAATACAAGAGTACTCACAGTGACAGAGGCAAATACAAGAGTACTCACAGTGACAGAGGCAAATACAAGAGTACTCACAGTGACAGAGGCAAATACAAGAGTACTCACAGTGACAGAGGCAAATACAAGAGTACTCACAGTGACAGAGGCAAATACAAGAGTACTCACAGTGACAGAGGCAAATACAAGAGTACTCACAGTGACAGAGGCAAATACAAGAGTACTCACAGTGACAGAGGCAAATACAAGAGTACTCACAGTGACAGAGGCAAATACAAGAGTACTCACAGTGACAGAGGCAAATACAAGAGTACTCACAGTGACAGAGGCAAATACAAGAGTACTCACAGTGACAGAGGCAAATACTATGTTGATACATCCCTGGCCTCTTATTTACTGGGCAGGTGGCTGGTGCGCTGGGTGAGACCACATGTACCGACCCTACGACCGGTGGAAGGGGGACCTCACCGGTTATACTGGCCCTTATAAAGGGGGCCAAGAGGGGGAATTGTTCATCGGGTGGGGTGGGGGTTAGCTCCGGCATCTCACCCAGAACCAGCGCATTGGTCCTCTACGCAGTCTCCTTCGGCTGGAGGGCGCCTATGGTTTTACCCCATCGTGTCGCGGGCACCCGCCTGTCATATTTAAATGGAGGACCACCCACCGACGCTGCGCATTTCAATAGAGCCCAGGGGGATTTTAGGCCCCAGTGTCCCCAAAATGGGAGCGTTTGGAAGGAACTGATGGAATCGGTCAGTTAGGAAAAAGAAGTGCTTGCATTTATATAGCGCCTTTCACAACCTCGGGACATCACAAAGCGCTTTACAGCCAATGAAGTATCTTTTGAAGTGTAGTCAGCTGTGGCTCAGTGGGTAGCACACTCGCCTCTGAGTCATGAAGGTTGTGGGTTCAAGTCCCACTCCAGGGACCTGAGCACATAAAGCTAGGCTGACGCTCCAGTGCGGTACTGAGAGAGTGCTGCACTGTCGGAGGTGCCGTCTTTCAGATGAGACCTTAAACCGAGGCCCCGTCTGCTCTCTCAGGTGGATGTAAAAGATCCCATGGCACTATTTTGAAGAAGAGCAGGGGAGCTCTCCCCAGTGTCCTGGCCAACATAACAAAAACAGATTATCTGGTCATTATCACATTGCTGTTTGTGGGAGCTTGCTGTGTGCAAATTGGCTGCCGCGTTTCCCACATTACAACAGTGACTGTACTTCATTGGCTGTAAAGCGCTTTGGGACGTCTGGTGGTCATGAAAGGTGCTATAGAAATGCAAGTCTTTCTTTTAGTCACTGTTTTGATGTAGGGCACCAATATGCGCACAGCAAGCTCCCACAAACACTAATGTGATAAATGAGCAGATAATCTCTTTTTTACCTTTTTTGAGGGATAAATGCTGGCCAGGACACCGGGGAGCACTCACTGCTCTTCAGAATAGTGCAGTGGGATCTTTTACATCCACCTGAGGGGGCAGATGGGGCTCCGTTTTAACGTCTCATCTGAAAAACGTCAGTACTGCACCGGGAATGCCAGCCTAGATTATAGTCAAGTGTCTGGAGTGAGATGTGACAACTCGACCTTTTGACTCAGAGGCGAGAGTGCTACCCACTGAGCCAGGCTGATGAGTGTTTTCTGTTACACCGCCGGCTCCTCACTGTACAACCTCGATACACTGGAGAATGTGGGAATGGCTTCTTACCATGTATCACCTCCAGCCGTGTCTCATTCTGGATCAGATGTTGATAATCGTCCCATTTCTTGTACTCCACCAGACACAGGTAAGTGTGGTTGTCCTTCACGCTCAGCTGGTTTATCCTGGTTGAGGCGTTTCCCTCCTCTGGTTTCCCGACTAGCTCGTACCGATTTCCACCGTTTACAGTTGTCCAAGATCCGTTTGATTGGGCTGTAAATGTGACTACGTGTTGGTAGGGCTCCTTCCTCATCCATGTAACAGTGCTCAGGGCGGTGCGGTCGCTGGGCCGTGTGAACATACAGGGCAGTGTAACCGAAGCTCCCTCGGTCCCACTCACCACTGAGACACTTCCACTAGCAGCTGAGGAAAGGACAAACATCAGAATGAGTCAGTGTCTTGATGAGAACGTTTAATTTATTTTAGTTCAGAGCTCTCCCTGTGGCCTTCCTCAGAGCACAAGGCTGGTCAATGAGTGGCAATGGACTATTTGACTGTGGAGAGCATCACAGGCAGGCCCAATGTCCAAGAACACAGCTTCCAGCAGGAGTCACTGGAGCGTGATCAGGAGCAGGAACCCCGGCCAATATCCCCCCCCCCCCCCCTTCATAGCCCGGGGCTGCTGAAAGTTTATTGATCCGTGTGGCTCAGGACCGGACCAGGTGGAGCCTTTACCCATTGAGCTATCGGAGCAGCTCCAGCCCCTGAACATTGTTCCTCACCTCTCACACTCAGACTCGGAATCGTTGTCCACGGTGTTTGAAAACCGCCAATATTGAGCAGCACTCGACACCGATAATCACCGCTGTCCGCCGGGCTCAGCCGCTCCATCATTATCGAGATATCCTTGTTGCTGAGGTTCCCCACGAATCTGAATCGATTCCCGCCGTCCTGCTGTCTCACACTCTCACACAGCCCGGCCCGTGAATGGCCCTGACCAGAATATGTACAGTTAAAAATAACCGGGTGAAACCCCGAGTCACCTTTGATCCACATCACAGTGCCGGTGAGCGTGCGATCAGGGTTTGGGTGGGTGAAACTGCACGGCAAGACAGCGGACCCCCCTTCCTCAGCAGTCACTGCATCCGCGCCGCTCATTGTCCAACCATTACGAGAAAACTCTGTGGGGCGAGAGAGACAACATTAGAACAGCACGGGGGCAGACATCAGTGTTTCAAGAACACACTGCCTGACAATATACTGAGTCTGTGATATAGTGACAACAGATATAAGAGGGGGGATTTTTCGGGGGTCAGCGGGCGCGTTCGGTGCCGGGTCGAGTGGGGAATTTTTTTTTCTGACAGCGGGTCGGGACCCTGCTGTCAACCCGCTGCCACCCGCCTTTCCCAGATTTCGGGTCTGTCAGGGCTGCGGGGGAGGCAATTCAGGTCATTATGATCTTGTTAACAGCCCATTAAGAAGTATTTTGAGCTCGGCTTTACATTTTACGAAGTCGCCCAGGGAGTCCATGCTGCTCGGGGTTCACGCCAGGTAAGCAGGTAGGGAGTTGTGTTACCATGATATGATCGCTTTACTTAACAGCACCAACAACAACACTAACCTTCTCCGCAATTAACTGATGCTGCACAGGACAGAGGACATCAGCACCCGACCACATTGCTGCCCGGGAGGCCAGGGATGGCCTCACTATGGCCAGATTTACTTCACTTGACTCTGAACACCCTGGCTGCCACATGATGTGCCAGGTTGGCACCATCCCACACCAACACCATAAAGCATCCCTACAATGTCCCAAGCCATTCCTTTCACACTTATTACCATTGCGGGGGGTACCGTTATGTCTCATCATTCACTGCAACTCACTAAGCCACTTCCAAAGGTGGACAGAAATCTGTCCAAGAATGCAAAGTGTTGAAAATAAAGATTTCAATGTTTGACAGCACATTAACAGAAACTTCACATGAACTTCACATTGGCTAAAACACCCAAGTGCCTACCCTTGTGTGTTGTTAGTTGGTATGATTGCATTAGGATGAGGGTGAGCGTGAGGGGTGCCTAGTGAGATGGGGAAGTGATAATGTAGATAGAGAGGGATGGGTGGGGGTGCAAGGTAAGTTGGTGTGAGTAAGGATGTGCAGGAGCAGGGTAAGGAAGGCAGAGTGATGGGGATGTGATGAGTGGCACAGCAGGATGAGGTTGAGTGTGGCTTGGCAGTAACATTTCGTGATCTACTGAGATCATTGAAAGGTTTGCGCCACTGCAGCCTGGTCCTCCTGACAACATCCCTGCTTGTGTCCTCCTGTGCAATGTGCAACCAGGCTGCATTGGTCTCCTGGGGAGGTGTCTTCTGCCCATGGGAAGGGAAGTTGACTTCCCTGCATGCTGTAACTCCCTCCATAAGCATATGGAGGGAGTCACGGGAGAGCCATGCTGCGGCCTTGCACCTCTGTGCAGTGCTTGTCAGTGTTGGCAGCATCTCAATGCTGCAGAACACTGACAGCGCAAATGTCAAAAGCAATTTGCGCATGGTCCCTTTAAGGAAACTGCCTGATGATGTGTCATCAAATGACATCATCAGACCCGCTTCCTTCAATTGGCCAGGAAATGTGCTGGGCGGGCTTAACAAGCCCAATCAGGGGGAAGTCATTCTACAGAGCGGGCTGGAGCCAGCAGCGAGGTCGGGACCCACCAGCGACCCTGGCCGCATCGGATCCGCCGAGGTAGGGCAAATCGCGGCCAACATCACATGGTCAGATTGGGATGGTTTATACATGGATATCGGACACTGTGTAGTGAGTTACAGTCTGGAATCTAATCGAGGGGTTCAGATGGTTTATATATAGAATAATGGATACCTGGGAGTGAGTTACAGTCTGGAATCTAATCGAGGGGATTGGGTGGTTTACTTATAGAATAATGTCTACCTGGGAGTGAGTTACAGTCTGGAATCTAATCGAGGGGTTCAGATGGTTTATTTATAGAATAATGGATACCTGGGAGTGAGTTACAGTCTGGAATCTAATCGAGGGGTTTGGGTGGTTTATGTATAGAATAATGGATACCTGGGAGTGAGTTACAGTCTGGAATCTAATCGAGGGGTTCGGGTGGTTTATTTATAGAATAATAGATACCTGGGAGTGAGTTACAGTCTGGAATCTAATCAAGGGGTTCAGATGGTTTATTTATAGAATAATGGATACCTGGGAGTGAGTTACTGTCTGGAATCTAATCGAGAGGTTTGGGTGGTTTATGTATAGAATAATGGATACCTGGGAGTGAGTTACAGTCTGGAATCTAATCGAGGGGTTCGGGTGCTTTATACACAGAACATTGGAACAGGAGGAGGCCATTGAGCCCCTCGAGCCTGTTCCTCCATTCAATGAGATCATGGCTGATCCGTGACCTAACTCCATATACCCACCTTTGGCCCATATCCCTTAATACCTTTAGTTAACAAAAAGCTATCAATCATAAGAACATAAGAAATAGGAGCAGGAGTCGGCTATTTGGCCCCTCGAGCCTGCTCAGCCATTCAATAAGATCATGGCTGATCTTCTACCTCATCTCCACTTTCTTGCACTATCCCCAAATTCCTTGATTCCCTTAATATCCAAAAATCTATCGATCTCTGTCTTGAATATACTCAATGCCAGGAGCAGAACCAGCGGACCTGAGCGGAACTGGAGTGGCAGTGGGAGCAGAATAAAGAGCACGGTGAAAGGAGGCTTGAGAGCAGAGCCAGCGGGGAGGAGCAGCGAGGCTCCGATTCAATAACAAAAAAATCAAAGTGTGAGTAACAGGTAAGCAGGTAGGTGATTGGTGGTGAGTATTTCTTTTCTCTCAGGACTGAGGGCTAAGTTACAGTAAAGACCTATAGCATATAACTACATTTATAACTAACTCAACTTATTTTAATAAATTTAATAAATTAAACAAGGTTATTACCTGGTTTACCTAGATTAAAAACTATAAATACACAATTCATTGATATTGACGTAATTAATTAAATAAAATACAATAGAGATGGCAGGGCAGGCGATGTGTTGCAGCTGTAACATGTGGGAGCTGGTGGACACCAGTGTGATCCAGGGCGACCACATCTGCAGTAAGTGTCTGCAGCTCGAGGAACTTCGGCTCAGAGTTGATGGGCTGGAGTCTGAGCTGCAGACATTGCGATACATCAGGGAGGGAGAAAGTTACCTGGACACTTTGTTCCAGGAGGCAGTCACACCCCTTAGGTTAAATACTTCAGATTTGGTCCGTGGTCAGAGACAGGAGGGTGTGACTGCAAGTGAGGCAGGTATGGGAATCCAGAAGGTAGCATTGGAGGAGCCTCAGCCCTTGCACTTGTCCAACAGGTACGAGGTACTTCCTCCCTGTGTGGACGAGAGCAGGGACTGCAGGGAGGATGAGAAAACTGACCACAGCACCGTGGTACAGGGGGCCATTCAAGTTGGGGGAGTAAAAAGTAATGTAGTCTTGATAGGGGACAGTATAGTTAGGGGGATAGATACTGTTCTCTGCAGCCGAGAGTGTGAGTCCCGAAGGCTGTGTTGCCTGCCCGGTGCCAGGGTTAAGGATATATCCTCTGTGCTGGAGAGGAATTTGGAGTGGGAGGGGAAAGATCCAGTTGTCGTGGTCCACTTAGGTAACAAATACATAGGTAGGACTAAGAAAGAGGTTCTGCTGAGGGAGTATGAGCAGCTGGGGACTAAATTTAAAAAGTAGAACCACAAAAGGTAATAATCTCTGGATTACTACCTGAGCCACGAGCAAATTTGAATAGGGTAAATAAGATCTGAGAGATGAATGCGTGGCTCAAAGATTGGTGTGGGAGAAATGGGTTTCGATTCATGGGGCACAGTACTGGGGAAAGAGAGAGCTGTTCCGTTGGGACGGCCTTCACTTGAACCGTGCTGGGACCAGTTTCCTGGCGAATCGAATAACTAGGGCTGTAGATAGTGCTTTAAACTAAATAGTGGGGGAGAGGGTTCAGGTGAGGGGAAACTTAAAAAGTCAAAGAGGAAGGAGAAGGCAATAGTGCAGGGTAGCGATAGGGATAATGATAACCAGAGTGTGACAGGAAGGGACAGAGCGTAAAAACATAAGAGTGCAGCAGAAAGTAGAGTCAGAGTAGGTAAAAATGGTAAAAAGACAAAATTAAAAGTGCTTTATCTGAATGCACACAGCATTCGTAACAAGATAAATGAATTGACGGCACTAATAGAAATAAATGGGTATGATCTGACAGCCATTATAGAGATGTGGTTGCAAGGTGACCAAGGCTGGGAACTGAACATTCAGGGGTATTTGACATTTTGAAAGGATAGGCAGAAAGGAAAAGGAGGTGGAATAGCTCTGTTAATAAAGATTGAGATCAGTGCAGTAGTGAGAAATGATATTGGCTCAGAAGATCAAGATGTAGAATCAGTTTGGGTGGAGATAAGAAATAATAAGGGAAAGAAGTCACTGGTGGGAGTAGTCTATAGGCCCCCTAACAGTAGCTACGCTGTAGCACATAATCATGGGAGATTTAAATCTTCATATAGATTGGACAAATCAAATTGGCAAAGGTAGCTTTGAGGAAGAGTTCATAGAGTGTATTCGGGATGGTTTCTTAGAACAAAACGTTGTGGAACCAACCAGGAAGCAGGCTATTTTAGATCTGGTAATGTGTAATGAGATAGGATTAATTAATGATCTCATAGTAAAGGATCCTCTAGGGAAGAGTGATCATAGCATGATAGAATTTCACATTCAGTTTGAGGGTGAGAAACTTGCGTCTCAAACTAGCCTCCTGAACTTAAATAAAGGCAATTACAAAGGTATGAAGACAGAGTTGGCTAAAGTGGACTGGGAAAATAGATTAAAGGGTAAAACGGTAGATAAACAGTGGCAGACATTTAAGGAGATATTTCATAACTCTCAGCAAAGATATATTCCAGTGAGAAAGAAAGACTCTAAGAGAAGAATGAACCATCCATGGCTAACTAAGGAAGCTAAGGATGGTATCAAATTGAAAACAAAGGCTTACAATGATGCGAAGATTAGTGGTAGGCCAGAGGATTGCGAAATTTTTAGAAACCAGCAAAGGACGACTAAAAAGTAAAAGAGAGAGAAGATAGATTATGAGAGTAAACTTGTAATGGGATAAGCCATATTCCAAGAAATACATCATCCTATGAACAGATTTTGATGACATTAATACATGACATACTGGGTTTAAAAGTCTGGAAAGCCTTGGCAACACAGGCTGCAAACACAAAACAAGCTTTGAAATAGGAATTGGTTTGTAAATACAGAGACAAAGCCCCTATTGAAGCAAACCATTGGTGCTTCCAGAATGTCTAGAGTTTGGAACAAAACAATAGCAATGTCCAAGTAAAGTGTCAAATCCTAACACGTCGAACAAGTGCACAGAACATTAAAAAAACAACAGCCTTTGAAAAAATGACATCAAGTAAAAGAAATACCTGCCGTAAAATAGTTATATGTTAAACTTAGAAACAGGAAACAGGAAACACGATTAAATATGCAGCCAATTGAAATAGCTAAGAAATGCAAAAAACACCCTGGTTGAAGCATTTTTGATTTACAAGTTGTAAAAGTTACAAATAGGAAGGCTTTGAAAATATAATATCAATAGATGACACCAAGCAATTACATTGTGTTTGTATTGAACATGGAACACCACGGAGTCACGACGTCTGGCTTACAAGCAGTTAAGTGATTTTAAGAATTCAATAGAAAGACTTCCTAAGAATAGCATCAAATAGATAAATCGACAATAACCATAAAAATGATAAGTTTTTGAAACACCTAAAGGTAGAGACAGAATTCTAAAAGTTGGCAGCTGAAATGACAGTAAGAATAGAAAAAAATTCAATTAAGAATCACTAGAGATAATTAGCTTACATCAGCAGGAAACTTCAAAGAAAATACCACTAAAAAAAGGTATAAAAATAGAGCTTTTCAGATAGAGAGTCAGAAGTCGCTGGAAGGGCAAACGTTTCTCAACTTCACAGGCATGCTCTGTAAGTTTTCAACTCTGAGTCTCGGGTAATCAAGGTATTTGATTTTGGTAGATATTCTGGATTAAGAAATAAGTAGAAGTGTGGAAATGTAACGAAGTTAAGATTTGAGAATAAGGATCTCTGATAAGAAATGTAAGCTATTTGTATTTTGAATGGTTAAAGTCGTGATTGACTTATCAGCTGTTAACTGAATGACAGCTCTTAAATAAATCTATATATTTTTAGAATTGTCTCAAGTAGTATTTCTGTATCAACCTCGCAAACTCAATTTCAGTACACTCTTCAGAGAGGAGTTGCAGAATTCTGGGGGGTTTCCGGACCCTCATAATATCCAGAAGGTTACACTCTAGTTAAACTTATTAAAAGTGCTATCCGGAGGACGGTAACATCTTCAGGCCATTTCTTTCCTTTAGGGAGAGGTAGTCTGACCTTTAGACCCAATTAAGCATCTCTAGGATTCAGCTACCGCTAACTTTAGTTGAAGGTGAACGTCTGGGGAATACGCCTGATCTGGGGTAGTCTGAAAGGGCTAGGACTTGTAATTATCCCTTCAAACTAGCAAGAAATATAAAAACAGACAATAAGAGCTTCTACAGGTATATAAAAAGGAAGAGAATAACTAAAGTAAACATTAGTCCCTTAGAAGATGAGACTGGGGAATTAATAATGGGAAACAGGGAAATGGCAGAGACTTTGAACAAACCCCTTCATCTCCGCAATCAACCTCGTGAACCGCCTCCAATGCAAGTATATCCTTTGTTAAATGAGGAGACCAAAACTGTACGCAGTACTCCAGGTGTGGACTCACCAACGCCCTGTACAGATGTAACAAGGCTTCCCTACTTTTATACTCCACTCCCTTTGCAATAAAGTCCAACATTCCATTTGCCTTCCTAATTACTTGCTGTACCTGCATGCTGGGGAAGCTGGTTACAGAGAACGTCAGCGTATGACGTTTCATCTGTCAAAAATTTTTGACAGTTGAATTGTCATCGTTTGCTGGAAATAGTCATTGCTTGGCACTTGTGTGGCGCGAATGTTACTTGCCACTTATCAGCCCAAGCCTGAATGTCATCCAGGTCTTGTTGCATGCGGGCATAGACTGCTTCATTATCTGAGGAGTTGTGAATGGCACTGACCACTGTGCAGTCATCAGCGAACATCCCCATTTCTGATCTTATGTTGGAGGGAAGGTCATTGATGAAGCAGCTGAAGATGGTTGGGCCTAGGACACTGCGCTGAGGAACTCCTGCAGCGATGTTCTAGGGCTGTGATGATTGACCTCCAATCACCACAACCATCTTCCTTTGTGCTAGGTATGACTCCAGCCAGTGGAGAGTTTTCCCCCCGATTCCCATTGACTTTAGTTTTACTAGGGCTCCTTCATGCCACACTCTGTCAAATGCTGCCTTGATGTCAAGGGCAGTCACCCTCACCTCGCCTCTGGAATTCAGCTGCTTTGTTCATGTTTGGACCAAGGCTGTAATGACATCAGGAGCCGAGTGGTCTTGGCGGAATCCAAACTGGGCTTCATGTGAGCAGGTTATTGGTGAGTAAGTGCCGCTTCATAGCACTGTTGATGACACCTTCGATGATTGAGAGTAAACTGATGGGGCGGTAATTGGCCGGATTGGAACTGTCCTGCTTTTTGTGGACAGGACATAGCTGGGCAGCTTTCCACATTGTCGGATAGATGCAAGTGTTGTAGCTGTACTGGAACAGCTTGGCTAGAGGCGCGGCTATTTCTGGAGCACAAGTCTTCAGCACGATAGCCGGGATGTTGTCGGGGCCCATAGCCTTTGCTGTATGCAGTGCGCTCAGCCGTTTCTTGATATCACATGGAGTGAATCGAATTGGCTGAAGACTGGCTTCTGTGATGGTGGGGACCTCAGGAGGAGGCCGATATGGATCATCCACTCGGCACTTCTGGCTGAAGATAGTTTCAAATGCTTCAGCCTTGTCTTTTGCACTCATGTGCTGGGCTCCACCATAATTGAGGATGGGGATATTCATGGAGGCTCCTCCTCCCGTTAGTTGTTTAATTCACGACTGGATGTGGCAGGACTGCAAAGCTTTGATCAGATCTGTTGATTGTGGGAGCGCACTTTCCGCTGTTTGCACTTGGCTTCCGTTTGCTCCCGGCGAAGAGACTCAAGGTGTTCGGCGCCTTCCCGGATGCTTCTCCTCCACTTTGTGCGGTCTTGGGCCAGGGATTCCCAGGTGTCGGTGGGGATGTTTCATTTTTTCAAGGAGGCTTTGAGGGTGTCATGGTAGCGTTTCCTCCGCCTACCTGGGGCTCTCTTGCCATGTCGGAGCTCCGAGTAGAGCGCTTGTTTTGGGAGTCTCGTATCGGGCATGCGGATGATGTGGCCCGTCCATCGGAGCTGATCGAGCATCATCAGAGCTTCGACGCTGGGGATGTTGGCCTGAGTGAGAACACTGACATTGGTGCGCCTATCCTGCCAATGGATTTGCAGGATCTTGCGGAGGCAGCGTTGATGGTTCCTCTCCAGTGCTTTAAGGTGCCTGCTGTACATGGTCCATGTCTCTGAAGCATACAGGAGGGCGGGTATCACTACTGCTCTGTAGACCATGAGCTTAGTGCCGGGTTTGAGATCATCGTCTTCAAACACTCACTTCATCAGGTGACCGATGGCTGCACTGGCACACTGAAGGCGATGTTGGACTTCGTCATCGACGTCTGCCCTTGTTGACAGTAGGCTCCTGTGGTATGGAAAGTGGTCCACGTTGTCCAAGGCCTCGTCGTGGATTTTGATAATCGGGGAGCAGTACTGTGTGGCGGGGGCAGGTTGGTTGAGGACCTTTGTCTTACGGATGTTTAGTGTAAGGCCCATGCTCTCCTACGCTTTGGTGAAAGTGTTGACGATGGTTTGGAGTTCGACCTCAGTGTGTGCGCAGACGCAAGCGTCGTCTGCATACTGTAATTTGATGACAGATGATGGGACAACTTTGGATCTGGACTGGAGGCGATGGAGGTTGAACAGTTTCCTGTTTGTTCTGTAGATTAGCTCCACTCCAGCGGGGAGCTTACTGACGGTGAGATGGAGCATTGCAGCCAGGAAGATCGAGAAGTGTGTTGGTGCGATGACACAGCCTTGCTTGACCCCGGTCCGTATGTGAATTGGGTCCGTGGTGGATCCATTGGTCAGGATCACAGCTTGCATGTTGTCGTGAAGCAGGCGGAGGATGTTGCCAAACTTTTGAGGGCAGCCGAATTTGAGGAGGACACTCCATAATCCCTCACGGTTGACAGTGTCGAAGGCGTTTGTGAGATCAAAGAAGGCCATGTACAGCGGTTGGTGCTGTTCCCTGCATTTCTCTTGTATTTGACACGCAGTGAAGATCATGTCCATTGTGCCCCTTAGTGGGCGGAATCCGCATTGTGACTCTGGGAGGAGCTCTTCAGCCACTGGGAGAAGGCGATTGAGGAGGATTCTTGCGATGGCTTTCCTTGTGGCAGACAGCATGGAAACTCCTCTGTAATTACTGCAATCGGACGTGTCACCTTTCTTGAAGATGGTCACGATTACGACGTCTCTGAAATCTCCTGGCATGCTCTCCTCCTTTCAAATAAGAGAAATGAGTTCATGTATTCATGCCAATAGTGCTTCTCCGCCATGCTTTAGTGCCTCGGCAGGGATTCCATCTGCTCCTGAGGCCTTGTTGTTCTTCAGTTGTCGGATGGCCTTTTCAACCTCATGCCGGGCTGTGGTTGTGCTGAGATGGTGGCGGGTAGCATGCTGCGGGATGGAGTTGAGGACACTCGCGTCAAAGACAGAGTCTCGGTTAAGGAGATCTTCGAAGTGCTCCTTCCAGCGGGCACTGACAGCGTCTCTTTCCTTGATGAGTACCTCTCCGTTCTTGGCCCGCAGTGGGGTAGGACCTTGGGTGATTGGGCCATAGGCGGTCTTGACTGCGCTAAAGAATCCACGCACGTTGTGGTTGTCGGCTAGCTGCTGGATCTCCTGCGCTTTCTCCGCCCACCACCTGTTCTTTAGGTCGCAAATTTTTTGTTGGACCTCGGCCTTCCGGCATCTGTAGAACTGCTTTCTTGCTCTCGAGTTGTGTTGCTGTTTCCAGATCAGGAATGCCTTGCGCTTGCGGTTTATTAGCTCCTGGCTCTCCTGGTCGTTCTCATTGAACCAGTCTTGGTGTTTCCTGGTCAAGTGACCGAGCGTCTCTTCACAGGTGCTGATTATGGAGGTCTTGAGTGCAGACCAGGCGCTGTGGACACTCTGGGCTGGATTTTGAAACTGGAGTTGGGTTGGGGTCGGGAATCACACATTCTGGCTTGTAAACCCGCCTCCATCGAGATGTGGCCAACCCACTGTATTTTCCCTTGATTGACCTTGTTGAGCCCGCCCAGTGGGCTCAGCAGGCCAATTAAGGGCCACCCGGCAACAGGTGACGTCACAGACTGATATTTCATCTGTCAAGAGCTTTTGACAGATGAAATATCAGCGTTTGACAGCTCTGTGAAGCTGTCAAACACTCACAATATGATTTCTAACTTCAGTCCTTCCTTTCAGGCTGACGTAGAAATCATTCCAGCACAGAAAACAGAAGGCTGCCGTTTCTGACAGAACCACGGCTTTCCTGCTTTCTGTGCCGGTGAGATTTCTAACTCCCGAGAACAGAAGGGCTGACACCTGCAGGAGAAAGTTAAGGTAAGTAAAACTTTTTCCAACACTTAGCACTTACCTTACACACTTACCTCTGCACACATGCACCCATCACTCACCTGCCCACCAGACATATCGACCCCTCCAACCCCTGCAGACACACGGCCCGCCCCGATAACTTGGCGTGGTTGCCACCTGTCAGGAAGCCCACACTTTTCTTTTTAAAATAGGGATTATGCAAAAAACTGCCTGTTAACTACCTGTTAACAGGCAGTTAATTATCACTAATCCCTTCCCGCCTTGGGGAGTCGGGTCTCAGCACAGGTTGGGTACCCGCCGCCAGAGAAACTGGCATGGAGGCGGGATGGGGTCGGGACCCCCGAATCTGCAACTTTAACCCCCCCCCCCCCCCCGCCGCCTCCAAACCCGACTCCACGGGTCATTGAAAATCCAACCCTCTGTGTCTCTGAATCACTGGGAGTCGTCAGGCTGGTTGTGAGGCGCAGGCTGAATAGGGCTTTCTTAGCAGGGTCTTTGAGTTCTCCAGCGTTGATTTTCCTGCGGCGTTGTTTCTGTTGCTGCCGCTGTTTTGGGGCTACGTTGATGGAGGTGACTGAGTGAATCAGGCAGTGATCTGTCCAGCAGTCGTTAGCTCCTGTCATGGCGCGGGTGATGCGGACGTCCTTGCGGTCCCTCGCTCGGACGATGACGTAATCCAGCAGATGCCAGGGCTTGGAGCGAGGGTTTAGCACGGTGGTAGTGCCACACAGCACAATGGAGGGTGTCCTCAGTGTGAAGAAGGGACTTTATCTCCACAATGACTGTGCAGTGGTCACTTCTACCAATACTGTCATGGACAGATGCATCTGCGACAGGTAGATTGGTGAGGACGAGGTAAAATAGGTTTTTCCCTTCTGTTGGTTCTCTCACCACCTGTCGCAGGCCCAGACTGGCAACTATGTCCATCAGGACTCGGCCAGCTCGGTCAGTAGTGGTGCTACTGAGCCACTCTTGGTGATGGATATTGAAGTCCCCCACCCAGAGTGCATTCTGTGCCCTTGCTACTCTCAATGCTTCTTCCAAGTGGTTTTCCAAGCTGATGCATCAGCTGAGGAAGGGCAGCAGGTGGTAATCAGCAGGAGGTTTCCTTGCCCATGCTTGACCTGAAGCCATGAGACTTCATGGGGTCCGGAGTCAATGTTAAGAACTCCCAGGGCCATTCCTTCCCGACTGTATACCACTGTGCCACCACCCCTGGTGGGTCTGTCCTGCCGGTGGGACAGGACATACCCAGGGATGGTGATGGAGGAGTTTGGGACATTGGCTGAAAGGTATGATTCTGTGAGTATGGGCTGGATTTTGCCAGCCCTGGGGAGGCAGGTTTTGAGGCGGGACTGCCGGGAAAATGGCAGAATCTGGGGGCGGGTACCCATCCCGCCCCCAACCCGCCGACATACCACATTCCCAGGAGGCCGGTAGCCAACCCGGGCAGTTAAGAGGATTATTCCCATTTTTCCAACAGAGGCACGAGCTTCCCGACATCGGAATTCCCCGCCAGGGTCAGCGAGACGAGCAGTGGGTCTGCGGGGGTCGGAGGGGTGCAAAAGTGCACTGTGGAGGTAAATGATGGGTGCAAGTGTGGAGAGGTAAGTATGTGAGGTGAGTGAAAAGTGATAGAAAATGTTTACTTACCTTTGTTTCTTCCTGCAGGCTTTAACAGTTGAGGATGCGGAGACACTCGCATCTCTCCGGCAGAGATGACAGATGTCTGCTGCATTCTCCGATGCAACAGCCATCTGATTTCTGCTCACAAAAGAGGTTTGATGAGTCTTGAATACAAGGACTCGTCAAACAACACAGTGTTTGACAGCTTCACAGAGTTGTCAAATGATGACAATTCAACTGTCAAAAATTTTTGACAGATGAAACGTCATACGCTGACATTCTCTGTAACTGGCTTCCCCATAATTGGCCTGCTAAGCCCGCTGGGTGGACTTAACAAGGTCAATCAAGGAAAAATAGCGTGGGTTGGCCACAAGTCGATGGAGGCGGGACTAAAACCCGACAAGCAGCAGTCCCGCCTCCAACACACCCCCATTGGCAAAATCACCCCCTATGACTATGTCAGGCTGTTGCTTGACTAGTCTGTGGGACAGCTCTCCTAATTTTGGCACAAGTCCCCAGATGTTGGTGAGGAGGACTTTACAGGGTCGACTGGGCTGGGTATGCCATTGTCCTTTCTGTAGCCGGTGCCGGCTTGGTCCTCCTTTGCTGAATTCTAAAATCCTCAGGCTCACTACTCTTTTTGGCAACATTATAAGCCTCTTCCTTTGATCTAATACAATCTTTAACTTCTCTTGTTAGCCACGGTTGGACCACTTTTCCTGTGGGGTTTTTGTGCCTTAAAGGAATGTATATTTGTTGTAAATTATGTATTAATTCTTTAAATGCTGGCCATTCCTTGTCTACCGTCATACCTTTTAATGTAATTTCCCAATCTACCTTAGCCAACTCGCCCCTCATACCTACATACTTTGCTTTATTTAGATTTAAGACCCTAGATTCGGATTTAACTAAATTACTTTCAAGCTCAATATAACATTTTATTATATTATGGACACTCTTCCCTAAAGGCCCCTTTACTGCAAGGTTATTAATTAACCCTTTCTCATTGCACAATACTAGATCTAAAATAGCCTGTTCCCTAGTTGGTTCCTCAACATACTGATCTAGAAAACTATCTTGCATACACTCCATGAATTCATCCTTCACACTATTACTGCAAATTTGGTTTGCCCAGTCTATATGTAGATTAAAGTCCCCCATGATTACTGTATTACCCTTGTTACATGCACCTCTAATTTCCTGATTTATAATCTGCCCTACATTATAACTACTGTTTGGGGGCCTATAAATAACTCCCACCAATGTTTTCTGCCCCTTGCTGTTTCTTAGCTCCACCCAAACTGATTCTACTTCTTCATTTTCGGAGTTAAGATCCTTTTGCTCTACTGTCTTTATCCCATCCTTTATTATCAGGGCTACCCCCTCCTCCTTTTCCATCTTGACTATCTCTTCTAAAAGTTAAGTATCCTTGAATATTTAATTCCTAACCTTGGCCACATTGCAACCACGTGTAAGGTTTCCAAAATTTGCAGATCCCCAAAACCTAAGGAAAAAGGACTTTGGAACTACCTCAGAGTGATAAAATGCATTTGGGCCTAACATAAGGAATTTAAGACCAAAAACCAAGTTTTGGCATTTTAAAAGACATGTCTGGACCTGTGAGGGAGAAAAGGCTGCACAGGAGGTGGGTTCGACCTCTGTAAAAGCAGTTTTGGGTATTGCAGTTAAATTGCATTGTCTGGGGAATCGGGATGACCTCACTCAAGCCCCAGCAAGCATTAACATTTGGACAATAGACCCTGGGAGAAGGCAGCCCCACCCAAAACAGAGGCCCCATTAAAACCTATCACAGACCCATCAAAACCATGCATAATTCAAATCGCTCAGGACCATTCTATAGAAAAACCCGAGTCCAGCCTAGAAACCCAAAACACAAAACTAATCACCTGTAATCAACCGAAGAGATCGACAGGACGCAAGCCATTTGACACTTAGTAAAGTTGTTACTGTTAACGAGGTCTTACAATGACCGGGATTTGATTTGGTTTTGATAAGGCCACTTCAATTTAGTATAATTGAAGGCCCATCAAGCAGTTACAACAGTTCAAGTTCTCCAGTAAAACAGTTCAAGTTAAACAGAATTGAAAGCCTGTGTTGAACAGAAGTCAGGGCTGCAGTTACAGAAGCAGGCAGAAGGCAGTTTCCACAGTTCTGCAAGTAGGCAGTTTCCACAGTTCTGCAAGAAGGCAGTTCCACAGCTCGGAAGAAGACAGTTTAAACAGAGGCAGAGTTACAGCAAGAAGTTAAACAAAGAAGGCCAACAACTTCACAAGCAGACCGACACGCAAGAAGAAACCAGAGCGACTGCCTCAGTGACCATCGGACACCTCGCGGCAACAAGGGCCTTACGAAACCTTTTACTCAAAAGACTCTAAACCCTAACTCTCAACTGTCAAGGATTCGTTTGGTGAGCATTATCCCTGGTTCTCCAGAGTCCAACCTAGCTAGTGAAGTGGGATTGGGAGGGGTGAAGTATTCTTCTAATGTTATTTCCCTCGCTTGTACCGAAGTGTTCCCCAGCTTTAGAGTGATAAGAGTGTTTGTGTTGTGTTTTACTTCCTTGAATAAAAGTCAAAGTTCTTTCATCAAACCTGTTGTCTACTGCACCTTTGTTCACGACCCCTAAATAAGTCCAAGGTCTAGAACCAGGGGCGTGGGAGCGATTCGAACCGCTCACTGAGTCAGAGGTGAGGCTGACCCCCGCACACCACCCCCTACACACGTCTCTGTAATGGCTATTAGATCAAACCTATTAATTTCCATCTGCGCAATTAATTCATCTATTTTGTTGCGAATGCTTCGTACAGTCAGATATAGTCCCTTTAGCTTTGACTTATTTCTGTTTTTCCCTGATGTCACCTTAGTCACTGGTCCTTTATTACCTTTGTTACTCTCTCTGTCCCTTCCTGACCCACTCTGCTTATTTTTACCCAAAACTCTACTCTGCTCACGAGCCTTGACATGTCTCTCGTTGCTTTTAAATTTACTCTTTCCTGAATCCTCCTATCCAAGGACAAGAGATTTAAATTGAATGTATGATGGGATGGGGTGCCAGAAAAGGTCAGGGGGTGATCCTCACGAGCAGCCAAAAAGACTGGCAGGAATAGACCAGCTGGCACCTTCGGGGATGAAGAGGAGAGAGAGAATAATCACTTCTCCCAGACAGCTGCCTACACCAGCTCTTGGCTCCCTCTGCCACATCCAGTATCTCCACCACCCTTGATTTCCCCAGCCAGACAATGGCTAACCACGCTACAGGACAGGTTGAAAAATTAATCAAAGAGGCTAATGGCATATTCGCCTTCATATTGAGAGGGCTAGAATATAAAAGGGAAGCAGCTTTGCTACAGCTATACAAAGCTCTGGTTAGACCGCATAATGTGTACAGTTCTGGGCACCACACATAAGAGAGGACATATTGGCCTTGGAAAGAGTGCAGTGCAGTTTCACCAGAATGTTACCAGGTCTCCAAGGGTTAGATTATGAGGAGAGATTACATAATCTAGGCTTGTAGTCCCTTGGATGTAGAAGGTTAAAGGGTGATTTGATTGAGGTTTTTAAGACATTGAAAGGAATTGATAGGGTAGATAGAGAGATATTTTTTCACTGGTGGGGGAGTCTAGGACAAGGGGACATAAACTCACATTCAGAGCCAGGCCTTTCACCAGAGAAGTTAGGAAACACTTCTTCACGCAAAGTGTGGAACTCTCTGCTGTAAAAAGCTCAAGAAATAATTTTAAATCTGAGATCGATAGATTTTTGCTAGCCAAGGGTATTAAGGGATATGGAGCCAAGGCGATAAGATACAGATCACCATGATCTCAATGGATGGCAGAACAGGCTCGAGGGGCTGAATGGCCTCCCCCTGTTCCCATGTTTCTTGTGTCTCGCTAGAAACCAGACGCTCACTCTAACCCTCCCTGTTTCTCTGACTCTGACCGTCGCCGCTCTGGACTTTCACCCACTCACAACCCTGCGGTGAAATGATAAAAAGGAGCAGTTTGTGCAACAAAATGAATTTGAACAGTAGTTATTGGAAAGCACCTACTGTAACCCCGCACCGAGACCGACAGCAGGACTGCGGAAAGCCAAACGTAGAGAGAATTCATCGCCAGATCTTCGGTGTTCCGTCCTTCTCCCTCGCTGCTTTTTGTCTCCTGACACCGAAATACAGAAGTTGCTCGAAGTATTTTTTCACTTCCTGTGGAACCTGCAAAAACTGTTGATCAATCTCACTGAATGCAAGAGGCTAAGAGGAAGTCTCTTTATGTTGAGCACAAACCGAGAGTGAAGTGTTGCTGACTAACAGACCAGGGATATTTATATAACTGCTGGCAAAAAGAGGCAGAAACCACAGCATCAAGTGAGAATGAGAGATGCTGCATTAGCTTCCAATATTGTTGGCAGAATGTCCATCGAGCTCCAGGGGGGTTAAATTGATTAGCGGGGAGAACGGGCGTGGGGATGGCGGTACGCGATGAACCCATGTCCCAGATTGTGCTGCACGCAACAGGTAAAATCCGTGCTACCTGCTGATTTCCATGATTGCTGCATGCAGCCAGCGCTACCCGCGCTGTTGATTGGTTGCACGCATCAGGAGGAGGACCGAAATCGGGAATGCACAATGCCATTTAAAGGCAGCAAGCACCTCTTAAAGGGGAGGTGGATTGGAGTTTCTAGAAGTGGTCTGAGAAACTGACCTGAGAGACCTATCACACAAATGACTGACCCTGGGAGACAGCGGGCACCAAGGTTCTCTGACACTGCACTGGAGGCCTTGGCGCAGGAGATGGAGAGGAGGAGGGACATTCTCCCAGGGGGGAAGAGAGCCCTGATAGCATATGCTGAGGAAGCAGTGGGAGGAGATCGCAGAGGAGGTGAATGCGAAGAATCTGGACCCACATACCTGGATGCAGTGGGAAGAAGTTCAATTATCTGACAAGAGTTGTCAAGGTCAATCTTCAAATGGCTTCTCATAACAGCTGCACCACTATCCTCATCACTGCTGAATTGACACCACCCACATCCCCCACCACCTACAATTTCTTCAACATTTCTGAACACTTCAATCAACATGCTTGACGTCACCCTCTCGCATGCAGTAATGTAGAAAACTTCACACCAACAACTTGCATCTGTAGGTGGTTTGCTCTGGTGGTTTGAATCACCCCTCCTACTTGGTTCTATACGACAGGAATTACAGTGAACAGGATTGGGACACAGACAAGCTTTTCAGACACAACCGTACGGTGTTTAATAAGGTTAACACACACACCCGCCTCCAGTACGTAAAATGCCTGGTGGCGTAAAACAAACAGTCCAACAATACAACTTGGCCCGTCGAACAGGCCCCTGTCTCGTATTAAGACGCCTAAAATCACACTGTGTTGCAATACAGAGTATAAAATATACACAGAACCTCCCCACTAAACCCCTCTGGATTGGTTGGGACACACAACACCCCCTCACACAGTACCGGTGGTCTTAAGAATGCGTGGGCTTGGACAATGCTCACCCTGATTGTCCGTTTTCTTGCTCGCTGCTCCCCTGTGTAGAACGTGTCTCCTGGTTCCGTATCGCCGATACAGTATCCAAGTCCCAGTTTCGAGGTTCGTTCCTACAGTAGAAGAGCAAGACGTGAGGCTCTTGTCGCTCGTGGTGGTTTCGAGCAAGCGAGAGAGAGATAGAGAAATGGCAAAAGCTGCTTTCTTTATATACCCTAAAAGTTCACTCTGCCCTGTGTAGTTGCAGTAATGTCTTTTTAATCACCCTTCTTTGTCTGGTTTCCCGACTTTCGGGGCTATCCCATCTAGGTGCTGGTGATAATGGCAGATAATGGGCCGCACTTCTCACCTGATCCTGGGTTAAGTGGCTTCCCATTAATTTACAATGGCCCTCTTTTGTCCGGTTACCGCCTTTCGGGGCTATCCCATCTAGGTGCTCGTCACCGTATGAGTCACCTCCCCGGACCCATTTGGGGAGAAATTCAGTATCGCCCCATTTGGGGCGCAATTATCGGCCGGGCGCAAAGATTAGCACCTGGTGCTAATTATCCCCTCCGACTGCAAACTTTTCTTTTGTCGCCCCTGGAGGTGATTGGAGCGCTAAATCAGGCGCTACACATCTGTCTTAAGGCGCAAAGGCCGAGGAGCCAGGCGCTAACTGAGAGCGCTGGCGAGGCGCTAACTCAGAGCGCTGGCGAAGCTCATGTGATGTCAGTCAGCAATGGAACACAGACACAATGGCGCCGGCCAGTTCTTAAAGGGGAGGGTTGATCTTGTTTTCCATCCACATCCTGCTCATTGCAGCCTTGAATCTCGGCCTGGAGAGACCTGTACATCAAATCTGCTGGAAAGAACACTGCAGAGTACCAGGGAAAGAGCTCAGAGTGCAGCCCCCACAGTCTCTTCTAAATCGATACAAGGAAGGGCAAATAAAAATGAACCTGCAAAGTGCTGCTCAGTACCCAAAACTCCTTCACACAGCGTTGAATCTGTCCAGAAGTCTCTCTCTCTCTCTCTCTATCTCAGAATGCGTGGTTAAAAAATATCACCAACAAAAAAAGGCAGGAAGCGGTCGCCTTTAAATAGCGCTCCCCCAGTCCCTTCCTGATTGCAAAACGCTCCCCTCAAACTGTCGTTGCCAGCGGCAGGCGGTAAGGCAGGGGGCACCACTCAATCTCCGCTCCGGGGCACTGCGCACTCGACTGATGTCACGATCTGCCGGCGCAGGAGGTCGTGGTGGTAGTGTTTAGCGCCACCACAAAATGTCTAGTTAATTTCGCGAGCGGCGCAAACATCGTCGCGCCTGGGCACTAGTTGCTTTGCGCCCCATTAGCGCACTCTTAAGGTGCTAACGGGAGGCGCAACCAACTGAATTTTTCCCCCATTATCTTCCCAGAGAATTCTGTCTGCCCAGACATTCCCCCATAATTAGTTAGTAGGCCTGGCTGGAATCTCCTGTCCACGAACACCTGGGTCCCTCCCATCTTCTCCAAACAGGTTGCTGGTCAAATCAGCAGTAACAGTCATTCAAAATGTCCGATACAAAAAAAAAATCCTTGGGGCCTGCGTTGATGTTTACACATCTGACACACATACTGCCAGCTATTCAGTTATGACAGCCACATCACCCAGACACATTGCAGAACACTCACAAACACACTCAAAAAAAAAAGCTGGATCTGGTGCTGGGGAATGAGGTGGGCCAGGTCGACCAAGTGTCTGTGGGAGAACACTTGGCTACGAGTGATCATCGTATCATTAGATTTAGATTCACAATGGAGAGGAGCAAGGACCAATCTAGAGTAGAACTTCTAAACTGGAATAGGGCTAACTTCAATGGGATGTGAAAGGATCTAGCCAGGGTAAAATGGAACCAAAGACTGACAGGAAAAACTGTAACGGAACAATGGGTCATCTTTAAGGAGGAGATTTTCCAAGTACAGGCTAGGTACATTCAAACAAGAGGGAAGGGTAAGGGAACCAAAGCAAGGGCTCCTTGGATGACGAGGGAGATAGAGAAGATGATGAAACAAAAAAAAGAGGGTGTATGATCAATGTCAGGTGAATTCTTCAAGGGAGAACCAGACCAAATACAATAAGTTGAGAGGGGAAGTAAAGATGAAAATAAGATTGGCAGAGAGAGAATATGAGAGTAGAATGAGTAGAGGGAACCCAAAAATCTTCGACCGGCATGTAAACAGTAAGCAGGTCGTAAGAGGCGGGGTGGGGCCTAATAGAGACAAAGAAGGCGTTATATGCTTAGAGGCCCAGGGCAAGGCTAGAATACTCAAAGAGTACTTTGTATCGGTGTTTACTAGGGAGGTGGATGCTAGCAAAATATCGGTAGAAGTGGAAAAGGTAGAAGCAATGGAAGGGGTGAAAATTGATAGACAGGATGTACTAGAAAGACTGGGTATGCTTAGAGTGGATAGGTCGCCTGGTCCAGATGGCTTGCATCCCAGGTTGCTAAGGGAATTGGGGGAGGAGATAGCAGAAGGGCTTGCCATAATTTTCCAATCTTTCCTAGATGCGGGGGAGGTGCCTGAGGATTGAACAGTGGCAAATGTGACATTGGGCCAAAAATTGATGCCGCTACGCGAGAGTACGCACTGCGTACTCTCGCGTATTCTCTCTCCAATTGCCGGTTTTCTGCATGCACTGCGCATGCGCTGAAAACCGGCACTTGGTCTTTGGAAAAGGGGGCGGTTCCTCGGTGCACCGCGTGCGCGCTACAGGCTGCGCGCACGCTGTGCACTTAGTGCTTTGGACGCGCAGGTAAGGACGGAAGATTTTAGAAATGAAAAAAGGAGGAGTAAGACCCACTTTTAACAAGGTAAGTAGTGAATTAAGTATTATTTTGAATTTTTTTTAACAGGTATATCTTTTTTAGAGACTTTAAAGACAGGTAAGTTTATTTTTATAACTTTTTAAAAGATTTTAAATTTTTTCAAAAATTTAATTTTTTATTTAAAATGGTTAATTTATTTAACTATACTTATTTTATTAATGTGATGGTTTTTTTTAAATTTAATTGAGGTTTAGCTGTTATTTTGGGGGTGTGTAAGATTCATAGCTTTCACAGCACGTATGTGAAACTTATGAATGGAAGATGGTGTGCTGCCATTGGCTCTAACTGAGTCACGTGATCCCACAGCTCGCACGAATTCACTACGCCGGTGGGATACGCAAGCACTGCCCAGCTGATGTCTAGAACATCAAGTTCGTGCGAGCTGGATCTGAAAAAGCCAACGCGGAGTGAGAGATCGCGCCTGCTCCTTACCCCCGCGGGAACAGAGCGAGATCAATTTCTGGGCCATTATTGTTCAAGAAAGGGTTTAAGGACAATCCTAGTAACTACAGGCCAGTCAGTTTAACATCAGTGGTGGGTAAAGTTTTAGAAACAATAATCAAGGAAAAAATTAACGGGCACTTGGAGAGATTTATGCTAATTAAGGAGAGCCAACACGGATTTGTAAAAGGCAGATCGAGTTTGACTAATCTAATTGAATTTTTTGCTGAAGTAACGGGGGATTGATGAAGGGAATGCAATGGATGTTGTCTACATGGATTTTAGGAAGGCGTTTGACAAAGTACCACATGGAAGGCTAGTTGACAAAATTGAGGCTCATGCATTAGGTGGGTCAGTGGCAGCTTGGATTAGGAATTGGCTTAAGGACAAAAAACAGCGAGTTGTGGTAAATGGCTGTTTTTCGGACTGGAGGATGGTAGACAGTGGTGATCCCCAAGGGTCAGTGCTGGGGCCACTGCTTTTTTGATGTATATAAATGACCTGGATATTGGAATACAGAGTAGAATTTCTAAATTTGCCAATGACACCAAACTTGGTGGTGTGGCAAACAGTGATTATACCAAATGACTGCAGCAGGACATAGAAAGGCTAGCAGAATGGGCAGACAAGTGGCAGATGGAATTTAATACAGAGAAGTGTGAGGTGATGCATTTTGGCAGAAGGAACAGGGAGAGGCAATATACACTTAATGGCACAGTTTTAAAGAGAGTGCAGGGACAGAGGGACCTGGGAGTTAATGTGCATAGGTCCCTGAAAGTGGCAGGACATATTGAGAGAGTGTTAGCAAAGCATATGGGATCTAGGGCTTCATAGAGGTATTGAGCACAAAAGTAGAGAAGTTGTGCTGAACCTTTATAAAGCGCTGGTTAGGCCACAACTGAAGTATTGCATCCAGTTCTGGTCACTACACTTTAGGAAGGATGTGAAGGCCCTTGAGAGCGTGCAGAGGGGATTTACCAGAATGGTTCCAGGGATGGGGGAATAAGAACATAAGAACATAAGAAATAGGAGCAGGAGTAGGCCAATCGGCCCCTCGAGCCTGCTCCGCCATTCAATAAGATCATGGCTGATCTGATCCTAACCGCCAATCTATCACAGAACCATCTCCTGCATCTAACAGAATTGCACACACGAAATAGGAGCAGAATCAGGCTACACGGTCCCTGGGCCCGCTCCACTACCCACAGGGCCATGACCGATCCGAACCTAGACTCATGTCCAAATTCCTGCCCGCTCCCCGTAACCCTTAATGCCCTTTACTTCTAGGAAACTGTCTATTTCTGTTTTAAATTTATTTAATGATGTAGCTTCTACAGCTTTTTGTGGCAGCATATTCCATGGACCTACCACCCTCTGAGTGAAGTAGTTCCTCCTCATCTCAGTTTTGAAAGTGCAGCCCCTTATTCTAAGACTATGTCCCCTAGTTCTAGTCTCACCCGTCATCGGGAACATCCTCCCCGCATCCACCCGATCCAACCCCTTCACAATCTTATATGTTTCAATAAGATCGCCTCTCATTCTTCTGAACTCCAATGAGTAGATTCCCAATCTACTCAACCTCTCCTCATATGACCACCCCCTCATCCCCGGGATTAACCGAGTGAACCTTTTTTGCACTGCCTCGAGAGCAAGGATGTCTTTCCTTAAGTAAGGACACCAAAACTGTATGCAGTATTCCAGGTGCGGTCTCACCAATACCTTGTACAACTGAAGCAATACCTCCCTATTTTTATATTCTATCCCCCTAGCAATGAAAGCCAACATTCCATTTGCCTTCTTAATCACTTGCTGCACCTGCATACTAACCTTTTGAGTTTCGTGCACCAGGACCCCCAGATCCCTTTGCACTTCAGTACTCTCCAGTTTCTTGCCATTAAGATAATAAATTGCTCTAGGATTTTTCCTGCCAAAGTGCATCACCTCACACTTTCCAGTGTTGTATTCCATCTGCCAAATCTCTGCCCACTTACTTAGCCTGTCTATGTCCCCTTGCAGGTTTTTTATGTCCTCCTCACTCACTACTTTCCCTCCCATCTTTGTATCATCTGCAAATTTTGATATGTTACACTTGGTCCCTTCCTCCAAATCGTTAATATAGATTGTAAAGAGTTGGGGACCCAGCACTGACCCCTGTGGAACACCACTAGTTACTGATTGCCAGTCTGAGAATGAACCATTTATCCCAACTCTTTGCTTTCTGTTAGATAGCCAATCCTCTATCCATGCCAGAATATTACCCCCAATCCCGTGATTTTTTACCTTAAGCAATAATCTTTTGTGTGGCACCTTGTCAAATGCCTTTTGGAAGTCTAAATACACTACGTCCACTGGTTCCCCTTTATCCACTCTATATGTTACTTCCTCAAAGAACTCCAGCAAATTTGTCAAACATGACTTCCCCTTCGTAAAACCATGCTGACTTTGTCCTATTAAATTATGATTATCCAAATGTCCTGTTACTGTTTCCTTAATAATGGACTCCAAAATTTTACCTACCACAGATGTTAGGCTAACCGGTCTATAGTTACCAGCCTTCTGTCTACTGCCCTTTTTAAATAAGGGTGTTACATTAGCAGTTTTCCAGTCTGCCGGGACCTTAGCGGAATCCAGGGAGTTTTGAAAAATTATTACCAATGCATCTACAATCCCTACCGCCACTTCCTTCAAGACTCTAGGATGTAAGCCATCAGGTCCAGGTGATTTATCCGCCTTGAGTCCCATTATTTTACCGAGTACCACTTCCTTAGTGATTTTGATCGTGTTTAGCTCCTCTCCCCCTATAGCCCCCTGTTTGTCCAGTGTTGGGATATTCTTAGTGTCCTCTACTGTAAAGACTGATACAAAATATTCATTCAGTGTTTTTGCCATCTCCATATTTCCCACCATTAATTTCCCGGTCTCATCCTCTAAGGGACCAACATTTACTTTAGCCACCCTTTTTCTTTTTATATAACTATAAAAACTCTTACTATCTGTTTTTATATTTTTTGCTAATTTACTTTCATAATCTATCTTCCCTTTCTTAATCAATCTTTTTGTTATTTTTTGCTGCCTCTTAAAGTTTTCCCAATCCTCTGTCCTCCCACTAGATTTCGCTACCTTATATGCCCTTGTTTTTAGTCGAATACTATCCTTAATTTCTTTACTTAGCCACGGATGACTGTCCTTTCTTTTACACCCTTTTCTTTTCAGTGGAATATATTTTTTTTGGAAGTTGTAAAATAACTCCTTGAATGTACACCACTGATCATGTGTCGTCTTACCCTTTAATCTATTTTCCCAATCCACTCTACTCAATTCCGCTCGCATACCTTCATAATCTCCTTTATTCAAGCTTAGCACGCTTGTTTGAGATCCAACCTTCTCACCCTCTAATTGAATATGGAATTCAACCATGTTATGGTCACTCATTCCAAGGGGATCCTTTACTAGGACATTTTTAATTAATCCTGTCTCGTTACACAGGACCAGATCTAAGGTTGCTTGCCCCCTGGTTGGTTCAGTTACATACTGCTCAAGAAACCCATCCCTAATACACTCAATGAACTCATCCTCAAGGCAGCCCTGCCCCATTTGATTTGTCCAATTAATATGATAGTTAAAATCCCCCATAATTATAGATGTTCCCTTATTACATGCCTCAACTATTTCCTGATTGATACTCCGTCCAACAGAGTTGCAACTGTTCGGAGGCCTATAGACTACGCCCACTAGTGTTTTTTTCCCCTTATTATTCCTTATCTCCACCCAAACTGTTTCATGATCATGATTTTTTGACCCAATATCATTGCTCTGTATTACAGTGATTCCTTCCTTTATTAACATAGCCACGCCACCTCCCCTTCCTTCCTGCCTGTCCTTCCTGATCGTTAAATAACCTGGTATGTTTAATTCCCAGGCATTGTCACCCTGCAGCCATGTTTCTGTAATGGCCACAATATCATAACCATATGTAGTTATTTGTGCCATTAACTCGTCTATTTTGTTACGAATGCTACGTGCATTCAGATAGAGAACTTTCAAATATGCTTTGTGGCACTTAGTTCCTGCTTTTTCACTTTTTACCACTTTACCTTTTACTCCACACACTCTGTCCCTTCCTGCCACGCTCTGATTTGTGATTCCCCTACTGCTACCTATGTCTATGACCCTCTCTGTTGTCATTTTTATTTTTTGCTCTCTTGAAACCTCCCCCCCCACTAATTAGTTTAAAGCCCTCTCCACAGCCCTAGTTATTCGATTCGCCAGGACACTAGTCCCAGCACTGACCAAGTGAAGTCCGTCCCAACGGAACAGCTCTCTCCTGCCCCAGTACTGGTGCCAGTGTCCCAAGAAGCAAAACCCATTTTTCCCACACCAGTCTTTGAGCCACGCATTCAACTCCCTGATTTTATTTACCCTAGCCAAATTTGCTCGTGGCTCAGGTAGTAATCCAGAGATTATTACCCTCGATGTTCTGCTTTTTAATTTGGCCCCTAGCTGCTCAAACTCCCTCAGCAGAACCTCTTTCCTTGTCCTATCTATGTCATTGGTACCAACATGGACCACGACAACTGGATCCTCCCCCTCCCACTCCAAGTTTCTCTCCAGCCCAGAGGAGATGTCCTTAACCCTGGCACCGGGCAGGCAACACAGCCTTCGGGACTCTCGCTCTTGGCTGCAAAGAACCCTATCTATCCCCCTAATGATACTATCCCCTACCACTACAACATTTCTTTTTACTCCCCCCACTTGAATGGACCCCCCTACCACGGTGCTGTGGCCAGGTTGCTCATCCTCCCTGCAGTCCCCGCTCCTATCCACACAGGGAGTAAGAGCCTCGAACCTGTTGGACAAGAGCAAGGGCTGCGGCTCCTCCAACACTACCTCCTGGATCCCTGTACCTGCCTCACTCGTAGTCACACCTTCCTGTCCCTGACCACGGGCTACTTCTGAATTAGTTACTCTAATTGGTGTGACTACCTCCTGAAACACGGAGTCCAGGTAACTCTCCCCCTCCCTGATGTGTCGCAGTGTTTGAAGCTCGGACTCCAGCTCATCAACACGGAGCCGGAGTTCCTTGAGCAGCCAACACTTACTGCAAATGTGTTCACCGTGAACATCAATGGTGTCCACCAGCTCCCACATATTGCAGCAGTAACACATCACCTGCTCTCCCATTCTATGTAATTAATTAAAAATTTATTATTTACCCTTCAGTTAATTTATGCCAGCAGTCTCCGCTACACCACAGATACCCGAGAAACTATAAACTATGGAATTGAAGTTTTGTATAAAAAAAAGAGAAATACTCACCAACCAATCACTTACCTGCTTACTGGTGACGTCACACTTCGATTATTTTTTACCTCTCTCCTGCTCTCGGCTTGGTGAAAGCCTACCTGGTCGCTGCCGCCTTTTACCGCCGCCTCTGTGGGCCTACCTGGTCGCTGCCGCCTTTTACCGCCGCCTCTGTGGGCCTACCTGGTCGCTGCCGCCTTTTACCGCCGCCGCCTCGCCGCTGTTGCTCCACCCAGGTCCGCCACCTCTGTGGGCCTAGCTGGTCGCTGCCGCCTTTTACCGCCGCCGCCTCGCCGCTGTTGCTCCACCCAGGTCCGCCGCCGCTCCAGTTTCTTGCCATTAAGATAATAAATTGCTCTAGGATTTTTCCTGCCAAAGTGCATCACCTCACACTTTCCAGTGTTGTATTCCATCTGCCAGATCTCTGCCCACTTACTTAGCCTGTCTATGTCCCCTTGCAGGTTTTTTATGTCCTCCTCACTCACTACTTTCCCTCCCATCTTTGTATCATCTGCAAATTTTGATATGTTACACTTGGTCCCTTCCTCCAAATCGTTAATATAGATTGTAAAGAGTTGGGGACCCAGCACTGACCCCTGTGGAACACCACTAGTTACTGATTGCCAGTCTGAGAATGAACCATTTATCCCAACTCTTTGCTTTCTGTTAGATAGCCAATCCTCTATCCATGCCAGAATATTACCCCCAATCCCGTGATTTTTTACCTTAAGCAATAATCTTTTGTGTGGCACCTTGTCAAATGCCTTTTGGAAGTCTAAATACACTACGTCCACTGGTTCCCCTTTATCCACTCTATATGTTACTTCCTCAAAGAACTCCAGCAAATTTGTCAAACATGACTTCCCCTTCGTAAAAACCATGCTGACTTTGTCCTATTAAATTATGATTATCCAAATGTCCTGTTACTGTTTCCTTAATAATGGACTCCAAAATTTTACCTACCACAGATGTTAGGCTAACCGGTCTATAGTTACCAGCCTTCTGTCTACTGCCCTTTTTAAATAAGGGTGTTACATTAGCAGTTTTCCAGTCTGCCGGGACCTTAGCGGAATCCAGGGAGTTTTGAAAAATTATTACCAATGCATCTACAATCCCTACCGCCACTTCCTTCAAGACTCTAGGATGTAAGCCATCAGGTCCAGGTGATTTATCCGCCTTGAGTCCCATTATTTTACCGAGTACCACTTCCTTAGTGATTTTGAATCTTAGCTACAAGGACAGGTTGGAGAAACTGGATTTGTTTTCATTAGAGCAAAGGTGGTTGAGGGGTGATTTGATAGAGGTGTACAAGATTATGATGGGTTTGGATAGGCTAGACGGAGAAAAGCTGTTCCCACTAGTTGATGGTACAAGGACTAGGGGACGCAGATTTAAGGTTTTGGGCAAGAGATACAGGGGGGATGTGAGGAAAAACTTTTTTAAGCAGTGAGGACCTGGAACTCGCTGCCGACGGAAGTGGTGGAAGCGGAGACACTCAATGTTTTCAAGGGGAGACTGGATAGGCACTTGAGGGAAATAAACTTGCAGGGCTACGGGGATAGAGCGTGGGAATGGGACTGACTGGATCGCTCTACAGAGAGCTGGCACGGACTCGACGGGCCGAATGGCCTCCTTCTGTGCCGTTATGACTCTATGTCACATTAACAGACACACATGTTGTTTCATACTTCATCAAATCAGGTATAAGGAGGATGAGAATTTTTTTTTACACAGTGAGTTGTTATGATCTGGAATGCGCTGCCTGAAGGGGCGGAGGAAGCAGATTCAATAGTAACTTTCGAAAGGGAATTGGAGAAATACTTGAAGGGTAAAAATTTGCAGGGTTATGGGGAAAGAGCAGGGGGGAATGGGACTTGTTGGAGAGCTCTACCAAAGAGCCGGCACAGGCACAATGGGCCGAAAGGCCTCCTTCTGTGCTGTATCATCCTATGAAATGTAGTGCCAGTCGATGCGAAGGAGGAGCCAATGTTCATACACACACAATTGTTTATTTAGAGCACTGTTCACAATCATTGCAGCTCCACCATGTAACTTTGATACACTGACAGCAAAAGCACAGATTCACTCTGAGATCAGCTATTGAAAGCTGGCTGACCTCCAGCAGAATCTCCCGTCACAGCCGATGAGTTGGAAACAGCAGCCAGTTTTTTTTTTATTCGTTTATGGGATGTGGGCGCCGCTGGCAAGGCCAGCATTTATTGCCCATCCCTAATCGCCCTTGAGAAGGTGGTGGTGAGCCGCCTTCTTGAACCGCTGCAGCCATTGTGGTGAAGGTGCTCCTACAGTGCTGTTAGGGAGGGAGTTCCAGGATTTTGACCCAGCGACAATGAAGGAACGGCCGATATACTTCTAAGTCAGGATGCTGTGTGACTTGGAGGTGGTGGTGTTCCCATGCGCCTGCTGCCCTTGTCCTTGATCATGGGTTTGGGTTTGGGAGGTGCTGCTGAAGAAACCTTGGCGAGTTGCTGCAGTGCATCTTGTAGATGGTACACACTGCAGCCACGGTGTGCCGGTGGTGGAGGGAGTGAATGTTTAAGGTGGTGGATGGGATGCCAATCAAGCAGGCTGTTTTGTCCTGGATGGTGTCGAGCTTCTTGTGTGTTGTTGGAGCTGCACTCATCCAGGCAAGTGGAGAGTATTCCATCACACTCCTGACTTGTGCCTTGTAGATGGTGAAGTTAGTGGGAGTTGTATACAGACACCCAAACAGTAATGCTGAGGTTGGGGATGGCATTAAATGGGAAATTAGAGATGCGTGCAATAAGGGCACAGCAGTTATCATGGGTGACTTTAATCTACATATAGATTGGGCTAACCAAATTAGTAACAATACTGTGGAAGAGGAATTCCTAGAGTGTATACAGGATGGTTTCTTGGACCAATATGTCGAGCCATCTTAGACTGGGTATTATGTAATAAGAAAGGATTAATTAGCAATCTTGTTGTGCGAGGCCCCTTGGGGAGGAGCGATCATAATATGATAGAATTCTTCATTAAGATGGAGAGTGAAGTAGTAGTTGACTCAGAGACTAGGGTACTGAATTTAAATAAAGGAAACTACGATGGTATGAGGCGCAAGTTGGCGACAATGGATTGGGGAATGTTACTTAAAGGGTTGACGGTGAATAGGCAATGGCAAACATTTAAAGATCGCATGGATGAACTACAGAATTTGTTCAACCCTGTTTGGCAGAAAAATAAAACAAAAATGGTGACTCAATCGTGGCTAACAAGGGAAATTAGGGATAGCATAAGATCCAAGGAGAGGGCATATAAATTGGCCAGAAAAAGCAGCAAACCTGAGGATTGGGAGCAGTTTAGGATTCAGCAAAGGAGGACAAAGGGATTAATTAAGACAGGGGAAATAGAGTTTGAGAGTAAGCTTTCAGGGAACATAAAAACTGACTGTAAAAGCTTCTATAGATATGTGAAGAGAAAAAGATTGGTGCAGTCAGAATCAGGGGAATTTATAATGGGGGACAAAGAAATGGCGGACCAATTAAATACATACTTTGGTTCTGTCTTCACAAAGGAGTACACAAATAAACTCCCAGAGATGTCGGGGAACATAGGGTCTAATGAGAGGGAGGAACTGAATGAAATCAGTATTTGTAGGGAAATGGTGTTAGGGAAATTGACGGGATTGAAGGCCGATAAATCCCCAGGGCCTGATAATCTACATCCTAGGGTACTTAAGGAAGTGGCCCTAGAAATAGTAGATGCATTGCTGGTCATCTTCCAAAATTCTATAGACTCTGGAACAGTTCCCATGGATTGGAGGGTAGCTAATGTAACCCCACTATTTAAAAAAGGTAGTAGAGAGAAAACAGGGAATTATAGACCGGTAAGCCTGACATCAGTAGTGGGGAAAATGCTAGAGGCCATTATAAAAGATGTAATAGCAGAGCACTTGGAAAACAGTGATAGGATCGGACAAAGTCAACATGGATTTACAAAAGGTAAATCATGCTTGACTAATCTACTGGAATTTTTTGAGGATGTAACTGGTAGAATAGATAAGGGAGAACCAGTGGATGTGGTGTATTTGGACTTTCAGAAGGCTTTCAATAAGGTCCCGTATAAGAGATTAGCGTGCAAAGTTAAAGCACATGGGATTGGGGGTAAGGTATTGACTTGGATAGAAAACTGGTTGGCAGACAGGAAGCAAAGAGTTGGAATAAACGGGTCTTTTTCCGAGTGGCAGGCAGTGACTAGTGGGGTACCGCAGGGATCGGTGCTAGGACCCCAGTTATTCACAATATATATTAATGATCTAGACGAGGGAACTAGGTGCAATATCTCCAAGTTTGCAGACGACACAAAGCTGGGTGGGCGTGTGTGCTGTGAGGAGGATGCAGAGAAACTCCAGTATGATTTGGACAGGTTGGGTGATTGGGCAGATGCAGTATAATGTGGATAAATGCGAGGTTATCCACTTTGGTGGCAAAAACAGGAAGGCAGATTATTATCTGAACAGCAATAGATTGGGAAAAGGGGAAGTGCAACGAGACCTGGGTGTCCTTGTGCACCAGTCGCTGAAGGTAAGCATGCAGGTGCAGCAGGCGGTTAAGAAGGCAAATGGTATGTTGGCCTTCATAGCGAGAGGATTCGAGTACAGGAGCAAGGATGTCTTGCTGCAGTTCTACAGGGCCTTGGTGAGACCACACCTTGAGTATTGTGTGCAGTTTTGGTCGAGGAAGGATGTTCTTGCCATGGAGGGAGTGCAGTGAAGATTCACCAGACTGATACTTGGGATGGCAGGAATGACGTATGAAGAGAGATTGGGTCGAGTAGGCTTATATTCGCTAGAGTTTAGAAGAATGAGAGGGGATCTCATTGAAACTTATAAAATTCTAACAGGACTAGACAGACTAGATGCAGGAAGGATGTTCCCGATGGCGGGGGAGTCCAGAACCAGAGGTCACAGCAAGGATAAGGGGTAAGCCATTTAGGACTGAGATGAGGAGGAATTTCTTCACCCAGAGAGTGGTGAACCTTTGGAATTCTCTACCACAGAAGGCAGTTGAGGCCAATTCATTAAATATATTCAAGAAGGAGTTAGATATATTTCTTAAGGCTAAGGGGATCAAGGGATCTGGGGAGAAAGCAGGGACAGGGTACTGAATTTGGATGATCAGCCATGATCGCATTGAATGGCGGAGCAGGCTCAAGGGGCCGAATGGCCTACTCCTGCTCCTATCTTCTATGTTTCTATGCTTTGGGGAGTCAGGAGGTGAGACACTCGCCGCAGAATACCCAGCCTCTGACCTGGTCTTGTTGCCACAGTATTTATGTGGCTGGTCCAGTTAAGTTTCTGGTCAATGGTGACCCCCAGGATGTTGATAGTGGGCGATTCGGTGATGGTAATGCCATTGAATGTCAAGGGGAGATGGTTAGACTTTCGCTCGTTGGAGATAGACATTGCCTGGCACTTCCGTGGCACGAATGTTACCTGCCACTTATCAGTTCCCTGAGCAAAGCACCTGGAATAATTGGCATTTCCCAACTGTCGTACTCACAGTCACCTCTGTCCCATGGCCTCTCCCACTATTCACATCATAGATAAAGCCTGGGCATTTGTACAGAATTATATTGGGAATGATCCTACGCGGATTCCATTCGAAATGACAGTGTGATGCAGAGCCGTGCCGAATAGCTGATTAACAGGAAGAATTTTGCACTGCGGTCCAGGATCACTCAGCGAAGGATCACTATAGCAAGTACAGCCTGAATCGCTGGATGAGATTCAGTGCTGGGAGAGCGGAACAGGTTTATATTGCGGTTTGTACATTGGGTTTCTCAGCCTCCTGGGATGGATCAGTCCTGCTCCTTTCTGTGGACAAAACAAGACCAATTAAAATGAGCCGTGTGAACTATAAAATAAGAGCACTTTCAGCACCTCCATCCACAACCAGCGGCTGTTTAAATAGCATTCCCTGCGCATTTCAAAATAGATTTGATAGCCGATCTTAATGAATACTTTGCATGTGTTTTCACAAAAGAGAGGGGCGATGCAGAAATTGCAATCAGGGAGGAGGAGTGTGAAATATCGGATGAAATAAACATAGTGAAAGAGGAAGTATTAAGGGGTTTAGCATCTTTGAAGGTGGATAAATCCCCCGGCCCGGATGAAATGTATCCCAGACTGTTAAGAGAAGTAAGAGAGGAAATAGCAGAGGCTCTGACAATCATTTTCCAATCCTCTCTGGCTACAGGTGTGGTGCCGGAGGACTGCTAATGTGATACCGTTGTTTAAAAAGGGAGAAAGGGATAGACCGAGTAATTACAGGCCAGTCAGCCTAACCTCGGTGGTGGGAAAATTATTGGAAAAAATTCTGAGGGACAGGATAAATCTTCATTTAGAAAGACACAGATTAATCAGGGACATGAGGGAGATCATGGATTTGTTAAGGGAAGGTCGTGTCTGACTAACATGATTGAATTTTTGAGGAGGTAACAAGGAGGGTAGATGAGGGTAGTGCATTTGTTGTAGTCTATATGGATTTTAGCAAGGCTTTTGATAAGGTTCCACATGGCAGCCTGGTCACAAAAGTAAAAACCCATGGGATCCAGGGCAAAGTGGCAAGTTGGATCCAAAATTGGCTCAGAGGCAGGAAACAGAGGGTAATGGTCGAAGGGTGTTTTTGTGACTGGAAGGCTGTTTCCAGTGGGGTTCCGCAGGGATCAGTACTGGGACCTTTGCTTTTTGTGGTATATATCAATGATTTGGACTTGAATGTAGGAAGTATGATTAAGAAGTTTGCAGATGATACAAAAATTGGCCGTGTGGTTGATAATGAAGAAGAAAGCTGTAGACTGCAGGAAGATATCAATGGACTGGTCAGGTGGGCAGAACAGTAGCAAATGGAATTCAATCCGGAGAAGTATGAGGTAATGCATTTGGGGAGGGCTAACAAGGAAAGGGAATACACTGTAAATGGTAGGGCACTGAGTAGTGTAGAGGAACAAAGGGACCTTGGACTGCATGTCCACAGATCCCTGAAGGTAGCAGGCCAAGTAGATAAGGTGGTTAAGAAGGCATACGGAATGCTTGCCTTTATTAGCCGAGGCATAGAATATAAGAGCAGGGAGGTTGGGCTTGAACTGTATAAAATACTAGTTAGGCCGCAGATAGAATACTGCGTGCAGTTCTGGTCACCACATTACAGGAAGGATGTAATTGCACGCGAGAGGTTGCAGAGGAGATTTATGAAGATGTTGCCTGGGCTGGGGAATTTTAGCTATGAGAAAAGATTGGATAGGTTGGGGTTGTTTTATTTGGAACAGAGGAGGCTGAGGGGAGACTTAATTGAGGTGTATAAAATTATGAGGGGCCTAGATCGAGTGGATAGGAAGGACCTATTTCCCTTAGCAGAGGGGTCGATAACCAGGGGGCACAGATTTAAAGTAATTGGTAGGAGGATTAGAGGGGATTTGAGGAGAATTTTTTTCACCCAGAGTGTAGTGGGGTTCTGGAACTCACTGCCTGAAAGGGTGGTAGAGGCAGAAACTCTCATCACATTTAAAAAGTACTTGGATATGCACTTGAAGTGCCGTAACCAACAAGGCTACGGACCAAGTGCTGGAAAGTGGGATTAGGCTGGATAGCTCTTTGTCGGCAGGCATGGACATGATGGGCCGAATGGCCTCCTTCTGTGCTGTAAATTTCTATGATTCTATGATGATCCCAGCTGGGGCTGCAGTAGGGGCTCTCCAGTTGGTCTAAGTGAAACTGGGATAGGGAGAGGAAACATTGCCCAGGGATCCTGCTCCTGCTTGTATCCAGCAACCACTGCTGGACGTGTACTGTGTGGTCATTGGCTCGACTCGGATGGCTCAGTGTTTGAATCACCTGCCAACACACACTGTCCAAGGCTCACCCATGAATCGGGCTTCAGGCATTTAAAGGCAAGAGTCTCCCAGCAATATTACATACCTGGTTTTGTCCCTGAATAAAATGATGCACATCACGAAAAGGGCAAGGAGTTTCACTCCAAGTGGAATGCACAATATCGCAATGGGGAAAGCCTCTGCAACTGAACAGAAAGTGAGAGAGATCAAATCGGAGACAAATAAAGGTGAGACACCAACAATGCAGCGACAATTAATCAAAGCCTGTAGACAAGTGTGAATCTTGACTGCAAGGCAGAAATATTGTGGTGATGGAGATGAGCTAGGCAAAGAGTATGGACTGTCAATGAAGAACGACAAATGGAGAGTACAAATAATATAGTATCTCACAGTGACGGGTTAATACTGTAGTATTTACGGTGACTAGGGTTAATACTGTAGTATATCACAATCACAGGGCTAAATATTGTAATGCTCATAGTGAAATAAATAATTTCTGTAGTATTTAGCAAAATGGTTAAATACTGTGATGGATGAATACTGTCGTACTCAGTGTTGGGGTGAATACAAGAGTACTCACAGTGACAGAGGCAAATACAAGAGTACTCACAGTGACAGAGGCAAATACAAGAGTACTCACAGTGACAGAGGCAAATACAAGAGTACTCACAGTGACAGAGGCAAATACAAGAGTACTCACAGTGACAGAGGCAAATACAAGAGTACTCACAGTGACAGAGGCAAATACAAGAGTACTCACAGTGACAGAGGCAAATACTATGTTGATACATCCCTGGCCTCTTATTTACTGGGCAGGTGGCTGGTGCGCTGGGTGAGACCACATGTACCGACCCTACGACCGGTGGAAGGGGGACCTCACCGGTTATACTGGCCCTTATAAAGGGGGCCAAGAGGGGGAATTGTTCATCGGGTGGGGTGGGGGTTAGCTCCGGCATCTCACCCAGAACCAGCGCATTGGTCCTCTACGCAGTCTCCTTCGGCTGGAGGGCGCCCATGGTTTTACCCCATCGTGTCGCGGGCACCCGCCTGTCATGTTTAAATGGAGGACCACCCACCGACGCTGCGCATTTCAATAGAGCCCAGGGGGATTTTAGGCCCCAGTGTCCCCAAAATGGGAGCGTTTGGAAGGAACTGATGGAATCGGTCAGTTAGGAAAAAGAAGTGCTTGCATTTATATAGCGGCTTTCACAACCTCGGGACATCACAAAGCGCTTTACAGCCAATGAAGTATCTTTTGAAGTGTAGTCAGCCGTGGCTCAGTGGGTAGCACACTCGCCTCTGAGTCATGAAGGTTGTGGGTTCAAGTCCCACTCCAGGGACTTGAGCACATAAAGCTAGGCTGACGCTCCAGTGTGGTACTGAGAGAGTGCTGCACTGTCGGAGGTGCCGTCATTCAGGTGAGACCTTAAACCGAGGCCCTGTCTGCTCTCTCAGGTGGATGTAAAGGATCCCATGGCCACTATTTCAAAGAAGAGCAGGGGAGTTTTCCCTGGTGTCCTGGCTAACATAACAAAAACAGATTATCTGGTCATTATCACATTGCTGTTTGTGGGAGCTTGCTGTGCGCAAATTGGCTGCCGCGTTTCCCACATTACAACAGTGACTGTACTTCATTGACTGTAAAGCACTTTGGGACGTCTGGTGGTCATGAAAGGTGCTATAGAAATGCAAGTCTTTCTTTTAGTCACTGTTTTGATGTAGGGCACCAATTTGCGCACAGCAAGCTCCCACAAACACTAATGTGATAAATGAGCAGATAATCTCTTTTTTACTTTTTTTTTGAGGGATAAATGCTGGCCAGGACACCGGGGAGCAGTCACTGCTCTTCAGAATAGTGCAGTGGGATCTTTTACATCCACCTGAGGGGGCAGATGGGGCCCCGTTTTAACGTCTCATCTGAAAAACGTCAGTACTGCACCGGGAATGCCAGCCTAGATTATAGTCAAGTGTCTGGAGTGAGATTTGACAACTCGACCTTTTGACTCAGAGGCGAGAGTGCTACCCACTGAGCCAGGCTGATGAGTGTTTTCTGTTACACCGCCGGCTCCTCACTGTACAACCTCGATACACTGGAGAATGTGGGAATGGCTTCTTACCATGTATCACCTCCAGCCGTGTCTCATTCTGGATCAGATGTTGATAATTGTACAATTTCTTGGACTCCACCAGACACAGGTAAGTGTGGCTGTCCTTCACGCTCAGCTGGTTTATCCTGGTTGAGGCGTTTCCCTCCTCTGGTTTCCCGACTAGCTCGTACCGATTTCCACCGTTTACAGTTGTCCAAGATCCGTTTGATTGGGCTGTAAATGTGACTACGTGTTGGTAGGGCTCCTTCCTCATCCATGTAACAGTGCTCAGGGCGGTGTTGTCGCTGGGCCGTGTGAACATACAGGGCAGTGTAACCGAAGCTCCCTCGGTCCCACTCACCACTGAGCCACTTCCACTAGCAGCTGAGGAAAGGACAAACATCAGAATGAGTCAGTGTCTTGATGAGAACGTTTAATTTATTTTAGTTCAGAGCTCTCCCTGTGGCCTTCCTCAGAGCACAAGGCTGGTCAATGAGTGGCAATGGACTATTTGACTGTGGAGAGCATCACAGGCAGGCCCAATGTCCAAGAACACAGCTTCCAGCAGGAGTCACTGGAGCGTGATCAGGAGCAGGAACCCCGGCCAATATCCCCCCCCCCCCCCCCCCGCCTTCATAGCCCGGGGCTGCTGAAAGTTTATTGATCCGTGTGGCTCAGGACCGGACCAGGTGGAGCCTTTACCCATTGAGCTATCGGAGCAGCTCCAGCCCCTGAACATTGTTCCTCACCTCTCACACTCAGACTCGGAATCGTTGTCCACGGTGTTTGAAAACTGCCAATATTGAGCTCCACCCGACACCGATAATCACCGCTGTCCGCCGGGCTCAGCCGCTCCATCATTATCGAGGCATCCTTGTTGCTGAGGTTCCCCACGAATCTGAATCGATTCCCGCCGTCCTGCTGTATCACATTCTCACACAGCTCGGCCCGTGAATGGTCCAGACCAGAATATGTACAGTTAAAAATAACCCGGTGTAACCCCGAGTCACCTTTGATCCACATCACATTGCCGGTGAGCGTGCGATCAGGGTTTGGGTGGGTGAAACTGCACGGCAAGACAGCGGACCCCCCTTCCTCAGCAGTCACTGCATCCGCGCCGCTCATTGTCCAACCATTGTGATAAACCTCTGTGGGGAGAGAGAGAGACAACATTAGAACAGCACGGGGGCAGACATCAGTGTTTCAAAAACACACTGCCTGACAATATACTGAGTCTGTGATATAGTGACAACAGATATAAGAGGGGGGATTTTTCGGGGGTCAGCGGGCGCGTTCGGTGCCGGGTCGAGTGGGGAAATTTTTTTTCTGACAGCGGGTCGGGACCCTGCTGTCAACCCGCTGCCACCCGCCTTTCCCAGATTTCGGGTCTGTCAGGGCTGCGGGGGAGGCAATTCAGGTCATTATGATCTTGTTAACAGCCCATTAAGAAGTATTTTGAGCTCGGCTTTACATTTTACGAAGTCGCCCAGGGAGTCCATGCTGCTCGGGGTTCACGCCAGGTAAGCAGGTAGGGAGTTGTGTTACCATGATATGATCGCTTTACTTAACAGCACCAACAACAACACTAACCTTCTCCGCAATTAACTGATGCTGCACAGGACAGAGGACATCAGCACCCGAGCACATTGCTGCCCGGGAGGCCAGGGATGGCCTCACTATGGCCAGATTTACTTCACTTGACTCTGAACACCCTGGCTGCCACATGATGTGCCAGGTTGGCACCATCCCACACCAACACCATAAAGCATCCCTACAATGTCCCAAGCCATTCCTTTCACACTTATTACCATTGCGGGGGGTACCGTTATGTCTCATCATTCACTGCAACTCACTAAGCCACTTCCAAAGGTGGACAGAAATCTGTCCAAGAATGCAAAGTGTTGAAAATAAAGATTTCAATGTTTGACAGCACATTAACAGAAACTTCACATGAACTTCACATTGGCTAAAACACCCAAGTGCCTACCCTTGTGTGTTGTTAGTTGGTATGATTGCACTAGGATGAGGGTGAGTGTGAGGGGTGCCTAGTGAGATGGGGAAGTGATAATGTAGATAGAGAGGGATGGGTGGGGGTGCAAGGTAAGTTGGTGTGAGTAAGGATGTGCAGGAGTAGGGTAAGGAAGGCAGAGTGATGGGGATGTGATGAGTGGCACAGCAGGATGAGGTTGAGTGTGGCTTGGCAGTAACATTTCGTGATCTACTGAGATCATTGAAAGGTTTGCGCCACTGCAGCCTGGTCCTCCTGACAACATCCCTGCTTGTGTCCTCCTGGGGAGGTGTCTTCTGCCCATGGGAAGGGAAGTTGACTTCCCTGCATGCTGTAACTCCCTCCATAAGCATATGGAGGGAGTCACGGGAGAGCCATGCTGCGGCCTTGCACCTCTGTGCAGTGCTTGTCAGTGTTTGCAGCATCTCAATGCTGTAGAACACTGACAGCGCAAATGTCAAAAGCAATTTGCGCATGGTCCCTTTAAGGAAACTGCCTGATGATGTGTCATCAAATGACATCATCAGACCCGCTTCCTTCAATTGGCCAGGAAATGTGCTGGGCGGGCTTAACAAGCCCAATCAGGGGGAAGTCATTCTACAGAGCGGGCTGGAGCCAGCAGCGAGGTCGGGACCCACCAGCGACCCTGGCCGCATCGGATCCGCCGAGGTAGGGCAAATCGCGGCCAACATCACATGGTCAGATTGGGATGGTTTATACATGGATATCGGACACTGTGTAGTGAGTTACAGTCTGGAATCTAATCGAGGGGTTCAGATGGTTTATATATAGAATAATGGATACCTGGGAGTGAGTTACAGTCTGGAATCTAATCGAGGGGTTTGGGTGGTTTACTTATAGAATAATGTCTACCTGGGAGTGATTTACAGTCTGGAATCTAATCGAGGGGTTCGGGTGGTTTATTTATAGAATAATGGATACCTGGGAGTGAGTTACAGTCTGGAATCTAATCGATGGGTTCGGGTGGTTTATTTATAGAATAATGGATACCTGGGAGTGAGTTACAGTCTGGAATCTAATCGAGGGGTTTGGGTGGTTTATTTATAGAATAATGGATACCTGGGAGTGATTTACAGTCTGGAATCTAATCAAGGGGTTCGGGTGGTTTATATATAGAATAATGGATACCTGGGAGTGAGTTACAGTCTGGAATCTAATCAAGGGGTTCGGGTGGTTTATATATAGAATAATGGATACCTGGGAGTGAGTTACAGTCTGGAATCTAATCGAGGGGTTTGGGTGGTTTATGTATAGAATAATGGATACCTGGGAGTGAGTTACAGTCTGGAATCTAATCGAGGGGTTCGGGTGGTTTATTTATAGAATAATAGATACCTGGGAGTGAGTTACAGTCTGGAATCTAATCAAGGGGTTCAGATGGTTTATTTATAGAATAATGGATACCTGGGAGTGAGTTACTGTCTGGAATCTAATCGAGAGGTTTGGGTGGTTTATGTATAGAATAATGGATACCTGGGAGTGAGTTACAGTCTGGAATCTAATCGAGGGGTTCGGGTGCTTTATACACAGAACATTGGAACAGGAGGAGGCCATTGAGCCCCTCGAGCCTGTTCCTCCATTCAATGAGATCATGGCTGATCCGTGACCTAACTCCATATACCCACCTTTGGCCCATATCCCTTAATACCTTTAGTTAACAAAAGCTATCAATCATAAGAACATAAGAAATAGGAGCAGGAGTCGGCTATTTGGCCCCTCGAGCCTGCTCAGCCATTCAATAAGATCATGGCTGATCTTCTACCTCATCTCCACTTTCTTGCACTATCCCCAAATTCCTTGATTCCCTTAATATCCAAAAATCTATCGATCTCTGTCTTGAATATACTCAATGCCAGGAGCAGAACCAGCGGACCTGAGCGGAACTGGAGTGGCAGTGGGAGCAGAATAAAGAGCACGGTGAAAGGAGGCTTGAGAGCAGAGCCAGCGGGGAGGAGCAGCGAGGCTCCGATTCAATAACAAAAAAATCAAAGTGTGAGTAACAGGTAAGCAGGTAGGTGATTGGTGGTGAGTATTTCTTTTCTCTCAGGACTGAGGGCTAAGTTACAGTAAAGACCTATAGCATATAACTACATTTATAACTAACTCAACTTATTTTAATAAATTTAATAAATTAAACAAGGTTATTACCTGGTTTACCTAGATTAAAAACTATAAATACACAATTCATTGATATTGATGTAATTAATTAAATAAAATACAATAGAGATGGCAGGGCAGGCGATGTGTTGCAGCTGTAACATGTGGGAGCTGGTGGACACCAGTGTGATCCAGGGCGACCACATCTGCAGTAAGTGTCTGCAGCTCGAGGAACTTCGGCTCAGAGTTGATGGGCTGGAGTCTGAGCTGCAGACATTGCGATACATCAGGGAGGGAGAAAGTTACCTGGACACTTTGTTCCAGGAGGCAGTCACACCCCTTAGGTTAAATACTTCAGATTTGGTCCGTGGTCAGAGACAGGAGGGTGTGACTGCAAGTGAGGCAGGTATGGGAATCCAGAAGGTAGCATTGGAGGAGCCTCAGCCCTTGCACTTGTCCAACAGGTACGAGGTACTTCCTCCCTGTGTGGACGAGAGCAGGGACTGCAGGGAGGATGAGAAAACTGACCACAGCACCGTGGTACAGGGGGCCATTCAAGTTGGGGGAGTAAAAAGTAATGTAGTCTTGATAGGGGACAGTATAGTTAGGGGGATAGATACTGTTCTCTGCAGCCGAGAGTGTGAGTCCGAAGGCTGTGTTGCCTGCCCGGTGCCAGGGTTAAGGATATATCCTCTGCGCTGGAGAGGAATTTGGAGTGGGAGGGGAAAGATCCAGTTGTCGTGGTCCACTTAGGTAACAAATACATAGGTAGGACTAAGAAAGAGGTTCTGCTGAGGGAGTATGAGCAGCTGGGGACTAAATTTAAAAAGTAGAACCACAAAAGGTAATAATCTCTGGATTACTACCTGAGCCACGAGCAAATTTGAATAGGGTAAATAAGATCTGAGAGATGAATGCGTGGCTCAAAGATTGGTGTGGGAGAAATGGGTTTCGATTCATGGGGCACAGTACTGGGGAAAGAGAGAGCTGTTCCGTTGGGACGGCCTTCACTTGAACCGTGCTGGGACCAGTTTCCTGGCGAATCGAATAACTAGGGCTGTAGATAGTGCTTTAAACTAAATAGTGGGGGAGAGGGTTCAGGTGAGGGGAAACTTAAAAAGTCAAAGAGGAAGGAGAAGGCAATAGTGCAGGGTAGCGATAGGGATAATGATAACCAGAGTGTGACAGGAAGGGACAGAGCGTAAAAACATAAGAGTGCAGCAGAAAGTAGAGTCAGAGTAGGGAAAAATGGTAAAAAGACAAAATTAAAAGTGCTTTATCTGAATGCACACAGCATTCGTAACAAGATAAATGAATTGACGGCACTAATAGAAATAAATGGGTATGATCTGATAGCCATTACAGAGACGTGGTTGCAAGGTGACCAAGGCTGGGAACTGAACATTCAGGGGTATTTGACATTTCGAAAGGATAGGCAGAAAGGAAAAGGAGGTGGGGTAGCTCTGTTAATAAAGGTTGAGATCAGTGCAGTAGTGAGAAATGATATTGGCTCAGAAGATCAAGATGTAGAATCAGTTTGGGTGGAGATAAGAAATAATAAGGGAAAGAAGTCACTGGTGGGAGTAGTCTATAGGCCCCCTAACAGTAGCTACACTGTAGGACATAATCATGGGAGATTTAAATCTTCATATAGATTGGACAAATCAAATTGGCAAAGGTAGCTTTGAGGAAGAGTTCATAGAGTGTATTCGGGATGGTTTCTTAGAACAATACGTTGTGGAACCAACCAGGAAGCAGGCTATTTTAGATCTGGTAATGTGTAATGAGATAGGATTAATTAATGATCTCATAGTAAAGGATCCTCTAGGGAAGAGTGATCATAGCATGATAGAATTTCACATTCAGTTTGAGGGTGAGAAACTTGCGTCTCAAACTAGCGTCCTGAACTTAAATAAAGGCAATTACAAAGGTATGAAGACAGAGTTGGCTAAAGTGGACTGGGAAAATAGATTAAAGGGTAAGACGGTAGATAAACAGTGGCAGACATTTAAGGAGATATTTCATAACTCTCAGCAAAGATATATTCCAGTGAGAAAGAAAGACTCTAAGAGAAGAATGAACCATCCATGGCTAACTAAGGAAGCTAAGGATGGTATCAAATTGAAAACAAAGGCTTACAATGATGCGAAGATTAGTGGTAGGCCAGAGGATTGCGAAATTTTTAGAAACCAGCAAAGGACGACTAAAAAATAAAAGAGAGAGAAGATAGATTATGAGAGTAAACTTGTAATGGAATAAGCCATATTCCAAGAAATACATCATCCTATGTACAGATTTTGATAACATTAATACATGACATACTGGGTTTAAAAGTCTGGAAAGCCTTGGCAACACAGGCTGCAAACACAAAACAAGCTTTGAAATAGGAATTGGTTTGTAAATACAGAGACAAAGCCCCTATTGAAGCAAACCATTGGTGCTTCCAGAATGTCTAGAGTTTGGAACAAAACAATAGCAATGTCCAAGTAAAGTGTCAAATCCTAACACATCGAACAAGTGCACAGAACATTAAAAAAACCAAGTGCCTTTAAAAAAATGACATCAAGTAAAAGAAATACCTGCCGTAAAATAGTTTTATGTTAAACTTAGAAACAGGAAACACGATTAAATATGCAACCAATTGAAATAGCTAAGAAATGCAAAAAACACCCTGGTTGAAGCATTTTTGATTTACAAGTTGTAAAAGTTACAAATAGGAAGGCTTTGAAAATATAATATCAATAGATGACACCAAGCAATTACATTGTGTTTGTATTGAACATGGAACACCACGGAGTCACGACGTCTGGCTTACAAGCAGTTAAGTGATTTTAAGAATTCAATAGAAAGACTTCCTAAGAATAGCATCAAATAGATAAATCGACAATAACCATAAAAATGATAAGTTTTTGAAACACCTAAAGGTAGAGACAGAATTCTAAAAGTTGGCAGCTGAAATGACAGTAAGAATAGAAAAAAATTCAATTAAGAATCACTAGAGATAATTAGCTTACATCAGCAGGAAACTTCAAAGAAAATACCACTAAAAAAAGGTATAAAAATAGAGCTTTTCAGATAGAGAGTCAGAAGTCGCTGGAAGGGCAAACGTTTCTCAACTTCACAGGCATGCTCTGTAAGTTTTCAACTCTGAGTCTCGGGTAATCACGGTATTTGATTTTGGTAGATATTCTGCATTAAGAAATAAGTAGAAGTGTGGAAATGTAACGAAGTTAAGATTTGAGAATAAGGATCTCTGATAAGAAATGTAAGCTATTTGTATTTTGAATGGTTAAAGTCGTGATTGACTTATCAGCTGTTAACTGAATGACAGCTCTTAAATAAATCTATATATTTTTAGAATTGTCTCAAGTAGTATTTCTGTATCAACCTCGCAAACTCAATTTCAGTACACTCTTCAGAGAGGAGTTGCAGAATTCTGGGGGGGTTTCCGGACCCTCATAATATCCAGAAGGTTACACTCTAGTTAAACTTATTAAAAGTGCTATCCGGAGGACGGTAACATCTTCAGGCCATTTCTTTCCTTTAGGGAGAGGTAATCTGACCTTTAGACCCAATTAAGCATCTCTAGGATTCAGCTACCGCTAACTTTAGTTGAAGGTGAACGTCTGGGGAATACGCCTGATCTGGGGTAGTCTGAAAGGGCTAGGACTTGTAATTATCCCTTCAAACTAGCAAGAAATGTAAAAACAGACAATAAGAGCTTCTACAGGTATATAAAAAGGAAGAGAATAACTAAAGTAAACATTAGTCCCTTAGAAGATGAGACTGGGGAATTAATAATGGGAAACAGGGAAATGGCAGAGACTTTGAACAAACCCCTTCATCTCCGCAATCAACCTCGTGAACCGCCTCCAATGCAAGTATATCCTTTGTTAAATGAGGAGACCAAAACTGTACGCAGTACTCCAGGTGTGGACTCACCAACGCCCTGTACAGATGTAACAAGGCTTCCCTACTTTTATACTCCACTCCCTTTGCAATAAAGTCCAACATTCCATTTGCCTTCCTAATTACTTGCTGTACCTGCATGCTGGGGAAGCTGGTTACAGAGAACGTCAGCGTATGACGTTTCATCTGTCAAAAATTTTTGACAGTTGAATTGTCATCGTTTGCTGGAAATAGTCATTGCTTGGCACTTGTGTGGCGCGAATGTTACTTGCCACTTATCAGCCCAAGCCTGAATGTCATCCAGGTCTTGTTGCATGCGGGCATAGACTGCTTCATTATCTGAGGAGTTGTGAATGGCACTGACCACTGTGCAGTCATCAGCGAACATCCCCATTTCTGATCTTATGTTGGAGGGAAGGTCATTGATGAAGCAGCTGAAGATGGTTGGGCCTAGGACACTGCGCTGAGGAACTCCTGCAGCGATGTTCTAGGGCTGTGATGATTGACCTCCAATCACCACAACCATCTTCCTTTGTGCTAGGTATGACTCCAGCCAGTGGAGAGTTTTCCCCCCGATTCCCATTGACTTTAGTTTTACTAGGGCTCCTTCATGCCACACTCTGTCAAATGCTGCCTTGATGTCAAGGGCAGTCACCCTCACCTCGCCTCTGGAATTCAGCTGCTCTGTTCATGTTTGGACCAAGGCTGTAATGACATCAGGAGCCGAGTGGTCTTGGCGGAATCCAAACTGGGCTTCATGTGAGCAGGTTATTGGTGAGTAAGTGCCGCTTCATAGCACTGTTGATGACACCTTCGATGATTGAGAGTAAACTGATGGGGCGGTAATTGGCCGGATTGGAACTGTCCTGCTTTTTGTGGACAGGACATAGCTGGGCAGCTTTCCACATTGTCGGATAGATGCAAGTGTTGTAGCTGTACTGGAACAGCTTGGCTAGAGGCGCGGCTATTTCTGGAGCACAAGTCTTCAGCACGATAGCCGGGATGTTATCGGGGCCCATAGCCTTTGCTGTATGCAGTGCGCTCAGCCGTTTCTTGATATCACATGGAGTGAATCGAATTGGCTGAAGACTGGCTTCTGTGATGGTGGGGACCTCAGGAGGAGGCCGATATGGATCATCCACTCGGCACTTCTGGCTGAAGATAGTTTCAAATGCTTCAGCCTTGTCTTTTGCACTCATGTGCTGGGCTCCACCATAATTGAGGATGGGGATATTCATGGAGGCTCCTCCTCCCATTAGTTGTTTAATTCACGACTGGATGTGGCAGGACTGCAAAGCTTTGATCAGATCTGTTGATTGTGGGAGCGCACTTTCCGCTGTTTGCACTTGGCTTCCGTTTGCTCCCGGCGAAGAGACTCAAGGTGTTCGGCGCCTTCCCGGATGCTTCTCCTCCACTTTGTGCGGTCTTGGGCCAGGGATTCCCAGGTGTCGGTGGGGATGTTTCATTTTTTCAAGGAGGCTTTGAGGGTGTCATGGTAGCGTTTCCTCTGCCTACCTGGGGCTCTCTTGCCATGTCGGAGCTCCGAGTAGAGCGCTTGTTTTGGGAGTCTCGTATCGGGCATGCGGATGATGTGGCCCGTCCATCGGAGCTGATCGAGCATCATCAGAGCTTCGACGCTGGGGATGTTGGCCTGAGTGAGAACACTGACATTGGTGCGCCTATCCTGCCAATGGATTTGCAGGATCTTGCGGAGGCAGCGTTGATGGTTCCTCTCCAGTGCTTTAAGGTGCCTGCTGTACATGGTCCATGTCTCTGAAGCATACAGGAGGGCGGGTATCACTACTGCTCTGTAGACCATGAGCTTAGTGCCGGGTTTGAGATCATCGTCTTCAAACACTCACTTCCTCAGGTGACCGATGGCTGCACTGGCACACTGAAGGCGATGTTGGACTTCGTCATCGACGTCTGCCCTTGTTGACAGTAGGCTCCTGTGGTATGGAAAGTGGTCCACGTTGTCCAAGGCCTCGTCGTGGATTTTGATAATCGGGGAGCAGTACTGTGTGGCGGGGGCAGGTTGGTTGAGGACCTTTGTCTTACGGATGTTTAGTGTAAGGCCCATGCTCTCCTACGCTTTGGTGAAAGTGTTGACGATGGTTTGGAGTTCGACCTCAGTGTGTGCGCAGACGCAAGCGTCGTCTGCATACTGTAATTTGATGACAGATGATGGGACAACTTTGGATCTGGACTGGAGGCAATGGAGGTTGAACAGTTTCCTGTTTGTTCTGTAGATTAGCTCCACTCCAGCGGGGAGCTTACTGACGGTGAGATGGAGCATTGCAGCCAGGAAGATCGAGAAGTGTGTTGGTGCGATGACACAGCCTTGCTTGACCCCGGTCCGTATGTGAATTGGGTCCGTGGTGGATCCATTGGTCAGGATCACAGCTTGCATGTTGTCGTGAAGCAGGCGGAGGATGTTGCCAAACTTTTGAGGGCAGCCGAATTTGAGGAGGACACTCCATAATCCCTCACGGTTGACAGTGTCGAAGGCGTTTGTGAGATCAAAGAAGGCCATGTACAGCGGTTGGTGCTGTTCCCTGCATTTCTCTTGTATTTGACACGCGGTGAAGATCATGTCCATTGTGCCCCTTAGTGGGCGGAATCCGCATTGTGACTCTGGGAGGAGCTCTTCAGCCACTGGGAGAAGGCGATTGAGGAGGATTCTTGCGATGGCTTTCCTTGTGGCAGACAGCATGGAAACTCCTCTGTAATTACTGCAATCGGACGTGTCACCTTTCTTGAAGATGGTCACGATTACGACGTCTCTGAAATCTCCTGGCATGCTCTCCTCCTTTCAAATAAGAGAAATGAGTTCATGTATTCATGCCAATAGTGCTTCTCCGCCATGCTTTAGTGCCTCGGCAGGGATTCCATCTGCTCCTGAGGCCTTGTTGTTCTTCAGTTGTCGGATGGCCTTTTCAACCTCATGCCGGGCTGTGGTTGTGCTGAGATGGTGGCGGGTAGCATGCTGCGGGATGGAGTTGAGGACACTCGCGTCGAAGACAGAGTCTCGGTTAAGGAGATCTTCGAAGTGCTCCTTCCAGCGGGCACTGACTGCCTCTCTGTCCTTAATGAGTACCTCTCCTTTCTTGGTCGCAGTGGGGTAGGACCTTGGGTGATTGGGCCATAGGCGGTCTTGACTGCGCTAAAGAATCCACGCACGTCGTGGTTGTCGGCTAGCTGCTGGATCTCCTGCGCTTTCTCCGCCCACCACCTGTTCTTTAGGTCGCAAATTTTTTGTTGGACCTCGGCCTTCAGGCATCTGTAGAACTGCTTTCTTGCTCTCGAGTTGTGTTGCTGTTTCCAGATCAGGAATGCCTTGCGCTTGCGGTTTATTAGCTCCTGGCTCTCCTGGTCGTTCTCGTTGAACCAGTCTTGGTGTTTCCTGGTCAAGTGACCGAGCGTCTCTTCACAGGTGCTGATTATGGAGGTCTTGAGTGCAGACCAGGCGCTGTGGACACTCTGGGCTGGATTTTGAAACTGGAGTTGGGTTGGGGTCGGGAATCACACATTCTGGCTTGTGAACCCGCCTCCATCGAGATGTGGCCAACCCACTGTATTTTCCCTTGATTGACCTTGTTGAGCCCGCCCAGTGGGCTCAGCAGGCCAATTAAGGGCCACCCGGCAACAGGTGACATCACAGACTGACATTTCATCTGTCAAGAGCTTTTGACAGATGAAATATCAGCGTTTGACAGCTCTGTGAAGCTGTCAAACACTCACAATATGATTTCTAACTTCAGTCCTTCCTTTCAGGCTGACGTAGAAATCATTCCAGCACAGAAAACAGAAGGCTGCAGTTTTTGACAGAACCACGGCTTTCCTGCTTTCTGTGCCGGTGAGATTTCTAACTCCCGAGAACAGAAGGACTGACACCTGCAGGAGGAAGTTAAGGTAAGTAAAACTTTTTCCAACACTTAGCACTTACCTTACACACTTACCTCTGCACACATGCACCCATCACTCACCTGCCCACCAGACATATCGACCCCTCCAACCCCTGCAGACACACGGCCCGCCCCGATAACTTGGCGTGGTTGCCACCTGTCAGGAAGCCCACACTTTTCTTTTTAAAATAGGGATTATGCAAAAAACTGCCTGTTAACTACCTGTTAACAGGCAGTTAATTGTCACTAATCCCTTCCCGCCTTGGGGAGTCGGGTCTCAGCACAGGTTGGGTACCCGCCGCCAAAGAAACTGGCATGGAGGCGGGATGGGGTCGGGACCCCCGAATCTGCAACTTTAACCCACCCCCCACCCACCGCCGCCTCCAAACCCGACTCCACGGGTCATTGAAAATCCAACCCTCTGTGTCTCTGAATCACTGGGAGTCGTTAGGCTGGTTGTGAGGCGCAGGCTGAATAGGGCTTTCTTAGCAGGGTCTTTGAGTGATCCAGCGTTGATTTTCCTGCGGCATTGCTTCTGTTGCTGCCGCTGTTTTGGGGCTACATTGATGGAGATGACAGAGCGAATCAGGCAGTGGTCTGTCCAGCAGTCGTTAGCTCCTGTCATGGCGCGGGTGATGTGGACGTCCTTGCGGTCCTTCGCTCGGACGATGAAGTAATCCAGCAGATGCCAGGGCTTGGAGCGAGGGTTTAGCACGGTGGTAGTGCCACACAGCACGATGGAGGGTGTCCTCAGTGTGAAGAAGGGACTTTATCTCCACAATGACTGTGCAGTGGTCACTTCTACCAATACTGTCATGGTCAGATGCATCTGCGACAAGTAGATTGGGGAGGACGAGGTCAAGTAGGTTTTTCCCTTGTGTTGGTTCTCTCACCACCTGTCGCAGGCCCAGACTGGCAGTTATGTCCTTCAGGACTCAGCCAGCTCGGTCAGTAGTGGTGCTACTGAGCCACTCTTGGTGATGGATATTGAAGTCCCCCACCCAGAGCGCATTCTGTGCCCTTGCTACTCTCAATGCTTCTTCCAATGGTTTTCCAAGCTGATGCATCAGCTGAGGGAGGGCGGCAGGTGGTAATCAGCAGGAGGTTTCCTTGCCCATGCTTGACCTGAAGCCATGAGACTTCATGGGGTCCGGAGTCAATGTTAAGAACTCCCAGGGCCATTCCTTCCCGACTATATACCACTGTGCCACCACCCCTGGTGGGTCTGTCCTGCCGGTGGGACAGGACATACCCAGGGATGGTGATGGAGGAGTTTGGGACATTGGCTGAAAGGTATGATTCTGTGAGTATGGGCTGGATTTTGCCAGCCCTGGGGAGGCAGGTTTTGAGGCGGGACTGCCGGGAAAATGGCAGAATCTGGGGGCGGGTACCCAACCCGCCCCCAACCCGCCTACATACCATATTCCCAGGAGGCGGGCAGCCAACCCACGCCGGGTCCCACCTCCTGGAGGCGGGGAGGGGATTACAGCCACTTATCTGCCTGTTAACAGGCAGTTAAGAGGATTATTCCCATTTTTCCAACAGAGGCGCGGGATTCCCAACATCGGAATTCCCCGCCAGGGTCAGCGAGACGAGCAGTGGGTCTGCGGGGGTCGGAGGGGTGCAAAAGTGCACTGTGGAGGTAAATGATGGGTGCAAGTGTGGAGAGGTAAGTATGTGCGGTGAGTGAAAAGTGATAGAAAATGTTTACTTACCTTTGTTTCTTCCTGCAGGCTTCAACAGTTGGGGATGCGGAGACTCTCGCATCTCACCGGCAGAGATGACAGATGTCTGCTGCATTCTCCGATGCAACAGCCATCTGATTTCTGCTCACAAAAGAGGTTTGATGAGTCTTGAATACAAGGACTTGTCAAACAACAGAGAATGTCAGTGTTTGACAGCTTCACAGAGTTGTCAAATGATGACAATTCAACTGTCAAAAATTTTTGACAGATGAAATGTCATACGCTGACATTCTCTGTAACTGGCTTCCCCATAATTGGCCTGCTAAGCCCGCTGGGTGGGCTTAACAAGGTCAATCAAGGGAAAATAGCGTGGGTTGGCCACAAGTCGATGGAGGCGGGACTAAAACCCGACAAGCAGCAGTCCCGCCTCCAACGCACCCCCATTGGCAAAATCACCCCTATGACTATGTCAGGCTGTTGCTTGACTAGTCTGTGGGACAGCTCTCCTAATTTTGGCACAAGTCCCCAGATGTTGGTGCGGAGGACTTTGCAGGGTCGACTGGGCTGGGTATGCCATTGTCCTTTCTGTAGCCGGTGCCGGCTTGGTCCTCCTTTGCTGAATTCTAAAATCCTCAGGCTCACTACTCTTTTTGGCAACATTATAAGCCTCTTCCTTTGATCTAATACAATCTTTAACTTCTCTTGTTAGCCACGGTTGGACCACTTTTCCTGTGGGGTTTTTGTGCCTTAAAGGAATGTATATTTGTTGTAAATTATGTATTAATTCTTTAAATGCTAGCCATTGCTTGTCTACTGTCATACCTTTTAATGTAATTTCCCAATCTACCTTAGCCAACTCGCCCCTCATACCTACGTAGTTTGCTTTGTTTAGATTTAAGACCCTAGTTTCGGATTTAACTAAATTACTTTCAAGCTCAATATAACATTTTATTATATTATGGTCACTCTTCCCTAAAGGCCCCTTTACGGCAAGGTTATTAATTAACCCTTTCTCATTGCACAATACTAAATCTAAAATAGCCTGTTCCCTAGTTGGTTCCTCAACATACTGATCTAGAAAACTATCTTGCATACACTCCATGAATTCGTCCGTCACACTATTACTGCAAATTTGGTTTGCCCAGTCTATATGTAGATTAAAGTCCCCCATGATTACTGTATTACCCTTGCTACATGCACCTCTAATTTCCTGATTTATACTCTGCCCTACATTATAACTACTGTTTGGGGGCCTATAAATAACTCCCACCAATGTTTTCTGCCCCTTGCTGTTTCTTAGCTCTACCCAAACTGATTCTACTTCTTCATTTTCGGAGTTAAGATCCTTTTGCTCTACTGTCTTTATCCCATCCTTTATTATCAGGGCTACCCCCTCCTCCTTTTCCATCTTGACTATCTCTTCTAAAAGTTAAGTATCCTTGAATATTTAGTTCCTAACCTTGGCCACATTGCAACCACGTGTAAGGTTTCCAAAATTTGCAGATCCCCAAAACCTAAGGAAAAAGGACTTTGGAACTACCTCAGAGTGATAAAATGCATTTGGGCCTAACATAAGGAATTTAAGACCAAAAACCAAGTTTTGGCATTTTAAAAGACATGTCTGGACCTGTAAGGGAGAAAAGGCTGCACAGGAGGTGGGTTCGACCTCTGTAATAGCAGTTTTGGGTATTGCAGTTAAATTGCATTGTCTGGGGAATCGGGATGACCTCACTCAAGCCCCAGCAAGCATTAACATTTGGACAATAGACCCTGGGAGAAGGCAGCCCCACCCAAAACACAGGCCCCATTAAAACCTATCACAGACCCATCAAAACCATGCATAATTCAAATCGCTCAGGACCATTCTATAGAAAAACCCGAGTCCAGCCTAGAAACCCAAAACACGAAACCAATCACCTGTAATCAACCAAAGAGATCGACAGGACGCAAGCCATTTGACACTTAGTAAAGTTGTTACTGTTAACGAGGTCTTACAATGACCGGGATTTGATTTGGTTTTGATAAGGCCACTTCAATTTAGTACAATTGAAGGCCCATCAAGCAGTTACAACAGTTCAAGTTCTCCAGTAAAACAGTTCAAGTTAAACAGAATTGAAAGCCTGTGTTGAACAGAAGTCAGGGCTGCAGTTACAGAAGCAGGCAGAAGGCAGTTTCCACAGTTCTGCAAGAAGGCAGTTTCCACAGTTCTGCAAGAAGGCAGTTCCACAGCTCGGAAGAAGACAGTTTAAACAGAGGCAGAGTTACAGCAAGAAGTTAAACAAAGAAGGCCAACAGCTTCACAAGCAGACCGACATGCAAGAAGAAACCAGAGCGACTGCCTCAGTGACCATCGGACACCTCTCGGCAACAAGGGCCTTACAAAACCTTTTACTCAAAAGACTCTAAACCCTAACTCTCAACTGTCAAGGATTCGTTTGGTGAGCATTATCCCTGGTTCTCCAGAGTCCAACCTAGCTAGTGAAGTGGGATTGGGAGGGGTGAAGTATTCTTCTAATGTTATTTCCCTCGCTTGTACCGAAGTGTTCCCCAGCTTTAGAGTGATAAGAGTGTTTGTGTTGTGTTTTACTTCCTTGAATAAAAGTCAAAGTTCTTTCATCAAACCTGTTCTCTACTGCAACTTTGTTCACGACCCCTAAATAACTCCAAGGTCTAGAACCAGGGGCGTGGGAGCGATTCGAACCGCTCACTGAGTCAGAGGTGAGGCTGACCCCCGCTCACCACCCCCTACACACGTCTTTGTAATGGCTATTAGATCAAACCTATTAATTTCCATCTGCGCTATTAATTCATCTATTTTGTTGCGAATGCTTCGTACAGTCAGATATAGTCCCTTTAGCTTTGACTTATTTCTGTTTTTCCCTGATGTCACCTTAGTCACTGGTCCTTTATTAGCTTTGTTACTCTCTCTGTCCCTTCCTGACCCACTCTGCTTATTTTTACCCAAAACTCTACTCTGCTCACGAGCCTTGACATGTCTCTCGTTGCTTTTAAATTTACTCTTTCCTGAATCCTCCTATCCAAGGACAAGAGATTTAAATTGAATGTATGATGGGATGGGGAGCCAGAAAAGGTCAGGGGGTGATCCTCACGAGCAGACAAAGAAGACTGGCAGGAAGAGACCAGCTGGCACCTTCGGGGATGAAGAGGAGACAGAGAATAATCACTTCTCCCAGACAGCTGCCTACACCAGCTCTTGGCTCCCTCTGCCACATCCAGTATCTCCACCACCCTTGATTTCCCCAGCCAGACAATGGCTAACCACGCTACAGGACAGGTTGAAAAATTAATCAAAGAGGCTAATGGCATATTCGCCTTCATATTGAGAGGGCTAGAATATAAAAGGGAAGCAGCTTTGCTACAGCTATACAAAGCTCTGGTTAGACCGCATAATGTGTACAGTTCTGGGCACCACACATAAGAGAGGACATATTGGCCTTGGAAAGAGTGCAGTGCAGTTTCACCAGAATGTTACCAGGTCTCCAAGGGTTAGATTATGAGGAGAGATTACATAATCTAGGCTTGTAGTCCCTTGGATGTAGAAGGTTAAAGGGTGATTTGATTGAGGTTTTTAAGACATTGAAAGGAATTGATAGGGTAGATAGAGAGATATTTTTTCACTGGTGGGGGAGTCTAGGACAAGGGGACATAAACTCACATTCAGAGCCAGGCGTTTCACTAGAGAAGTTAGGAAACACTTCTTCACGCAAAGTGTGGAACTCTCTGCTGTAAAAAGCTCAAGAAATAATTTTAAATCTGAGATCGATAGATTTTTGCTAGCCAAGGGTATTAAGGGATATGGAGCCAAGGCGATAAGATACAGATCACCATGATCTCAATGGATGGCAGAACAGGCTCGAGGGGCTGAATGGCCTCCCCCTGTTCCCATGTTTCTTGTGTCTCGCTAGAAACCAGACGCTCACTCTACCCCTCCCTGTTTCTCTGACTCTGACCGTCGCCGCTCTGGACTTTCACCCACTCACAACCCTGCGGTGAAATGATAAAAAGGAGCAGTTTGTGCAACAAAATGAATTTGAACAGTTGTTATTGGAAAGCACCTACTGTAACCCCGCACCGAGACCGACAGCAGGACTGCGGAAAGCCAAACGTAGAGAGAATTCATCGCCAGATCTTCGGTGTTCCGTCCTTCTCCCTCGCTGCTTTTTGTCTCCTGACACCGAAATACAGAAGTTGCTCGAAGTATTTTTTCACTTCCTGTGGAACCTGCAAAAACTGTTGATCAATCTCACTGAATGCAAGAGGCTAAGAGGAAGTCTCTTTATGTTGAGCACAAACCGAGAGTGAAGTGTTGCTGACTAACAGACCAGGGATATTTATATAACTGCTGGCAAAAAGAGGCAGAAACCACAGCATCAAGTGAGAATGAGAGATGCTGCATTAGCTTCCAATATTGTTGGCAGAATGTCCATCGAGCTCCAGGGGGGTTAAATTGATTAGCGGGGAGAACGGGCGTGGGGATGGCGGTACGCGATGAACCCACGTCCCAGATTGTGCTGCACGCAACAGGTAAAATCCGTGCTACCTGCTGATTTCCATGATTGCTGCATGCAGCCAGCGCTACCCGCGCTGTTGATTGGTTGCACGCATCAGGAGGGGGACCGAAATCGGGAATGCACAATGCCATTTAAAGGCAGCAAGCACCTCTTAAAGGGGAGGTGGATTGGAGTTTCTAGAAGTGGTCTGAGAAACTGACCTGAGAGACCTATCACACAAATGACTGACCCTGGGAGACAGCGGGCACCAAGGTTCTCTGACACTGCACTGGAGGCCTTGGCGCAGGAGATGGAGAGGAGGAGGGACATTCTCCCAGAGGGGAAGAGAGCCCTGATAGCATAGGCTGAGGAAGCAGTGGGAGGAGATCGCAGAGGAGGTGAATGCGAAGAATGTGGACCCACATACCTGGATGCAGTGGGAAGAAGTTCAATTATCTGACAAGAGTTGTCAAGGTCAATCTTCAAATGGCTTCTCATAACAGCTGCACCACTATCCTCATCACTGCTGAATTGACACCACCCACATCCCCCACCACCTACAATTTCTTCAACATTTCTGAACACTTCAATCAACATGCTTGACGTCACCCTCTCGCATGCAGTAATGTAGAAAACTTCACACCAACAACTTGCATCTGTAGGTGGTTTGCTCTGGTGGTTCGAATCGCCCCTTCTACTTGGTTCTATATGACAGGAATTACAGTGAACAGGATTGGGACACAGACAAGCTTTTCAGACACAACCGTACGGTGTTTAATAAGGTTAACACACACACCCACCTCCAGTATGTAAAATGCCTGGTGGCATAAAACAAACAGTCCAACAATACAACTTGGCCCGTCGAACAGGCCCCTGTCTCGTAGTAAGATGCCTAAAATCACACTGTGTTGCAATACAGAGTATAAAATACACACAGAACCTCCCCACTAAACCCCTCTGGATTGGTTGGGACACACAACACTCCCTCACACAGTACCGGTGGTCTTAAGGATGCGTGGGCTTGGACAATGCTCACCCCGATTGTCCGTTTTCTTGCTCGCTGTTCCCCTGTGTAGAAAGTGTCTCCTGGTTCCGTATCGCCGATACAGTATCCAGTCCCAGTTTCGAGGTTCGTTCCTACAGTCGAAGAGCAAGGCGAGGCTCTAGTTGCTCGTGGTGGTTTCGAGCAAGCGAGAGAGAGATAGAGAAATGGCAAAAGCTGCCTTCTCTATATACCCTAAAAGTTCCTTCTGGTCTGTGTAGTTGCAGTGATGTTTTTTTTTAATCATCCTTCTTTATCTGGTTTCCCAGCTTTCGGGGCTATCCCATCTAGGTGCTGGTGATAATGGCAGATGATGGGCCGCACTGCTCACCTGATCCTGGGTTAAGTGGCTTCCCATTAATTTACAATGGCCCTCTTTTGTCCGGTTACCGCCTTTCGGGGCTATCTCATCTAGGTGCTCGTCACCGTATGAGTCACCTCCCCGGACCCATTTGGGGAGAAATTCAGTATCACCCCATTTGGGGCGCAATTATCGGCCAGGCGCAAAGATTAGCACCTGGTGCTAATTATCCCCTCCGACTGCAAACTTTTTTTTTGTCGCCCCTGGAGGTGATTGGAGCTCTAAATCAAGCGCTACACACCTGTCTTAAGGCGCAAAGGCCGAGGAGCGAGGCGCTAACTCAGAGCGCTGGCGAGGCGCTAACTCAGAGCGCTGGCGAAGCTCATGTGATGTCAGTCAGCAATGGAACACAGACACAATGGCGCCGGCCAGTTCTTAAAGGGGAGGGTTGATCTTGTTTTCCATCCACATCCTGCTCATTGCAGCCTTGAATCTCAGCCTGGAGAGACCTGTACATCAAATCTGCTGGAAAGAACAATGGAGAGTACCAGGGAAAGAGCTCAGAGTGCAGCCCCCACAGTCTCTTCTAAATCGATACAAGGAAGGGCAAATAAAAATGAACCTGCAAAGTGCTGCTCAGTACCCAAAACTCCTTCACACAGCGTTGAATCTGTCCAGAAGTCTCTCTCTCTCTCTCTATCTCAGAATGCGTGGTTAAAAATGTCACCAACAAAAAAAGGCAGGAAGCGGTCGCCTTTAAATAGCGCTCCCCCAGTCCCTTCCTGATTGCAAAATGCTCCCCTCAAACTGTTGTTGCTAGCGGCAGGCGGTAAGGCAGGGGGCACCACTCAATCTCCGCTCCGGGGCGTTGCGCACTCGACTGATGTCACGATCTGCCGGCGCAGGAGGTCGTGGTGGTAGTGTTTAGCGCCACCGCAAAATGTCTAGTTAATTTCGCGAGCGGCGCAAACATCGTCGCGCCCGGGCGCTAGTTGCTTTGCGCCCCATTTGCGGCCTCTTAAGGCGCTAATGGGAGGCGCAACCAACTGAATTTTTCCCCCATTATCTTCCCAGAGAAATCTGTCTGCCCAGACATTCCACCATAATTAGTTAGTAGGCCTGGCTGGAATCTCCTGTCCACGAACACCTGGGTCCCTCCCATCTTCTCCAAACAGGTTGCTGGTCAAATCAGCAGTAACAGTCATTCAAAATGTCCGATACAAAAAAAAAATCCTTGGGGCCTGCGTTGATGTTTACACATCTGACACACATACTGCCAGCTATTCAGGTATGACAGCCACATCACCCAGACACATTGCAGAACACTCACAAACACACTCAAAAAAAAAGCTGGATCTGGTGCTGGGGAATGAGGTGGGCCAGGTCGACCAAGTGTCTGTGGGAGAACACTTGGCTACGAGTGATCATCGTATCATTAGATTTAGCTTAGCAATGGAGAGGAGCAAGGACCAATCTAGAGTGGAACTTCTAAACTGGAATAGGGCTAACTTCAATGGGATGCGAAAGGATCTAGCCAGGGTATAATGGAACCAAAGCCTGACAGGAAAAACTGTAACGGAACAATGGGTGATCTTTAAGGAGGAAATGTTCCAAGTACAGGCTAGGTACATTCAAACAAGAGGGAAGGGTAAGGGAACCAAAGCAATGGCTCCTTGGATGACGAGGAAGATAGAGAAAATGATGAAACAAAAAAAAAGAGGGTGTATGATCAATGTCAGGTGAATACTTCAAGGGAGAACCAGACCAAATACAATAAGTTGAGAGGGGAAGTAAAGATGAAAATAAGATTGGCAGAGAGAGAATATGAGAGTAGAATGGCGGTTAACATAAAAGGGAACCCAAAAATCTTCGACCGGCATGTAAACAGTAAGCAGGTCGTAAGAGGTGGTGTGGGGCCTAATAGAGACAAAGAAGGCGTTATATGCTTAGACGCGCAGGGCAAGGCTAGAATACTCAAAGAGTACTTTGTATCGGTGTTTACTTGGGAGGTGGATGCTGACAAAATATTGGTAGAAGTGGAAAAGGTAGAAGCAATGGAAGGGGTGAAAATTGAGAGACAGGATGTACTAGAAAGACTGGGTATGCTTAGAGTGGATAGGTCGCGTGGTCCAGATGGCTTGCATCCCAGGTTGCTAAGGGAATTGGGGGAGGAGATAGCAGAAGGGCTTGCCATAATTTTACAATCTTCCCTAGATGCGGGGTAGGTGCCTGAGGATTGGAAAGTGGCAAATGTGACACCATTGTTCAAGAAAGGGTGTAAGGACAATCCTCGTAACTACAGGCCGGTCAGTTTAACATCAGTGGTGGGTAAAGTTTTAGAAACAATAATCAAGGAAAAAATTAATGGGCATTTGGAGAGGTTTAAGCTAATTAAGGAGAACCAACACGGATTTGTAAAAGGCAGATCGTGTTTGACTAATCTAATTGAATTTTTTGATGAAGTAACAGGGGAGATTGATAAAGGAAATGCAATGGATGTTGTTTACATGGATTTTAGGAAGGCGTTTAACAAAGTACCACAATTGAGGCTCATGGAATAGGTGGGTCAGTGGCAGCTTGGACAAGCAATTGGCTTAAGGACAGAAAACAACAAGTTGTGTTAAATGGCTGTTTTTCAGACTGGAGGATGGTAGACAGTGGTGTCCCCCAAGGGTCAGTGCTGGGGCCACTGCTTTTTGTGATATATATAAATGACCTGGATTTTGGAATACAGAGTAGAATTTCTAAATTTGCCGATGACACCAAACTTGGGGGTGTGGCAAACAGTGAGGATGATAACAATCGACTGCAGCAGGACATAGAAAGGCTAGCAGAATGGGCAGACAAGTGGCAGATGGAATTTAATACAGAGAAGTGTGAGGTGATGCATTTTGGCAGAAGGAACAGGGAGAGGCAATATACACTTAATGGCACAGTTTTAAATAGAGTGCAGGGACAAAGGGACCTGGGAGTTAATGTGCATAGGTCCCTGAAGGTGGCGGGACATATTGAGAGAGTGGTTAGCAAAGCATATGGGATCTTGGGCTTCATAAATAGAGGTACTGAGGACAAAAGTAGAGAAGTTATGCTGAACCTTTATAAAGCGCTGGTTAGGCCACAACTGGAGAGGTCAGTGTCGGGAGCGGAGAGAGCAGCAGCACAGTGAGTATCTAAACTCACTTTCGCAGGCTTTTTTTTTTTTACAGAGGCCAGTGTCGGGAGCGGAGAGAGCAGCAGCACTGTGAGTAGTTAAACTCACTTTCGTGGGCTTTTTACAGCGGCCAGTGTCGGGAAAGGGCCCTTGAGTATATCATTTAATTGAAGTGAAATTGGTGGGATTCATTTAATTTAATTTTAATTAATTAATTAAAGGGTAAGTCATGGCAAGAGAGCTCCGCCCCGTGATATGCTCCTCCTGCTATATGTGGGAAATCAGGGATGCTTCCTGTGTCCCTGACGACCATGTGTGTGGGAAGTGTATCCAGCTGCAGCTACTGATAGACCGCATTGCGGCACTGGAGCTGCGGATGGATGCATATTGGAGCATTCGTGACGCTGAGAACGTCGTGGATAGCATGTTTAGCGAGTTGGTCACACTGCAGGCAAAGGGTGTACAGGCAGGAAGTAAATGGATGGCCACCAGGCAGAGTAAGAGGTACAGGCAGGTAGTGCAAGGGTCCCCTGTGGCCATCCCCCTCTCAAACAGATATACCACTTTGGATACTGTTGGGGGGGATGACTTATCAGGGGAAGGCAGCAGCAGCCAACTTCCTGGCACCATGGGTGGCTCTGCTGCACAGGCTGGGAGGAAAAAGTGTGGAAGAGCTATAGTGATAGGGGACTCAATTGTAAGGCGAATAGATAGGCGTTTCTGCGGCCGCAAACGAGACTCCAGGATGGTGTGTTGCCTCCCTGGTGCAAGGGTCAAGGATGTCTCAGAGCGGCTACAGAACATTTTGGAGGGGGAGGGCGAACAGCCAGTTGTTGTGGTGCACATAGGCATCAACGATATAGGTAAAAAACCGGGATGAGGTCCTAAAAGCAGAATATAGGGAGTTAGGAGGTAAATTAAAAAACAGGACCTCAAAGGTAGTAATCTCAGGATTGCTACCAGTGCCACGTGCTAGTCAGAGTAGAAATAGGAGGATATTTCAAATGAATACGTGGCTAGAGGAATGGTGCAAGGGGGAGGGATTCAAATTCCTTGGACATTGGAACTGGTTCTTGGGGACGTGGGACCAGTACAAATGGGACGGTCTGCACCTGGGCAGGGCCGGGACCGATGTCCTAGGGGGAGTGTTTGCTAGTGCTGTTGGGGAGGGTTTAAACTAAAGTGGCAGGGGGTTGGGAACCTGAGCAGGGAGACAGAGGAAAGGGAAACAAGGATAAAAGCAAAAGACAGGAAGGAGAAAAACAAAAGTAGAAGGCAAAGAACTCAACGGTTTAAATCAAACATGGTCACAGTAAATAATAATTCATATAGGTCTGAGAGCAATAAAAAAACAAGCCTGAAGGCTTTGTGTCTTAATGCAAGGAGCATTCGGAACAAGGTGGATGAATTAGCTACGCAAATAGAGGTAAATGAATACGATTTGATTGGGATTACAGAAACATGGCTCCAGGGTGGCCAAGGCTGGGAACTCAACATCCAGGGGTATTCAATATTTAGGAAAGATAGGCAAAAAAGAAAGGGAGGTGGGGTAGCGTTGCTGGTTAAAGAGGGGATTAACACAATTGAAAGGAAGGATATTAGCTCTGATGATGCGGAATCTGTATGGGTAGAACTGAGAAATAACAAGGGGCAGAAAACGTTAGTGGGCGTGGTATATAGACCTCCAAACAGTAATACGGAGGTTTGCGATGGCATTAAAAGGGAAATTAGAGAAGCATGCAGTAAGGGCACAGCAGTCATCATGGGTGACTTTAATTTACATATAGATTGGGCTAACCAAATTAGTAAAAATACTGTGGAGGAGGAATTCCTAGAATGTTTACGGGATGGTTTTCTGGAACAATATGTCGAGGAACCAACCAGAGATCAGGCCATCTTAGACTGGGTATTATGTAACGAGAAAGGATTAATTAGCAATCTTGTTGTACGAGGCCCCTTGGGTCAGAGTGATCATAATATGATAGAATTCTTCATTCGGATGGAGAGTGAAGTAGTTGAATCAGAGACTAGGGTCCTGAATTTAAATAAAGGAAACTCCGATGGTATGAGGCGCGAATTGGGTAGGATTGATTGGGGAATGTCACTCAAAGGGTTGATGGTGGATAGGCAATGGCAAACATTCAAAGACTGCATGGATGAACTACAGAATTTGTTCATCCCAGTGTGGCATAAGAATAAAACAAAAAGGGTGACTCAACCATGGCTAACAAGGGAAATTAGGGATAGCATAAGATCCAAGGAGAGGGCATATAAATTGGCCAGAAAAAGCGGTAACCCTGAGGATTGGGAGCAGTTTAGGATTCAACAAAGGAGGACAAAGGGATTAATTAAGAAGGGGAAAATAGAATATGAAAGTAAGCTAGCAGGGAACATAAAAACTGACTGTAAAAGCTTTTATAGATATGTGAAGAGAAAAAGATTAGTGAAATCAAGTGTAGGCCCCTTGCAGTCAGAAGCGGGGGAAGTTATAATGGGGGACAAAGAAATGGCAGACCAATTAAATGCATATTTTGGTTCTGTCTTCACAAAGGAGGACACAAATAACCTCCCAGAGATGTTGGAGAACATAGGGTCTGATGAAAGGGAGGAACTGAAAGAAATCAGTATTTGCAGGGAAATGGTGTTAGGGAAATTGACGTGATTAAAGGCCGATAGATCCCCAGGGCCTGATAATCTACATCCTAGGGTACTCAAGGAAGTGGCCCTAGAAATAGTAGATGCATTGCTGATCATCTTCCAACATTCGATGGAATCTGGAACTGTACCCATGGATTGGCGGGTAGCTAATGTTACCCCACTATTCAAAAAGGGTGGTAGAGAGAAAGCGAGGAATTACAGACCGGTAAGCCTGACATCAGTAGTGGGGAAAATGCTAGAGTCTATTATAAAGGATGTAACAGCTGAGCACTTGAAAAACAGTGACAGGATCGGACAAAGTCAACATGGATTTATAAAAGGTAAATCGTGCTTGACTAATCTACTGGAATTTTTTGAGGATGTAACTGGTAGAATAGATAAGGGAGAACCAGTAGATGTGGTGTATTTGGACTTTCAGAAGGCTTTCGATAAGGTCCCGCATAAGAGATTAGCGTGTAAAGTTAAGGCACATGGGATTGGGGGCAAGGTATTGACTTGGATAGAGAACTGGTTGGCGGACAGAAAGCAGAGAGTAGGAATTAATGGGTCTTTTTCCGAGTGGCAGGCAGTGACTAGTGGGGTACCGCAGGGATCGGTCCTTGGACCCCAGCTATTCACAATATACATTAATGATCTAGATAAGGGAACTAAATGTAATATCTCCAAGTATGCAGATGACACAAAGCTGGGTGGGCGTGTGTGCTGTGAGGAGGATACTGTAAGGGATTCGTGCCGACGGCTGCTCTGTGCGTAGCCTGGGTGCTAGTGCGGGGTTAGGCCTTGTTGCCTGTTCTGGTCTCCAGCCAGCCTGATAACACTAGACACCTGTGAGTGGTTCGACCCACTCGCCCTTACGGTTCTGACACTGGACTTAGGTGCGAGAGCAATAATGCAGAGAAAACTCAGGTAGACCCGGTTGAATAGTACGAAATGGAAAATCTTTATTGCATATTGTTCAAGATTACGAAATACATGTCATAAGCACAGATTAATGACAGTACAAGCTTACATACATTTATGAAACTAGGTTTAGGGAAACGAGGAGCGCACGACACATCGTAAAAGGGGACACACATTATAGTTCTCCTTAAAACAAAAACCCTCCCCTATCAATGCCTGTCCTAATATAGATCTGTAGGATCGAGACTCATGCTCACCACTTGTGATAACTCGGAGAATTCCGAAACGCTGCTCGGATGTTTTCGCCACAGCACCTGACTATTCACGTGTTGATCAGGGGTCTCTGTACCCCACTTGTTTACTCGCTTCTGCTCCGGCTAGCAGGCTGGACCGTCTGCTGTCATGAAGATCTGTGTTGGTCTCGGATTTCTGATACTACTCAAAAAAGAGTCTTCCTGTGCCCTACACCGGTTGTCAGTAGAACTCGAAGAAAAGTCTTCCAGGGCCAGTTGTGGAGTAGCCGATAGAATTCGAAGAAGTGGTTAATCGATTTTCGGGCACGGTCAGGGTTTACTGACCGCGGCGGCACATGTAGTCATCTTCTTCTCTTCTCATCTCATCTCATCTCATCTCCTCTCGGGCCTTTGGTTCCAACACCGTTTACCGACTTCTCGGGATGGTGCGCCCGCTTACAGGCCTTCGCAGACCAGCTCTCCACAGATCTTCGCGGCAAGCCACGAGGTTGACTCCCGGAAAATCAGCGGATCAGAGAATGAGAGTCAAGAGCCCTCAGGGATAAGAGGAATAAGCGCAAGAGAAAGATGGATGTTTGGACACTACAGTTATAGTACTGTAATTCCTTATCTCCCGCCCAATCTTAATGTTCATCTTTTGTCGCTCAAACTTCTTGTATGGGGTGGTACTTGTCGTTAATGGGTTTCGGTGATATTTGTAACTGTCTGAGTACCCGTTAATATTTCTCCCCTTGTGGAACCGGCTAGGAGTCTCCCTGGAGGGGTTTTGGGGGCCTCCGAATTCTTCTTGTGAGTACCCGCGAACGGCTCTCTCATCGTAGAGCCGTGGGGAATTTGCGTATCAATGTCTTTGGATGGGCCCCTTGATTGCCAAGTACAATAGCTCTCATTTGTGCATGGAAAACCCGATTCCAGCACTTATATTCCTTGCTTGGGTGTTAAAATGCAAAACGATCTCGTCTTGTCTTATCTCAATATGCTGAGTCCTGTCCGATCTTGCTGAAATGTTTATTGAAACGCCATCTTGTCTGCCTACTGAAAGTCTAGAACCTTCTGCCACGAGGCGTGGCGGCCATTTTACAGGCTGCTTGTGTCCGTTTTGAAACCTGACAGCATTTTGCTGAAATAAAGCTGTTTATACGAAAACATATGTCTCTATCTCATTATTTCAAAATCGCGATAATTTTGCGAATTCTACAATACCGAGAAATTCCAGGATGATTTGGACAGGTTGGTTGAGTGGGCAGAAGCATGGCAGATGCAATATATCGTGGATAAATGCGAGGTTATCCACTTTGGTGTCAAAAACAGAAAGGCAGACTATTATCTGAATGGCAATAGATTGGGAGAAGGGGAAGTGCAATGAGACCTGGGTGTCCTTGTGCACCAGTCGCTGAAGGTAAGCATGCAGGTGCAGCAGGCGGTGAAGAAGGCAAATGGTATGTTGGCCTTCATAGCGAAAGGGTTTGAGTATAGGAACAGGGACGTCCTGCTGCAGTTGTACAGGGCCTTGGTGAGACCACACCTTGAGTACTGTGTGCAGTTTTAGTCGCCTTATCTGAGGAAGGATGTTCTTGCCATGGAAGGAGTTCAGCGAAGATTCACAAGGCTGATACCTGGGATGGCAGGAATTACATATGAGGAGAGATTGGGACGATTGGGCTTATACTCGCTGGAGTATAGAAGAATGAGAGGGGATCTGATCGAAACATATAAAATTCTGACAGGTCTGGACAAACTAGATGCAGGAAGAATGTTCCCGATGGTTGGAGAGTCCAGAACCAGGGGTCATAATCTAAGGATAAGGGGTAAGCCATTTAGGACAGAAATTAGGAAGAATTTCTTCACCCAGAGAGTGGTGAACCTGTGGAATTCTCTACCACAGAAGGTAGTTGAGGCCAAGTCATTAAATATATTCAAGAATGAGTTAGATATATTTCTTAAAGCTAAAGTTATCAAGGGATAGGGGGAGAAGGCAGGTACAGGGTACTGAGTTTGGATGATCAGCCATGATCTCATCGAATGGCGGAGCAGGCTCGAGGGGCCGAATGGCCTACTCCTGCTCCTATCTTCTATGTTTCTATGTATTGCGTCCAGTTCTGGTCATCACACTTTAGGAAGGATGTGAAGGCCCTTGAGAGGGTGCAGAGGAGATTTACCAGAATGGTTCCGGGGATATAGGATCTTAGCTACAAGGACAGGTTGGAGAAGCTGGATTTGTTTTCATTAGAGCAAATGAGATTGAGGTGTGATTTGATAGAGGTGTATAAGATTATGACGGGTTTGGATAGGCTAGACGGGGAAAGACTGTTCCCACTAGTTGATGGTACAAGGACTAGGGGACACAGATTTAAGGTTTTGGGCAAGAGATACAGGGGGATGTGAGGAAAACCTTTTTTACGCAGCGAGTGGTGAGGACCTGGATCTCGCTGCCGACGGAAGTTGTGGAAGCGGAGACACACAATATTTTCAAGGGGAGACTGGATAGGCACTTGAGGGAAATAAACTTGCAGGGCTACGGGGATAGAGCGGGGGAATGGGACTGACTGGATTACTCTACAGAGAGCCGGCACGGACTCGATGGGCCGAATGGCCTCCTTCTGTGCCGTTATGACTGTATGATTCTATGACATATAGGGCCAGATTTCCTTCCCTGAAGTACGTTAGTGAACCAGATGGGTTTTTACAAAAAGCCTATACTTTAATGTTCACCATTACTGATACTAGCTTTTTATTCCAGATTTATTTAAATTCCCCAGCTGCCGTGGTGGGAGTTGAATTCATATCTCTCGATCTCTACATCAATAGTCCAGGCTTCTAGATTACTAGTCCAGTAACATAACCACTATGCTATCGTTCCCCTTGTATTCTCACTTGTATTCTCAACCTGACATCTGTCATACGCACTCTTTTTCTGCTTCATTTTACTCTCTATCTCTTTCGTCATTCAGGGAGCTCTGGCTTTAGTTGCCCTACCTTTCCCCCTCGTGGGAATGTACCTCGACTGTACTCGAGCCATTGCCTCTTTAAAGGTAGCCCATTGTTCGATTCTAGTTTTGCCTACCAATCTTTGATTCCAGTTTACCCGGGCCAAATCTGTTCTCAACCCACTGAAATTTGCCTTCCTCCAATTAAGTATTTTTACTCTAGATTGCTCCCTGTCCTTTTCCATAGCTAATCTAAACCTTCTGATACTATGATCACTGTTCCCTAAATGTTCACCTCCTAACACTTGCTCCACTTGACCTACCTCATTCCCCAGAACCAGATCCAGCAATGCCTCCTTCCTCATTGGGCCGGAAACGTACTGATCAAGAAAGTTCTGCTGAATACACTTCAGAAATTCTCCTCCCTCTCTGCCCTTTACACTATTACTATCCCAGTCTATATTAGGATAATTGAAGTCCCCCATTATCACTACTCTATAGTTCTTGCACCTCTTTGTAATTTCCCTGCATATTTGCTCCTCTATATCTTTCCCACTAGTTGGCGGCCTATATAATACACCTAGTAGTGTAGTGGCACCTCTATTGTTTCTCAACTCTAACCAAATAGATTCTGTCCTTGACCCCTCCAGGACATCCTCTCTCACCAGCACTGTAACATTCTCCTTAATCAATACTGCCACCCCACTTCCTTTCTTTCCTTCCCTATCTTTCCTGAACACCTTATATCCAGGAATATTTAAAACCCAATGCCAGGTCTCCATTCTAAGAACATAAGAAGCAGGAGCAGGAGTAGGCCATTCGCCCGTTGAGACTGCTCCGGCATTCAATAAGAAATAAGGAGACCAAAACTGTATGCAGTACTCTAGGTGTGGTCTCACCAACACCCTGTACAGTTGTAGCAAGACTTCCCTACTTTTATACTCCATCCTCCTTGCAATAAAGGCCAACATTCCGTTTGCCTTCCTAATTACTTGCTGTACCTGCATGCTAACTTTTTATGTTTCCTGTACGAGGACACCCAGATCCCTCTGTACCACAGCATTCTGTAGTCTCTCTCCATTTAAATAATATTTTGCTTTTCTATTCTTCCTACTAAAGTGGATAACCTCACATTTTTCCACATTATACTCCATCTGCCAAATTTTTGCCCACTCACTTAACCTATCTATATCCCTTTGCAGACTCTTTGTGTCCTCCTCACAACTTGCCTTCCCACCTATCTTTGTATCGTCAGCAAATTTGCCTACAGTACACTCGGTCCCTTCATCCAAGTCATTAATATAGATTATAAATAATTGAGGCCCCAGCACTGACCCCTGTGGCACCCCACTAGTTACAGTTTGCCAACCTGAAAATGACCCATTTATCCCGACTCTCTGTTTTCTGTTAGTTAGCCAATCCTCTATCCATGCTAATATATTACCCCCAACACCGTGAGCTCTTATCTTGTGCAGTAACCTTTTATGTGGCTCCTTATCGAATGCCTTTTTAGAAATCCAAATACACTACATCAACTGGTTCCCCTTTATCCACCCTGCTCGTTACATCCTCAAAGAACTCTAATAAATTTGTCAAATGCGATTTCCCTTTCATAAAACCATGTTGACTCTGCTTGATTGTATTATGATTTTCTAAATGTCCTGCTACTACTTCCTTAATAATGGATTCCAGCATTTTCCCAATGATAGATCTTAGGCTAACTGGCCTATAGTTCCCTGCTTTCTGTCTCCCTCCTTTCTTGAATAGGGGCATTACATTTGCAGTTTTCCAAACCGCTGGAACCTTTCCAGAGTCTCAGGAAGTTTGGAAGATTGCAAACAATGCATCCACTATCTTTGCAGCCATTTCTTTTAAGGCCCTTGGATGCAGGCCATCGGGTCCAGGGGACTTGTCAGCCTTTAGTCCATTAGTTTGTCTAGTACTTTTTCTCTAGTGATAGTGACTGTTTTAAGTTCCTCCCTCCCTTTTGCCCCTTGATTTTCCACTATTATTGGGAGGCTTTTTGTGTCTTCTACCGTGAAGACAGATACAAAATATTTGTTCAAAGTCTCTGCCATTTCCCTGTTTCCCATTATTAATTCCCCAGTCTCATCCTCTAAGGGACCAATGTTTATTTCAGCTACTCTCTTCCTTTTTATATACTTGTTGAAGCTCTTACTGTTTGTTTTTATATTTCTTGCTAGTTTACTCTCATAATTTATGTTCTCCCTCTTTATTATTTTTTTAGTCAACCTTTGCAAGTTTCTAAAACTTTCCCAATCTTCTGGCCTACCACTAATCTTCACAACATTGTATACCTTTTCTTTCAATTTGATACCCTCCTTAACTTCCTTAGTTAGCCATGGATGGTTCATCCTTCTCGTAGTGTCTTTCTTTCTCACTGGAATATATCTTTGTTGAGCGTTAGGAAATATCTCCTTAAAAGTCTGCCACTGCTTATCTACCGTCTTAACTTTTAATCTATTTTCCCAGTCCACTTTAGATAAATCTGTCTTCATACCTTTGTAATTGCCTTTATTTAAGTTTAAGACACTAGTTTCAGATGTAAGTTTCTCACCCTCAAACTGAATTTGAAATTCTCTCATGTTCTGATCACTCTTCCCTAGAGGATCCTTTACTATGAGATCATTAATGAATCCTGTCTCATTACACATTACTAGATCTAAAATAGCCCATTCCCTGGTTGGTTCCACAATGTATTGTTCTAAGAAACTGTCCTGAATACACTCTATGAACTCCTCCTCAAGGCTACCTTTGCCAATTTGATTTGTACAATCTATATGAAGATTAAAATCACCCACGATTATTGCAGTACCTTTCTTACAAGCCCCCGTTATATCTTGATTTATACTCTGTCCTACAGTGTAGCTACTGTTAGGGGGCCTATAGACTACTCCCACCAATGACTTATTTCCCTTATTATTTCTTATCTCCACCTAAACCGATTCTACATCTTGATCTCACGAGCCAATATCATTTCTCACTACTGCACTGATCTCATCCTTTATTAACAGAGCTACCCCACCTCCTTTTCCTTTCTGCCTATCCTTCCAAAATGTCAAATACCCCTGAATATTCAGTTCTCGGCCTTGGTCACCTTGCAACCACGTCTCTGTAATGGCTATCAAATCATACCCATTTATTTCTATTTGTGCCGTCAATTCATCTATCTTGTTACGAATGCTGTGTGCATTCAGATAAAGAGCCTTTAATTTTGTGTTTTTGCCATTTTTCCTTACTCTGACCCTATTTACTGGTGCACTCTTATGCTTGTACGCACTGTCCCTTCCTGTCAGACTCTGGTTATCATTATCCCTATCACTATCCTGCACTATTGCCTTGTCCTATCTCTTTAACTTTCTAAGTTTCCTTTCACCTGAACCCCACTATTTAGTTTAAAGCCCTATCTACAGCCCTAGTTATTCGATTCTCCAGGACACTGGTCCCAGCATGGTTCAAGTGAAACCTGTCCCAACGGAACAGCTCCCTCTTTCCCCAGTACTGGTGCCAGTGCCCCATGAATCGAAACCCATTTCTCCCACACCAATCCTTGAGCCACGCATTCAACTCTCTCATCTTATTGACCCTATGCAGAGATTATTACCTTGGTGGTTCTGCTTTTTAATTTAGCCCCTAGCTGCTCATACTCCCTCAGCAGAACCTCTTTCTTAGTCCTACCTATGTCATTGGTACCTACATGGACCACGACAACTGTGTCGGTGCAGGCTCGATGGGCCGAAATGGCCTCTATCTGCACTGTGGGGATTCTGTGATTCTGTGAACTGGATCCTCCCCCTCCCACTCCAAGTTCCTCACCAGCCCCGAGGAGATGTCCTTAACCCTGGCACTGGGCAGGCAACACAGCCTTCGGGACTCATGCTCTCGGCTGCAGAGAACAGTATCTATCCCCCTAACTATACTGTCCCCTACGACTAATACATTACTTTTTACTCCCCCAACTTGAATGGCCCCCTGTACCATGGTGCTGTGGTCAGTTTGCTCATCCTCCCTGCAGTCACTGCTCTCCGCCACACAGGCTGCAAGAACCTCATACCTGTTGGACAAGTGCAAGGGCTGAGGCTCCTCCAATGCTACCTTCTGGATCCCCATACCTGCCTCACTCGTAGTCACAACATCCAGTCCCTGACTGGACCAAATCTGAAGTTTTTAACCTAAGGGGTGTGACTGCCTCCTGGAACAAAGTGTCCAGGTAATTTTCTCCCTCCCTGATGTATCGCAATGTCTGCAGCTCAGACTCCAGCCCATCAACTCTGAGCCGCAGTCACTTACTGCAGATGTGGTCGCCCTGGATCACACTGGGGACCACCAGCTCCCACATGCTACAGCTGCAACACATCGCCTGCCCTGCCATCTCTCTTGTATTTTATTTAACTAATTATGTTTTCAAGTTTTGAAATACTTTGAAAATCACCACATCATATTCCCATGTGGCTATTTGCGCCTGCAGCTCACCAACCTTATTTACCACACTTCCTGTGTTTACACACATACACTGTAAACCTTTCTTAGGCCTTCTTCGCTTCTCTCTTACTCTGACCCCACCTAATACCTTACTATTTATGTGTGTGTAAATATATATATCTGCGTATGTTTCCCCCCAGCCCTGCAGTCCCACGCACTCTACCTTCTCTCTATTTATACAGAAGTCACTCTCCCATCACCAGCCCAGTCTCTCAGTGGTAAACATCCAGGGAGCCGGCCTCTGTGCTGAAACCAGGTGTGTTTGGCACAGGGAGACTCCGGGCTCCATTGAGCGGTTCCACTGGGAGCGACCTGGGAGAAAAGCCGAACTTGGCGCCTGCACCTCTCAGACAGATTTGGGAACAACCGGGAAATATGGGCCCAGAGCCAGCCGGTAACCGGGAGGGCGGGGAAGGCCCGACACGGGGCAATACGGATTTAAACATGAAGCCGCGGCCATCCAACCGCTCTCAGCTTAAATTCCCCGCGCCCGGTCCCGAGAAGCAGATTAGCCCAGAGCGGTCACATGGGGCCCTTGATTGACAGGCGGGGAGAGGGGCGGGGCCAGAATAACGGACAACACCGGGACTGTGAGGAGAAATTTTTTGTTTGATTTATTCGTTCCTGAGATGTGGGCGTCGCTGGCAAGGCCGGTATTTATTGCCCATTCCTAATTGATCTTGAGAAGGTGGTGGTGAGCCACCTTCTTGAACCGCTGCAGTCCGTGTGGTGAAGGTGCTCCTACAGTGCTGACTTATGTCATAGTGGTTTTTTACAACTGAGTGACTTGCTCAGCCATTTCAGAGGGCAGTTAAGAGTCAACCACATTGCTGTGGGTCTGGAGTTACATATAGGCCAGACCGGGTAAGGATGGCAGATTTCCTTCCCTAAAGGACATTAGTGAACCATTTGAGTTTTTACGACAATCCGATAGTTTCATGGTTACCATTACTGAGACTAGCATTTTTTTTTAAATTCCAGATTTATTTAATTAACAGAATTTAAATTCCCCAGCTGCCGTGCTGGGATTTGAACTCAGGTCTCTGGATCATTAGTCCGGGCCTCTCGGATTACTAGCCCAGTAACATAACCACTCTACTACCGTACAAAACAGAGGAAAATACCATGTATGTGAGGAGAAAGCACCGGTAACGTGAGGAGAAAACACCGGGAACGTGAGGGGAAAACACCGGGAACGTGAGGGGAAAGCACCGGGAACGTGAGGGGAAAGCACCGGGAACGTGAGGGGAAAGCACCGGGAACGTGAGGGGAAAGCACCGGGAACGTGAGGGGAAAGCACCGGGAACATGAGGGGAAAGCACCGGGAACGTGAGGGGAAAGCATCGGGAACGTGAGGAGAAAGCATCGGGAACGTGAGGAGAAAGCACCGGGAACGTGAGGCGAAAGCACCGGGAACGTGAGGGGAAAGCACCGGGAACGTGAGGAGAAAGCATCGGGAACGTGAGGAGAAAGCATCGGGAACGTGAGGAGAAAGCACCGGGAACGTGAGGAGAAAGCACCGGGATTGTGATGCAAAAATAAGGAATGTGAAGGAAAAGATGGTGAATGTGAGGGAAGAAATCCAGAATGTAATGAAAATAAAGGAAATGTGAGGGGAAAACACAAGGACTGTGAGCAAATTGCGGGAAGGTGAGGGAAAAAAGGATTTGGCACAGTGGTTGGTTTGCTCTGGGTGGAGAAAAAAAGTTCAGTAGTAACCCAAAAACAGCTCAGGAATTGTGTTACCTGGACAGGCTTTGATTTATAGATTCTGCAGGGGCTGTGGTCACCCTTGGATCCACAGGCTGTGGTCATAGAATCATAGAATGGTTACAGCACAGAAGAAGGCCATTCGGACTGTCGAGCCCATGCTGACTCTCAGCTAGTCCCACTCCCCTGCCCTTTCCCCGTAGCCCTGCAATTTTTCTTCCTTCAGATACTTATCCAACTCCCTTTTGAAAGATAAGATTCAGTCTGCCTCCACTGCCCTTGCAGGCAGTGCATTCCAGATCTTAACCACTCGCTGCGTAAAAAAGTTTTTTCTTATGTTGCCTTTGGTTCTTTTGCCAACCACCTTAAATCTGTGTCCTCTGGTTCTCGACCCTTCGTCAATGGGAACAGTTTCTCTCTATCTACTCTGTCCAGACCCCTCATGATTTTGAACACCTCTATCAAATCTCCTCTCAATCTTCTCTGCTCCAAGAAGAACAACCCCAGCTTCTCCAGTCTATCAACGTAACTGAAGTCCCTCGTTCCTGGAATCATTCTCGTAAATCTTTTCTGCATCCTCTCTAAGACCTTCACATCCTGCCTAAAGTGTGGTGCCCAGAATTGGACATAATACTCCAGTTGGGGCCGAAACAGTGTTTTAGTGTTGAAGTGCCGTTACAAAAATAAAGAATACACGTAGTTAGGGAGGTGATTAGGAACCTAGGAACAGGAGGAGGCCATTCAGCGCCTTGAGATGTTCCACCATTCAATTACATCATGGCTGATCTGTACCTCAACTCCATTTACCCGCCTTTGCCTCATATCCCTTGGTACCCTCACCCAACAAAGTCTTGAAAGCTGCAATTGCCAGCTATTTGCAATCTATATAAATGATTTAGATGAGGGGACTGAGTGTAATGTATCCAAGTTTGCTGACGATACAAAGCTAGGTGGGAAAGCAAGCTGAGGAGGATGAAAAGAGGCTGCATAGACCGGTTAAGTGAGTGGGCAAGAACACGGCAGATGAAAAATAATGTGGCGAAATGTGAAGTTATCCACTTTGGTAGGAAAAATAGAAAAGAATATTCGTTAAATGGTGAGAGATCGGGAAATGTTGGTGTTCACAGAATCATGGGTATCCATGTACACGAATCACAGAAAGTTAACCAGCAGGTACAGCAAACAATTAGGAAGCAAATGGTATGTTGGCCTTTATTGCAAGGGGGTTGGAGTACAAGGGTAAGGTAGTTTTCCTGCAACTATATAGGGCTTTGGTGAGACCACACCTAGTGTACTGTGTACAGTTTTGGTCTCCTTACCTAATGTAGAATATACTTGCCTTAGAGGGGGTGCAACGAAGGTTCACTAGACTGATTCCTGGGATGAGAGGGCTGTCCTATGAGGAGAGATTGAGTAGAATGGGCCTATATACTCTGGAGTTTAGAAGGATGAGAGGTGATCTCATTGAAACATACAAAATTCTTAGAGGGCTTGACAGGGTAGACACTGAGAGGCTGTTTCCCCCTGGCTGGAGAGACTAGAACTAGGGAGCATAGTCTCAGGATAAGGGGTCGACCATTTAGGGCGGGAAAGTGGAGTTGTGGTTGAAGATCAGCCATGATCTTATTAAATGGCGGAGCAGGCTTGAGGGGCCATATGGCCTATTCCTGCCCCTATTTCTTATGTCCTTATATTCTTATGTACCTCAGCAGGGGGACTGTCCGGAGCAACTCACCAATTCCGGTAAGCTTCTACTCCTCAAACACATCTTAAGACAGCTCGTACCTGAGTTTGATTTGTAAAAGAAAATAAGGAACTTGCATTTCTATAGTGCCTTTCATGACCTCAGGATATCCCAAAGTGCTTTACAGCCAATTAAGTACTTTAGAAGTGTATTCACTGTTGTAATGCAGGAAACGTTGTGAAGGAATAAGCCATATAACCTATTCAGAAAAATACACTATCTTATGAAAGAATTCTGGCCTTAGTAAAGCATGACAAACTGGGTTTGGAAATTTAGAAACCTAACTATGAAATAGCTATGAAAGAATTCTGGCTATTGAGATAAGACAGTTGTTGACCCTGAATAAATAACCTTATTGAAACAGAAGGTGCATGGCTCCGACAGGCTGACTTTTGGGAACAAAAACAATGGTTCACCCTGGATAAGGTGTTTTAATTTAAACTTCGTAAAGATGGCACATACGATAAGGAACATCTGCCCTCGTAAAGATGACATAAAATAAGGAACACCTGCCCTTCACATCATTTTATATGGTCAACCCAGAACACCTAGAGATGCGACAAGATTCTGGAATATTACAAGCTGATGTGGCAGTAAGAATTGCAGAGGTCGGCAGAAAGATGAATAGGGATAATTAACTTGCATCAGCTGAAATCCTTAAAGGAAATACAACTGGAAAAGGGTATAAATAAAGTTTCAAATGGGATATCAGACTTGCTTTAATCGGGCAAAGCGATTCTCAGCTACAGAGGCGGCTCTGTGGTCTCCAATTCTTTGTACCTCAGGGATCAAAGGTATTTGATATTGATGGATATCCTGTATAGAAAACTTTAAGAACAGTAATACTGTAGCAAAGTTAAGATTTAAAAGTAAGATTCTCTGATAATAAGATCATATTTTTTCTCTTTTTAGAACTGTTAACGTTGCGATTGACTGATTCACCAACTGTAAATTGCATGTCGGTTCTTTAATAAATCTCTATATATTTTTAGAATTGTCTCACATAAGTCTTCTGTATCAATAACTTGTGAACTCAATCTCTGTACACTCTTTAGTAAAGAGTTACAGAATTCTGAAGGAGTTCTCCGGACCCTCATAATATCCGGGACGTTAGTCTAGCTCAACTTATTAAAAGCGCTATCTGGAGGACAGTAACATTCTCGGGTTGTTCCTTTCCTTTAGGGAGAGATAGCCCAGACCTTTAAAGTCAATTAAGCATCTTTAGGATTCAGCTACCTCAAACTTTAGTTGAAAGTGAACGTCTGAGAAATATGCCTGATCCGGGATAGCTCCAAAGGGGCTAGAACTAGTAAATATCCCTTCAATGTGGCAGCCAATTTGTACACAGCAAGGTCCTACGCTCACCAATGTGATAAATGACCAGATCATCTATTTTTTTTTAAAGAGTGTTTGTTGAGGGATAACTATTGGCCAGGACACTGGTGAGAACTCCCATGCTCTTCTTCAAAATAGTGCCATGGGATCTTTTACATGCACCTTAGAGGGCCGACGGGGTCTTGGTTTCACGTCTCATCTGAAAGACAGCGCCTCCGACAGTGCAGCACTCCCTCAGTTCTACACTGGAGTGTCAGCCTAAGTTTTGTGCTCAGGTCCCTGCAGTGGAAATTGAACCCGCAATCTTCCGACGAGAGTGCTACCAACTGAGCTACAGGAAAAAATGATCCCAGAATACCATACCCTGTGAGAGTGGCATAAATAGATCATATAATAGAATCATGGAATCTTACAGCACAGGAGGCCATTCAGCCTGTTGTGCCTGTGCCGGCTCTTTGAAAGAGGTGTCCATTTAATCCCACACCCCAGATTTTTCACCATAAACCTGAAAATTAGTCCTCTTCAAGTACATTTCGAATTGCATTTTGAAAGTTCCTGTGGAATCTGATTCCACCACCCTTCAAGGTAGTGCATTCCAGATCTGAACAGAGTAAAAAAAATTCTCCTCATTTCCCGTCTACTTCTTTTGCCAATTGTTTTAAATCTATGACCGCTGGTTACTGACCCACTTGCTAGAGGAAGCAGTTTCTCCTACTTGCCCTATGAAAAGCGCTCATAACTTTGAATAACTCTATTAGGCTTCCCCTTAAACTTCTCTGCTGCAAGGAGAACAATCCCAGATTCTACAATCTCGCCACAGAACTGAAGTCACTCATCCCTGGTATCATCCTGGTAAACTTCCTCTGCACCCTCTCCAAGGCCTTCACATTCTCCTTAAAGTGTGTTTTTTTTAATTCGTTTATGGGATGTGGGCGACGCTGGCAAGGCCAGCATTTATTGCCCATCCCTAATTGCCCTCGAGAAGGTGGTGGTGAGCCACCTTCTTGAACCGCTGCAGTCCGTGTGGTGAAGGTACTCCCACAGTGCTGTTAGGGAGGGAGTTCCAGGATTTTGACCCAACAACGATGAAGGATTGGTGATATACTTCAAAGTTAGGATGGTGTGTGACTTGGCGGGGAACTTGGAGGTGGTGGTGTTCCCATGCGCCTGCTGACCTTGCCCTTCTAGGTGGAAGAGGTCGCGGGTTTTGGAGGTGCTGCCGAAGAAGCCTTGGCAAGTTGCTGCGGTGCATCTTGTAGATGGTACATGCTGCAGCCACGGTACGCCAGTGGTGGAGGGAGTGAATGTTTAAGGTGGTGGATGGGGTGCCAATCAAGCGGGCTGCTTTGTCCTGGAAGGTGTCGAGCTTCTTGAGTGTTGTTGGAGCTGCACTTATACAGGCAAGTGGAGAGTATTCCATCACAGTCCTTACTTGTGTCTTGTAGATGGTAGAAAGGCTTTGGGGAGTCAGGAGGTGAGACACTCGCCACAGAATACCTAGCCTCTGACCTGCTCTTGTTGCCACAGTATTTATGTGGCTGGTCCAGTTAAGTTTCTGGTTAATGGTGACCCCCAGGATGTTGATGGCGGGGGATTCAATGGTAATGCCATTGAATATCAAGGGGCGGTGGTTAGACTCTCACTTGTTGGAGATAGTCATTGCCTGGCACTTCTGTGGTGCGAATGTTACCTGCCACTTATCAGCCCAAGCCTGAACGTCATTCAGGTCTTGTTGCATGTGGGCATGGACTGCTTCATTATCTGAGTTGTGAATAGCACTGAACACTGTGCAGTCATCAGCGAACATCCCCATTTCTGACCTTATGTTGGAGGGAAGGTCATTGATGAAGCAGTTGAATATGGTTATAAAGGATGCAATAACTGGGAACTTAGAAACTAATAGTAAGATTGGGCAGAGTCAACATGGATTTATGAAAGGGAAATCCTGTTTGACAAACCTATTGGAGTTCTTTGAGGATGTAACGACTGGAGTAGACAAAGGGGAACCGGTAGATGTGGTGTATCTGGATTTTCAGAAGGCCTTCGATAAGGTCCCACACAAGAGGTTGGTGAACAAAATTAGGGCACATGAAATTGGGATAATATACTAGCATGGATTGAGAATTGGTTAATAGACAGAAAACAAAGAGTAGGGATAAACGGGTCTTTTTCAGGATGGCAGGCTGTGACTAGTGGGGTACCGCAAGGATCGGTGCTTAGGCCCCAGCTATTCACAATCTATATCAATGATTTGGATGAGGGGACTAAATCTAACATTTCCAAATTTGCTGATGATATAAAGCTAGGTGGCAGTGTCAGTTGCGAAGAGGATATGAAGAGGCTTCAAGGGGATCTCGACAGGCTCAGTGAGTGGGCAAGAACATGGCAGATGGAATATAATGTGGATAAATGTGAAGTTATCCACTTTGGTAGAAAAAACAGAAAGGCAGAGTATTTCCTAAATGGTGAAAGATTGGGGAATGCAGATACTCAAAGGGACCTGGGTGTCCTTGTACATGAGTCACTGAAAGTGAATGTGCAGGGGCAGCAAGCCATTAGGAAGGCAAATGGTATGCTGGCCTTCATTACAAGAGGATTTGAGTACAGGAGTAAAGAAGTCTTACTCCAATTATATAGGGCCTTGGTGAGACTACACCTGGAGTACTGTGTACAATTTTGGTCTCCTTACCTAAGGAAGGATATACTTGCCATAGAGGGAGTGCAACGAAGGTTCACGAGATTGATTCCTGGGATGGCGGCACTGGGTATGAGAAGAGATTGAGTAAATAAGGCCTGTATTCTCTTGAATTCAGCAGAATGAGAGGGGATCTCATTACAGCATAGAAAATTATTACAGGACTTGATAGGATGGATGCTGGGAGAATGTTTCCCTAGAACCAGGGGCCACAGCCTCAAGATAAAGGGTAGGCCATTCAGGACTGAGATGAGAAGAAATTTCTTCACACAGAGGGTGGTGAATCTTTGGAATTCTCTACCCAAGAGGGCTGTGGAGGCTCAGTCATTGGGTATATTCAAAACAGAAGTTGAAAAATTTCTGACTAGTAAGGGCATCAAGGGATATGGCCGGTGAATGGTGTTGAGGCAGAAACATAGAAACAGAGAAGATAGGAGCAGGAGTAAGCCATTCGGCCCCTCAAGCCTGCTCCGCCATTCGATGCGATCATGGCTGATCATCCAAATTCAGTACCCTGTCCCTGCTTTCTCCCCATATCCGGTGATCCCCTTAGCCTTAAGAAATATATCTAACTCCTTCTTGAATATATTTAATGAATTGGCCTCAACTGCCTTCTGTAGTAGAGAATTCCACAGGTTCACCACTCTCTGGGTGAAGAAATTCCTCCTCATCTCAGTCCTAAATGGCTTACCCCTTATCCTTAGACTGTGACCCCTGGTTCTGGACTCCCCCGCCATCGGGAACAGCCTTCCTGCATCTAGTCTGTCTAGTACTGTTAGAATTTGATATGTTTCAATGAGATCCCCTCTTAATCTTCTAAACTCTAGCGAATATAAGCCTAATCGACCCAATCTCTCTTCATACGTCATTCCTGCCATCCCAGGTATCAGTCTGGTGAATCTTCGCTGCACTCCCTCCATGGCAAGAACATCCTTCCTCAGATAAGGCGACCAAAACTGCACACAATACTCAAGGTGTGGTCTCACCAAGGCCCTGTACAACTGCAGCAAGACATCCATGCTCCTGTACTCGAATCCTCTCGCTATGAAGGCCAACATACCATTTGCCTTCTTAACCGCCTGCTGCACCTGCATGCTTACCTTCAGCGACTGGTGTACAAGGACACCCAGGTGTCGTTGCACTTCCCCTTTTCCCAATCTATTGCCGTTCAGATAATAATCTGTCTTCCTGTTTTTGCCACCAAAGTAGTTAACCTCGCATTTATCCACATTATACTGCATCTGCCATGCATCTGCCCAATCACCCAACCTGTCCAAATCATACTGGAGTTTCTCTGCATCCTCCTCACAGCACACACGCCCACCCAGCTTTGTGTCTTCTGCAAACTTGGAGATATTACATCTAGTTTCCTCGTCTAGATCATTAATATATATTGTGAATAACTGGGGTCCGAGCACCGATCCCTGCGGTACCCCACTAGTCACTGCCTGCCACTCGGAAAAAGACCCGTTTATTCCAACTCTTTGCTTCCTGTCTGCCAACCAGTTTTCTATCCAAGTCAGTACCTTACCCCCAATCCCATGTGCCTTAACTTTGCACGCCAATCTCTTACGCGGGACCTTATCGAAAGCCTTCTGAAAGTCCAAATACACCACATCCACTGGTTCTCCCTTATCTATTCTACCAGTTACATCCTCAAAAAATTCCAGTAGATTAGTCAAGCAATGATTTACATTTTGTAAATCCATGTTGACTTTGTCCGATCCTGTCACTGTTTTCCAAGTGCTCTGCTATTACATCTTTTATAATGTACTCTAACATTTTCCCCACTACCGATGTCAGGTTTCCCCGTTTTCTCTCTACCACCTTTTTTAAATAGTGGGGTTACATTAGCTACCCTCCAATCCATGGGAACTGTTCCAGAGTCTATAGAATTTTGGAAGATGACCAGCAATGCATCTACTATTTCTAGGGCCACTTCCTTAAGTACCCTAGGATGTAGATTATCAGGCCCTGGGGATTTATCGGCCTTCAATCCCGTCAATTTCCCTAACACCATTTCCCTACAAATACTGATTTCATTCAGTTCCTCCCTCTCATTAGGCCCTATGTTCCCCGACATCTCAGAGTTTATTTGTGTCCTCCTTTGTGAAGACAGAGCCAAAGTATGTATTTAATTGGTCTGCCATTTCTTTGTTCCCCATTATAAATTCCCCTGATTCTGACTGCAAGGGACCGACACTTGACTTCACCAATCTTTTTCTCTTCACATATCTATAGAAGCTTTTACAGTCAGTTTTTATCTTCCCTGAAAGCTTACTCTCATACTCTATTTTCCCCCTCTTAATTAATCCCTTTGTCCTCCTTTGCTGAATCCTAAACTGCTCCCAATCCTCAGGTTTGCTGCTTTTTCTGGCCAATTTATATGTCCTCACCTTGGATCTTATGCTATCCCTAATTTCCCTTGTTAGCCACGGTTGAGTCACCTTTTTTGTTTTATTTTTATGCCAAACAGGGATGATCGGCCATGATCTCCTTGAATGGCGGAGCAGGCTCGAAGGGCCTACTCCTGCTCCTATTTCTTATGGTTGGGCCTAGGACACTGCCCTGAGGAACTCCTGCAGCTGTGATGATTGACCTTCAATCACCACAGCCATCTTCCTTTGTGCTCGGTATGACTCCAGCCAGTGGAGAGTCCCCCGCCCACCCCCCGATTCCCATTGACTTCAGTTTTACTAGGGCTTCTTCATGCCACACTCGGTCAAATGCTGCCTTGATGTCAAGGGCAGTCACTCTCACCACACCTCTGGAATTCAGCTCCAGCGTTTAAACATGGCAGGTGGAATACAATTCTGCTGCTGCTGATGGCCCACAGCGCCGCAGGGATACAGTTTTGAATCTATCCCATTTAGCACGGTGGTAGTGCCACACAACATGATGGAGGGTGTCCTCAAGTGTGAAAACGGGACTTCATCTCCACAATGGCTGTGCTGTGGTCACTCCTACCAATACTGTCATGGACAGATGCATCTGTGACAGGTATATTGGTGAGGTCGAGTAGGTTTTTCCCTCGTGATGGTTCTCTCACCACCTGCCGCAGGCCCAGACTGGCAGTTATGTCCTTCAGCTTGGTCAGTAGTGGTGCTACCGAGCCACTCTTGGTGATGGACATTGAAATCGCCCACCCAGAGTACATTCTGTGCCCTTGCTACTCTCTGCTTCTTCCAAGTGGTGTTCAACATGGAAAAGTACTGATTCATCAGCTGAGGGAGGGTGGTAGGTGGTAATCAGCAGGAGGTTTCCTTGCCCATGCTTGACCTGAAGCCATGAGACTTCATGGGGTCCGGAGTCAATGTTGAGGACTCCCAGGGCCACTCCTTCCCAACTGTATACAACTTTGCCACCACCCCTGGTGGGTATGTCTTGCCGGTGGGACAGGACATACCCAGGGATGGTGATGGAGGAGTTTGGGACATTGGCTAAAAGGTATGATTCTGTGAGTATGACTATGTCAGGCTGTTGCTTGACTAGTCTGTGGGACAGCTCTCCCAATTTTGGCACAAGTCCCCAGACGTTGGTGAGGAGGACTTTGCAGGGTTGACTGGGCTGGGTGTGCCGTTACCGTGTCCATAGCCGGTGCCGAGGTCGATGCCGGGTGGTCCATCCGGATTCATTCTGATTATTATTTTGTTTTGTAGCGGTTTGTTACAACTGAGTGGCTTGCTAGGCCATTTCAGAGGGCAGTTAAGAGTCAATCACATTGCTGTGGGTCTGGAACCCCATATAGGCCAGACCAGGTAAGGACAGCAGATTTCCTTCCCTAAAGGACATTAGTGAACCAGATGGGTTTTTATGACAATCTGATAGTTTCATGGTCACCTTTACTGATACTAGCTTTTTTTAAATTCTATTTAAATTTCCCAGCTGCCGTGGTGAGATTTGAACTCACGTCTCTGGATCATTAGTCCAGGCCTATTGGATTACTAGCCCAGTGACATTATCACTATGCCACCGGTGCCCAGAATTGTACACAATTTTCCAGCCTGGATGCTTGCTCTACCCATCCTTCTTTCTCTGACTCTGACCGTCGCTCCTCTGGACTTTCAACCACTCGTGACCCTGCAGTGAAATGATAAAAAGGGGTAGTTTGTGCAACAAAATGAATTTGAACAGTTGTTATTGGAAAGCACCTACTGTAACCCCGCACCAAGACCAACAGCAGGACTGTGGAAAGCCAAACATAGAGAGAATTCATCGCCAACTCTTTGGTGCTTCATCCTTCTCCCTTGCTGCTTTTTATCTCCTGACACCGAAATAGAGCAGTTGCTCAAAGTGTTTCTTCACTTCCTGTGAAACCTGCAAAAACTGACTACAGTGGCAAACAGGAAGCCCATTTACGTTGAACGGAAACAGATCATATATTTATATAAAATCATAGAACGATACAGTACAGAAGGAGGCCATTCGGCCCATCGTGCCTGTGCCGGCTCTTTGAAAGAGCGATCCAATTAATCCCACTCCCCTGCTCTTTCCCCATAGCCCTGCAAAATTTTCCCCTTCAAGTATTTATCCGATTCCCTTTTGAAAGTTACGATTGAATCTGCTTCCACCGCTCTTTCAGGCAGTGCATTTCAGATCATAACATCTCACTGCATAAAAAATGTCTCCTCGTCGCCCCTCTGGTTCTTTTTCCAATTACCTTAAATCTGTGTCCTCTGGTTACCGATCCTTCTGCTCCTGAACTTTTAAAAGACTCATTCTCAGGATGTTGGCGTCCCTGGCAAGGTGCCGTGGCATTTATTGCCCATCCCTAGTTGCCCTTGAGAAGGTGGTGGTGGGCCTTCTTCTTGAACCGCTGCAGTCCGTGTGGTGAAGGTACTCCCACAATACTGTTAGGTAGTGAGTTTCAGGATTTTGACCCATCGACGAGGAACGGCCAGTATATGTCAAAGTCGCATCGTATGTGACTTGGAGGTGGTGGTGTTCCCATGCACCTGCTGCCCTTGTCCTTCTAGGTAGTGGAGGTCGCGGGTTTGGGAGGTGCTGCCGAAGAAGTCTTAGTAAGATCTTGCAGTGTATCCTGGAGATAATACACACCGGTACTCCAGTTTAAGGTATATAACTGGGATATATTTATATCCCATCAGGTCAGCATATGATGGGACAGTGTAGAGAGAGCTCCCTCAGCACTGCACTGGAGCGTCAGCCTAGATTTTTGTGCTCACTTCTCTGGCGTGGGACTTGAACCTACAACCTTTTGACTCAGCGGCATGAGTGCTACAAACTGAGCCACAGCTGACACTGAGGGTAATAAAATAATGAAAGGCTGGATTGGGTACCTAATAATAGATTATTTCAGATTGGGGAGGACCAGGGCTGCTGCATTTAAACTACACAAGTGTAGGAATAGGCTAGATATTAGACGGTTCCTCTGTTCCTAGAAAGTAGTGGACCTTCGGAATGCATTGCCAGCTGGTGCGGTGGGTGCTGACATTCTGCACGTCTTTAAAAGGAAGCTAGACAGTTTCTTGGCTGGGGTGTATTTTATAAAGCATAAGCGATTTACCAGTTAACATAAGCATTATCCATGTGATCTCCTGGACTGGTTTTGATCACCTCAGGGGGTCAGAGAGGAATTTTCCAGATTTTTTTTCTTTTTTGGTCCCGGGTTTTTTCTCTGGTTTGTTGCCTCTCCCAGGTGACTACATGGCTCTGGAGGTGAGGGGTGGGACAGGGTGAGGTGAGAGGTTGGCAGGAAGGCAGGAAGTGTCTCCTCATGATGCTCCAGGATCATTTCACCAGTCTGTCCACGTCCTCCTGAAGTCTATTACTATCCTCCTCATTGTTTACTATGTTTTTGCATTTCATGTCATCTGAAAATTTTGAAATTGTGACCATCAAAGAACTCAATCAAGTTGTCAAACACGATTTGCCTTTAGCAAATCCGTGCTGGCTGTCATTTATTAACCCATGTTTTTTCAAGTGACGATTAATTTTGTCCAGGATTATAGTCTCTAATAGTTTCACCACCACCGACATTAGGCTAACTGCCTTGTAGTTACTGGGTTTGTCCCTCTCCCCTTTTTTGAACAGGATGTAACAGTCCTCTGGCACTACTCCCATATCTAAGGAGGATTGAAAGATTGTGGCTAGAGCCTCCGTTATTTCCACCCTTACTTTCCTCAGCAACCGAAGATGCATCCCATCCAGACCAGGTGACTTTTCTACTTTGAGTGCTGCCAACCATTTAAGTATTTCTTCTATATTTATTTTTATCCTATCCAGTTTCTCTACTGTCTCCTCCTTTGCTGTGACATTGGCAGCAGCCTCTTGTTTTGTGAAGACAGATGCAAAGTATTCATTCAGTACCTGGCGGAGCAGGCTCGAGGGGCCAAGTGGCCTATTCCTGCTCCTATTTCTTATTGTTCTTATGTACCTCAGCTATGCCCTCTGCCTCCACAAGATTTCCTTTTTGGTCCCTAATCAGCCCCACCCTTCCTTTAACTATCTTTCCAAGATCTATATGCTTATAATAGACTTTAGTATTCCCTTTTATGTTACTCGCTAATCTTTTCTCAAACTCTTTGCCCCTTATTCTCTTTTTCAGTTCTCCTCTGCACTTCCAGCATTCAGCTTGATTCTGTACTGTATTATGAATCTTACATTGATCCTAATCCTCCTTTTTCTGTTTGGTTTTAATCTCTATATCTTTAGTCATCTAGGGAGCTGTAGCTTTGGATGCCCTTCCTTTCCCCCTCATAGGAATGTGTCTAGTCTGTACTCGAACAATATCCTCTTAAAGGCCTCCCATTGCTCATATTCTGTTTTACCTGCCAATCTTTGTTTCAAATCCACCATCTATAAACCATCTGAACCCCTCAATTAGATTCCAGCCTGTAACTCGCTCCCAGGTATCTATTATTCTATTTATAAACCACCTGAACCCCTTGATTAGATTCCAGCCTGTAACTCACTCCATAGTGTCTGATGTCCATGTATAAACCATCCCAATCTGACCGTGTGATGTTACATCTGTTGTCACGAGATAACAGACTCAGTATATTGTCTCGCAGTATAGAATCATAGAATCGTTACAGCACTGTAGGAGACCATTCGGCCTGTCGAGCTTGTGCCGGCTCTCTGCAAGAGCAATTCAGCTAGACCTACTCCCCTGCCCTTCTCCTGTAGCCCTGCAATTTGTTTTTCCTCAGGTACTTATCCAATTCCCTTTTGAAAGCCACTATTGAATCTGCCTCCACCACCCTTTCAGGCAGAGTATTCCAGATCATAATCACTTGCCGCGTAAAAAAGATTTTCCTTTTTTATTATCCATACTTGGGATGTGGGCAAGGCTGGCATTTAGTGCCCATCCCTAATTGCCTTTCAGAAGGTGGTGGTGAGCCGTCTTCTTAAACCACTGCAGTCCGTGCGGTGTGTGGTTTGGTACAACTGAGTGGCTTGCTTGGCCATTTCAGAGGGCAGTTAAGAGTCAACCACATTGCTGTGGGTCTGGAGTCACATATAGGTCAGACCAGGACAGAACAGCAGATTTCCTTCCCTAAAGGACATTAGTGAACCAGATGGATTTTTACGACAATCCAGTAGTTACAGGGTCACCATTACTGATACTAGGGGCTGGATCTTGCCAGCCCTGGGGAGGCAGGTTTGGAGGCGGGACTGCCGGGAAAATGGCAGAATCTGGGGGCGGGTACCCATCCCGCCTCAGTGTCATCTTCTCAGGAGGCGGGTAGCCAATCCGCGCCGGGTCCCGTCTCCTGGAGGCGGGAAGGGGATTACAGCCACTTAACTGCCTGTTAACAGATAGTTAAGAGGATTATCCCCATTTTTCCACCAGAAGCATGGGCTTCTCGACATCGGGAAACCCTGCCAGGGTCAGCGAGGTGAGCAGTGGGTCTGCGGGGGTCGGAGGGGTGCAAAGGTGCGCTGTGGAGGTAAGTGATGGGTGCAAGTGTGGAGAGGTAAGTATGTGAGGTGAGTGAAAAATGATAGAAAATGTTTACTTACCTTTGTTTCTTCCTGCAGGCTTCAACAGTTGGGGAACCGGAGAATCTCGCATCTCACCGGCAGAGATGACAGAATGCCTGCTGCATTCTCCGATGCAACAGCTATCTGATTTCTGCTCACAAAAGAGGTTTGATGAGTCTTGAATACAAGGACTCGTCAAACAACAGAGAATGTCAGTGTTTGACAGTTTCACAGAGCTGTCAAATGATGACAATTCAACTGTCAAAAATTTGACAGATGAAACGTCATACACTGACGTTCTCTGTAATCGGCTGGGCGGGCTTAACAATGTCAATCAAGGGAAAATAGCGTGGGTTGGCCACAAGTCGATGGAGGCGGGACTGAAACCCGACAAGCAGCAGTCCCGCCTCCAACGCGCCCCTATTGGCAAAATCACCCCCTAGCTTTTTAATTCCAGAATTCTTTAATTAACTGGATTTAAATTCCCCAGCTGCCGTGGTGGGATTTGAATGCATGTCTCTGGATTACTAGTCCAGTAACATAACCACTATGCTATTGTACCCATGTTGCCTCTGGATCTTCTGCCAATCACCTTAAATCTGTGTCTTCTGGTTCTCGACCCTTCCACCAATGGCAAAAGTTTCTCTCTATCTACTCTGTCTAGACCCCTCATGATTTTGAACACATCGATCAAATCTCCTATCAATCTTCTCTGCTCCAAGGAGAACAACACCAACTTCTCCAGTCTATCCACGTAACTGAAGTCCCTCATCACTGCAACCATTCTTGTAAATCTTTTCTGCACCCTCTCTAAATCCTTCACATCCTTCCTAAAGTGTGGTGCCCAGAATTGGACACAATACTCCAGTTGTGGCCAAACCAGTGTTTTATAAAGGTTCATCTTAACTTCCTTGCTTTTGTACTCTATGCCTCTATTTATGAAATTGAGAGGTCGCACAACACCAGGTTATAGTCCAACAGTTTTATTTGAAATCACAAGCTTTCGGAGCTATCGATCGCCCCTTCCTCAGGTGAAGTAAAGAAATACAGACTCGACAAAGCATATATAGATAGAGAACAATGCATGTGTACCTTACAATTGCAGACAACTAAATTAAATCATCCTGACTATCTGCCGAGGACTATCCGCATCATGACCTCTATTTATGAAGCCCAGGATCCCATATGCTTTTTTAACTACTTTCTCAACCTGCCCTGCCACCTTCAACAATTTGTGCACATACACACCCAGGTCTCTCTGTTCCTGTAACCCCCTTAAGAATTGTACCCTTTAGTTTATATTGCCTCGTCTTGTTCTTTCTACCAAAATGTATCACTTAGCATTTTTCTGCATTAAATTTCATCTGCCACGTGTCCGCCCATTCCACCAGCCTGTCTATGTCCTCTTGAAGTCTATCCCTATCCTCCTCACTGTTCACTATACTTCCAAGTTTTGTGTCATCTGCAAATTTTGAAATAGTCCCCTGTACACCCAAGTACAAGTCATGAATATATATCAAGAAAAACAGTGGTCCTAGTACTGACCCCTGGGGAACACCACTGTATACCTTCCTCCAGTCCAAAAAACAACTATTCGCCACTACTCTCTGTTTCCTGTCACTTAGCCAATTTCGTATCCATGCTGCCACTGTCCCTTTTATTCCATGGGCTTCAATTTTGCTGGCAAGCCTATTATGTGGCACTTTATCGAACGCCTTTTGGAAGTCCATGAACACTACGTCAAATGCATTACTGTCATCAACGCTCTCTGTTACCTCAGTGGTGGACCATTAAACAACTAACGGGAGGAGGAGGCTCCATGAATATCCCCATCCTCAATGATGGTGGTGCCCAGCACGTGAGTGCAAAAGACAAGGCTGAAGCTTTTGCAACTATCTTCAGCCAGAAGTGCCGAGTGGATGATCCATATCGGCCTACTCCTGAGGTCCCCACCATCACAGAAGCCAGTCTTCAGCCAATTCGATTCACTCCACGTGATATCAAGAAACGGCTGAGCGTACTGGATACAGCAAAGGCTATGGGCCCCGACAACATCCCGGCTATCGTGCTGAAGATTGTGCTCCAGAACTAGCCGCGCCTCTAGCCAAGCTGTTCCAGTACAGCTACAACACTGGCATCTATCCGACAATGTGGAAAACTGCCCAGGTATGTTTGGTCCACAAAAAGCAGGACAAATCCAATCCGGCCAATTACCGCCCCATCAGTCTACTCTCAATCATTAGCAAAGTGATGGAAGGTGTAATTGACATTGCTATCAAGCAGCACTTACTCACCAATAACCTGCTCACAGATGCCCAGTTTGGGTTCCGCCAAGACTACTCGGCTCCCGACCTCATTATGACCTTGGTCCAAACATGGACAAAGGAGCTGAATTCCAGAGGTGAGGTGAGAGTGACTGCCCTTGATATCAAGGCAGCATTTGACTGAGTGTGGCATGAAGGAGCCCTAGTAAAACTGAAGTCAATGGGAATCAGGGGGAAAACGCTCCACTGGCTGGAGTCATACCTAGCACAAAGGAAGATGGTTGTGGTGGCTGAAGGTCAATCATTACAGTCCCAGGACATCGCTGCAGGTGTTCCTCAGGGCAGTGTCTTAGGCCCAACCATCTTCAGCTGCTTCATCAATGACCTTCCCTCCAACATAAGGTCAGAAATGGGGATGTTCGCTGATGACTGCACAGTGTTCAGTGCCATTCACCTCAGATAATGAAGCAGTCCATGCCCGCATGCAACAAGTCCTGGACGACGTTCAGGCTTGGGCTGATAAGTGGCAAGTAACATTCGCGTCACACAAGTGCCAGGCAATGACTATCTCCAACAAGCGAGAGTCTAACCACCACCCCTTGACATTCAACAGTATTACCATCGCCGAATCCCCTACCATCAACATCCTGGGGGTCACCATTGACCAGAACCTTAACTGGAGCAGCCACATAAATACTGTGGCAACAAGAGCAGGTCAGAGGTTGGGTATTCTGCGGCGAGTGTCTCACCTCCTGACTCCCCAATACCTTTCCACCATCTACAAGGCACAAGTAAGGACTGTGATGGAATACTCTCCACTTGCCTGGATGAGTGCAGCTCCAACAACACTCAAGAAGCTCGACGCCAAACAGGACAAAGCAGCCCGCTTGATTGGCACCCCATCCACCACCTTAAACATTCACTCCCTCCACCACCGGTGTACCGTGGCTGCAGTGTGTACCATCTACAAGATGCACCGCAGCAACTCGCCAAGGCTCCTTCGGCAGCACCTCCCAAACCTGCAACCTCTTCCACCTAGAAGGACAAGGGCAGCAGGCACATGGGAACACCACCACCTCCAAGTCACACACCATCCTGACTTAGAGCTATATTGCCGATCCTTCATCGTCGCTGGGTCAAAATCCTGGAACTCCCTCCCTAACAACACTGTGGGAGTACCTTCACCACACGGACTGCAACGGTTCAAGAAGGCAGCTCATGACCACCTTCTCAAGGGAAACTAGGGATGGGCAATAAATGCTGGCCCTTCCAGCAATGCCCACATCCCATATACAAATTTTAAAAAACCTTCTCTGTTACCTCATCAAAAAATTCAATCGTTAGTTAAACACGATTTGCCTTTAACAAATCGATGCTGGCTTCCCTTAATTAATCCACAGTTGTCCAAGTGACTGTTACTTTTGTCCCGGATTATCGTTTCTAAAAGCTTCACCACCACCATCGAGGTTAAGCTGACTGGCCTGTAATTGCTGGGTTTATCCTTACACCATTTTTTGAACAAGGGTGTAACATTTGAAGTTCTCCAGTCCTCTGGCACCACTCCCATATCCAAGGAGGATTGGAAGATTATGGCCAGTGCCTCTGCAATTTCCACCTTTACTTCCCTCAGTATCTTAGGATGCATCCCATCCGGTCCTGGTGACTTATCCACTTTAAGTACAGCCAGCCTTTCCAGTACCTCCTCTCTATCAATTTTTAGCCTAACCAGTATCTCAACTACCTCCTCTTTCACTATGATTTTGGCAGCATCTTCTTCCTTGGTGAAGACAGATTTAGTTCCTCAGCCATACCCTCTACCTCCATGCGTAGATCTCCTTTTTGGTCCCTAATCGGCCCAACCCCTCCTCTTACTATGTATATGATATAGAAGACTTTTGGATTCCCTTTTACATTAGCTGCCAGTCTATTCTCATACACTCTCTTTGCCCCTCTTATTTCCTTTTTCACTTCCCCTCTGAACTTTCTATATTGAGCATGTTTCTCACATGTATTCTCAACCTGACATCTGTCATAAGCCCCTTTTTCTGCTATCTCTTTCATCATCCAGGGAGCTCTGCCTTTGGTTGCCCTATCTTCCCCCTCGTGGGAATGCACCTCGACTGTACCCGACCCACATCCTCTTTAAAGGAAGCCCATTGTTCAATTACAGTTTTGCCTGCCAACCTTTGATTCCAATTTACCCAGGCCAGGTCCGTTCTCAACCCACTAAAATTGGCCCTCCTCCAATTAAGTATTTTAACTCTGGATTGTTCCTTGTCCAATTCCATAGCTAATCTAAACCTTATACTATGATCACTGTTCCCTAAATGTTCCCCTATGTTTTTGAAACACTTTCAAAAGGGAGTTGGATAAGTACCTGAAAGAAAAACATTTGCAGGGCTACGAGGAAAGGGCGGGGGAGTGGGACTAGCCGAGGTGCTCGTGCAGAGATCCGCCGAGGGCTCGACGGGCTAAATGACCTTCTTCCATGTTGTAGCCATTCTATGATTCTATAGCTTCCCCCGTGCAGTTTTAATATTCTCTCTCTCTCGCCACAGACATTAGTTGGACAACGATAATGGTTGGACAATGACCAGCGCGGATGAAGTGTTTGCTGAGGAAGGGAGGTCCGCTGTCTTGCCGTGCAGTTTCACCCACCCAAACCCTGGTCGCACGGTCACCGGCACTGTGGTACAAAGGTAACTCGTGATTACAAGGTTATTTTTAACTGTACATATTCTGGTCTGGGCCATTCACGGCGTGGGCTGTGTGAAAATATGATACAGCAGGACGGCGGGAATCTATTCAGATTCATGGGGAGCCTCAGCAAAAATTATGTCTCAATAACGATGGTGCGGCTGAGCCAGGCGGACAGCGGTGAATATTGGTGTGGTGAGGAGCTCAATATTGGAACGTTTCAAACACCATGGGTAACAAGACTCAGTGTGAGAGGTGAGGAACAATGTTCAGGGGCCAAATCTGCTCCGATAGCTCAATGGGTAAAGGCTCCACCCGGTCCAGTCCTGAGCCACATGGATCAATAAACTTTCATCAGCCCCGGGCTATGAAGTGGTGATATTGGCCGGGGTTCCTGCTCCTGATCACTCTCCAGTGACTCCTGCTGAAAGATGTGTTCTTGGACATCGGATAAGGCATTGTGATTCTCTCCATTGTCAAATAATCCATTGCCACTCATTGACCAAGCTTGTACTCTACAGAAGTCCATTTGTGTGAGGCAAATACTAATTAGATGGATTTCTTTCAGTAATACTATTCTGGGATATAGTAGATGAGTAATTTGAGACATGACATGTTAAGTGTAGCATGCCCATCCCAGTCTCAGATCTGGAGGCATTGGACCTGTTCCATTGCTTTATGTATTGAAATGGTCTCAGTGGAGAATTGGCGGGTGGATCTCGGAAACATTGCCAATTGGGTCACTGCTGCTCAGCTCACTCTTCAGGGCAGTACCGTACCGAGGGAGTGCTGCACTGTCGGAGGTGCTGTTACTTTCACCTTAATCTTCCTCCAATACAGCCCTGAAATCGACTGAATCTTCTGGGTGCTTCTGGGACCAATGGCAAATGGCATTTAACCTCAACAAATACAGTGTGATGCAAGTAGGTAGGATCAACACAGAATACACTTACCATTTACAGGGAACAAAACTGAAAGTGGCTCAGAGAGAAAAGGGTCTAGGTGTTATTGTGACAGGGTATTGGGTTGTATTAATAGAACCATTCAAATGCAAGTCAAAGGACACCACGTCCCACTTTCTGCTGTTCTGAGAAACTTCCCTTACCTCCTATCCTCTGTTTTCTGTTTTGGAGCCATCTTTCAATTCGTTCTGCTACCTGGCCCCCGGCCCCACATTCCCTGGGATCCTTCGTGGCTGCGTACTACACTGGGCAATGCCTCTGCCTACTAGGCCACAGGGAGAGCTCTGAACTGAAATAAATTAAAGTTCTCATCAAGATACTGATGCATTCTGATGTTTGTCCTTTCCTCAGCTGCTAGTGGAAGTGTCTCAGTGGTGAGTGGGACCGAGGGAGCTTCGGTTACACTGCCCTGTATGTTCACAAGGTCCAGCTACTACACCACCCTGACCACTGTTACATGGATGAGGAAGGAGCCCTACCAACACGTAGTCACATTTAGAGCCCAATCAAATAGATCTTGGACAACTGTAAACGGTGGAAATCGGCACAAGCGCGTCAGGAACCCAAAGAAACATAGAAGATAGGAGCAGGAGTAGGCCATTTGGCCCCTCGAGCCTGCTCCGCCATTCGATGAGATCATGGCTGATCATCCAAACTCAGTACCCTGTCCCTGCCTTCTCCCCATATCCCTTGATACCTTTAGCCTTCAGAAATATATCTAACTCCTTCTTGAATATATTTACTGACTTGGCCTCAACTGCCTTCTGTGGTAGAGAATTCCACAGGTTCACCGCTCTCTGGGTGAAGAAATTCCTCCTCATCTCAGTCCTAAATGGCTTAAGGGAAACATCTCAACTAGGATAAACCAGCTGAGCATGAATGACAACCACACTTACCTGTGTCTGGTGGAGTACAAGTCATCATACCGTTATCAACATCTGTTCCAGAATGAGACAGGATTTCAGGTCGTACATGGTAAGAAGCCATTCTCACAATCTCCAATGTATAGAGGTTGTACAGTGAGGGCGGGTGGCGTAACAGAAAACACTCATCGGCCTGGCTCAGTGGGTAGCACTCTCACCTCTGAGTCAGAAGGATGTGGGTTCCAGTCCCACTCCAGAGACTTGAACACATAATCTTGGCTGACACACTCAATGAGCCGTTTAACTAAAGCCCTACCTGCCCCCGCAGGTGGATGTAAAAGATCCACAGCACTATGTCGAAGGGGAGTCTGAGCCATCATTTCTCCCACTAAAAAGTTTTATATGGTCATTATATCATTGCTGTTTGTGGGAACTTGCTGTGTGCAAATTGGCTGCAACATTTCTCTGCATTACAAGTCACAGCACTTCATTTGCTGTAAAGCACTGTGTGATGTCCTGAGGTTGTGCAAGGCGCTATATTAGTGCAACTTCTTTCGTTCCTAACTGACCGAATCCATCAGTTCCTACAAACCATGCAATTTTGGGAACACTGGGGTCTAAAATCCCCCCGGGCTCCATTGAAATGCACAGCATCTATGGGTGGTCCTCCATTTAAACATGACAGGCGGGTGCCCGCGACACGATGGGGTAAAACCATAGGCGCCTTCCAGCCGAGGGAGACTGCGTACAGGACCAGTGCGCTGGTTCTGGGTGAGATGCCGGAGCTAACCCCCACCCCACCCAATGAAAAATGGACCCTCTTGGCCCCCTTTATAAGGGGCAGTATAACCGGTGAGGTCCCCCTTCCACCGGTCGTAGGGTCGGTACATGTGGTCTCACCCAGCGCACCAGCCACCAATCACCTGCCCAGTAAATAAGAGGCCAGGGATGTATCAACATAGTATTTGCCTCTGTCACTGTGAGTACTCTTGTATTTACCCATCACTGAGTACTACAGTATTCACCCCAACACTGAGTACGACAGTATTCACCCGTCACAGTGTTTGACAGTATTTAACCATTTCACTCAAGTACTACAGAAATTATTTATTTCACTACGAGCATTACAATATTTAGCCCTGTGATTGTGATATACTACAGTATTAACCCTAGTCACCGTAAATACTACAGCATTAACCCGTCACTGTGAGATACTCTTCTCTTCTTAGGCAGTCCCTCGGAACCGAGGATGACTTGCTTCCACGCTAAAAATGAGTTCTCTGATGACTGATGAGTCCAATGCGGGACCTACAGTCTCTGTCACAGGTGGGGCAGACGGTGGTTGAAGGGGCGGGTGGGTGGGGTGCTTGGGTTGACGTGCGCTCCTTCCGCTTGCTCCCGGCGAAGAGACTCGAGGTGTTCGGCGCCTTCCCGGATGCTTCTCCTCCACTTTGTGCGGTCTTGGGCCAGGGATTCCCAGGTGTCGGTGGGGATGTTGCACTTTTTCAAGGAGGCACTATATTATTGGTACTCTCCATTTGTCGTTCTTCATTGACAGTCCATACTCTTTGCCTAGCTCATCTCCATCACCACAATATTTCTGCCTTGCAGTCAAGATTCACACTTGTCTACAGGCTTTGATTAATTGTCTCTGCATTGTTGGTCTCTCACCTTTGTTTGTCTCCGATTTGATCTCTCATTTTCTGTTCAGTTGCAGAGGCTTTCCCCATTGCGATATTGTGCATTCCTTTTGGAGTGAAACTCCTTGCCCTTTTCGTGATGTGCATCATTTTATTCAGGGACAAAGCCAGGTATGTAATATTGCTGGGAGACTCTTGCCTTTAAATGCCTGAAGCCCGATTCATGGGTGAGCCTTGGTCAGTGTGTGTTGGCAGGTGATTCAAACACTGAGCCATCCGAGTCGAGCCAATGACCACACAGTACACGTCCAGCAGGGGTTGCTGGATACGAGCAGGAGCAGGATCCCTGGGCAATGTTTCCTCTCCCTATCCCAGTTTCACTTAGACCAATTGGAGAGCCCCTACTGCAGCCCCAGCTAACTCAGCCCAGGCCGGGGATCAAAACTGGCCCCTTCCTGGTCTGCACGATTCAGCTCCTCACGGCATGAACTTGCTGAGCTATCGGGGACCTGATTAAATCTCCCAGACCACCTCTATTCACTGCAGCCTAGTTTAATCTACAAGGTTAACCCCTCAGGGGATACTGGGATTCAAATCCGATTTAGCTGAATTTCATTCCAGTCCTGGGTTATTAAAAAAAATTCCTGGTTCACTTTCCAATCTCAGTCTTTTCCCAATGCTTAATGGTTAACACTGACCTCTCACCTCAACACTAGGGAAAAGAATAGTACACTCTGGGTATTGGCTGCTGTTAAGATGATGAAAATCATGGCTATCAGTGTTAAAGAAGTTTTGCAGTTCCCTTTAATGACCAAACGATGTCACTAGAGGGCTTTATAATCTCTCTAGACTAGAATTTATATTGCTGCTCACGATGTGGACTCCTCTACATTGGGGAGACCAAACGCAGATTGGGTGACCGCTTTGCGGAACACCTCCGTTCAGTCCGTAAGGGGGACCCCGAGCTCCCGGTGGCCTGTCACTTTAATTCACCGCTTCACTCCCACTCTGACCTCACCGTCCTCGGCCTATTACACTGTTCCACGGAAGCTCAGCGTAAGCTCGAGGAACAGCACCTCATCTTTCGTTTAGGCACGCTACAGCCCTCTGGACTCAATATCGAGTTCAACAATTTTAGATCATAACCTCAGCTCCAATCACATTTATATTTTATTTTATCCATCCTTTTATTTGTCCCCCCCCACCTTTTTTTTTTCCTCCTAGAAGCTGGCAGCTGTCCTTCATTCTGCCAGTGGATTTCACACTTCATTCAGCCTTAATCTGTCACATTAACACCACCTCCAGCCTTGCATATCTCTTAATGTCTCTTAATGTCTCTTCATCTCCCCCTTTGTTCCTTTATCCCCTCCCCCTTTTCCCAGCTTTACTCTGGCCTTAAATCTATTTGATTTCCGGCTCTTCCCAGTTCTGATGAAAGGTCATCGACCTGAAACGTTAACTCTCTTTCTCTCTCCACGGATGCTGCCTGGCCTGCTGAGTTTTTCCAGCGTTTTCTGTTGTTATTTAGAATTTATATTGCGTGTGGATGATGCCTACTTCAGAGACTCAAATACTGCATCCATGGAAGCTACCCATAGGTAGTGTATCTGTCCCAAGCCACCTGTAACTTTTGCGGCCTGGATGTGTCTGTGTTTCATGTATACACGGAACGTGAGAGGTTGCAGCCCTTGTTCCATTATTTAAAGAGGCTGCTCCTCAATTTTTGGCTGTGCTTCAGTCACAAACTCCTGATGCTTGACGAAGGGTCATCGACCTGCAACGTTAACTCTGTTTCTCTCTCCACAGATGCTGTCTGACCTGCTGAGTATTTCCAGCATTTTCTGTTTTTATTTAATGATATATTTTGATACGTTTCCTTTGTTTTCTTTATGATTTGGGTGTTCATTATTTGTGTCCCTTTAAAAAGAGGCCACTTTTGTTAAATAATGATGATTTGGGTTGATAACACATGGGGGGGGGGGCGGCGCAGGGAAGGGGTTGTGTCATCCTAATTAGTCCAATCAGAAGAGTAGGTACTGCATCCGTGGCAACTGTATCCATTGATACTGCATCAATGGAAACTATCCATAGTGTCTCTATGGAAACTGTACTCCATAGATACTGCTCCCATAGATAATAAATCCTTGGAATCCACCAAGGATCATTCCCAATATAATTCTGTATAAACGCACAGGGCTAGAAATTCGGGCACATCCATTGCGGAGGGGGGTGGGGGGGGTGGCGGGGGGAGAGCCTCCAGGTCACTGCCCTGCGCCTGAATCATGAGGCCTGAGGCTCCCTCAATATTGGGCTTCGGGTATCATTATAATGGAACAGGCGAGACACGAACAGGAGCCAGTGAGGAGGAGACTAAGGCAGTGACCACAGTCCGTGCATCCAGTACTGACCACAGCCAACGGATCCAATAGTGACCACAGTCCATGGATCCAGTAGTGAGCACAGTCCACGGATCCAATAGTAACCACAGCCCACGGATCCAGTAGTGACCACAGCACACGGATCCAATAGTGACCACAGCCCATGGATCCAGTAGTGAGCAGTCCACGGATCCAATAGTAACCACAGCCCACGGATCCAGTAGTGAGCAGTCCACGGATCCAATAGTAACCACAGCCCACGGATCCAGTAGTCACCACAGCACACGGATCCAATAGTGACCAAAGCCCACGGATCCAGTAGTGAGCACAGTCCACGGATCCAATAGTGAGCACAGCCCACGGATCTAGTAGTGAGCACAGCCCACGGATCCAATAGTGACCACAGCCCATGGATCCAGTAGTAACCACAGCCCAGGGATCCAATAGTGACCACAGCACATGGATCAAAATAGTGACCACAGCCAACGGATCAAGTAGTGAGCACAGCCCACGGATCCAGTAGTGAGCACAGCCCACGGATCCAGTAGTGACCACAGCCCACGGATCCAGTAGTGACCACAGCCCACGGATCAAGTAGTGACCACAGCCCACGGATCAAGTAGTGACCACAGCCCACGGATCAAGTAGTGACCACAGCCCACGGATCCAGTAGTGACCACAGCCCACGGATCCAATAGTGACCACAATCCATATGAGGAACAGATATGTAGGCAAATCTCAGAGAAATGTGCAAATAATAGGGTAATAATAATGGGGGATTTCAACTTCCCCAATATTAACTGGGATAGTCAGAGTGTGAAAGGCTTAGAGGGTTCAAAATTCTTAAAGTGCATCCATGAGAGCTTTTTGAGCCAGCATGTAGAAAGTCCTACAAGAGAGGGGGCGGTACTGGACCTAATTCTAGGGAATGTGGCCGGCCAAGTGGAAGAAGTGCTAGTAGGTCAGCACTTTGGTGACAGTGACCATAATACGGTGAGATTTAAGGTGGTCATGGAAAAGGACAGGAATGGGCCGGAAATAAAGGTTCTAAATTGGGGGAAGGCCGATTTTAATAGGATAAGGCAGGATCTGGCCAAAATGGACTGGGATCAGCTGCTTGTAGGAAAATCCGCATCGGAGCAATGGGATTCTTTCTGAAGGGAGATTGAGATCATACAATGGCAGCATGTTCCCGTAAAGGTCAAGGGTGGTTCCAAAAACCCCAGGGAACCTTGGATGTCAGGGGATATACGAGAATGGATCAGGAAAAAGAGGGCTTTTGACAGATACAAAATGCTAAAGACGGAGGAAGCCCTAGAGGAGTACAAAAAGTGCAGGGGGATACTTAAAAAAGAAATTAGGAGATCAAGGAGGGGCCATGAAATAACACTGGCAAGCAAAATAAAGGAAAATCCTCAGATGTTTTATAAGTATATTAAGGGTAAGAGGATAACTAGGGAAAAAATAGGGCCCATTAGGGACAAAAGTGGCAATCTGTGTGTGGAGCCGGAAGATGTAGGTGGGGTTCTAAATGAATTTTTTGCATCTGTTTTCACTATGGAGAAGGACGATGCAGACATAAAATTAGGGCAGGGGGACTGTGATATACTCGAACATTTTAACATCGAGAGGGAGGAGGTATTGGCGGTTTTAGCAGGTCTAAAAATGGATAAATCCCCAGGTCCGGACGAAATGTATCACAGGCTGCTGTGTGAGGCAAAGGAGGAGATTGCGGGGGCTCTAACACATATATTCAGAACCTCTCTGGCCACAGGGGATGTGCCAGAGGACTGGAGAATCGCTAATGTAGTACCATTATTCAAGAAAGGGAGTAGGGAAAAACCGGGGAACTACAGGCCAGTGAGCCTAACATCAGTGGTAGGAAAACTTTTGGAAAAAATTCTGAGGGACAAAATTAGTCTCCACTTGGAGAGGCAAGGATTAATCAGGGTTAGCCAACATGGCTTTGTCAAGGGAAGATCATGTCTGACTAATTTGATTGAATTTTTTGAGGGGGTGACTAGGTATGTGGATGAGGGTAACGCAGTGGATGTGGTATACATGGATTTCAGTAAGTCCTTCGATAAAGTCCCGCACAGGAGACTGGTCAAGAAGGTAAGAGCCAATGGAATCCAGGGTGCCTTGGCACATTGGATACAAAACTGGCTCAGTGGCAGAAGGCAGAGGGTGATGGTCGAAGGTTGTTTTTGTGACTGGAAGCCTGTGGCCAGTGGGGTACCACAGAGATCAGTGCTGGGTCCCTTGCTGTTTGTGGTCTACATTAACGACTTGGATATGAATGTAAAAGGTATGATCAGTAAGTTCGCGGATGATACAAAAATTGGTAGGGTGGTAAATAGCGAGGAGGGTAGCCTCAGTCTGCAGGACGATATAGATGGGTTGGTCAGATGGGCGGAACAGTGGCAAATGGAATTTAATCTGGAAAAGTGCGAGGTGATGCACTTTGGAGGGACTAACAAGGCAAGGGAATACACAATGAATGGTAAGACCCTAGGCAAGACGGAGGGTCAGAGGGATCTTGGTGTGCAAGTACACAGATCCCTGAAGGCGGCGGAACAGGTGGATAAGGTGGTAAAAAAGGCATATGGGATACTTGCATTCATTAGCCGAGGCATAGAATATAACAGCAAGGAGGTTATGATGGAGCTGTATAAAACACTGGTTAGGCCACATCTGGAATACTGTGTGCAGTTCTGGTCGCCACACTACAGGAAGGATGTGATCGCTTTGGAGAGGGTGCAGAGGAGATTCACCAGAATGTTACCCGGGCTGGAGTGCTTCAGCTATGAAGAGAGACTGGGCAGATTGGGTTTGTTTTCCTTGGAGCAGAGGAGGCTGAGGGGGGTCATGATTGAGGTGTACAAAATTATGAGGGGCATAGATAGGATGGATACTAATGAGCTTTTTCCCTTAGTAGAGGGGTCTATAACAAGGGGCCATAGATTCAAGGTAAAGGGCGGGAGGTTTAGAAGGGATTTGAGAAAGAACTTTTTCACCCAGAGGGTGGTTGGAGTCTGGAACTCACTGCCTGAAAGGGTGGTAGAGGCAGGAACCCTCACAACATTCAAGAAGCATTTGGATGAGCACTTGAAATGCCATAGCATACAAGGCTACGGACCAAATGCTGGAATATGGGATTAGATTAGACAGGGCTTGATGGCCGGCGTGGACACGATGGGCCTCTATCGTGCTGTATAACTCTATGACTCATAGTAATAGGGTTGCCAACTCTGAACATTTTTTCTGTACCCAGTGAACCATCCACTTTTCCAAATCCTTTTTATCTCACTTTCCCGCATTTCCCCTCACATTCCGTGTTTTGTTTCCCCCCCCTCACATTTACTTTTCCCCCCCCCCCACATATTTCATGATTTTTGCTCAAATTCCATGTTCTCCCTTCCCCCCTCACATTCCCTGCTTTCTTTTTCCTTTACATTCCGGTTTTCCCCACATATTCCATATGTTTTCCTCATATTCCACTTTCCCTTCACATTCCCGTTGTTTCCTCCTCACATTCCCGTTTTTATCCCCTCGCCTTCCCGGTGTTTTCTCCTCACGTTCCCGGTGTTTTCCCCCTCACGTTCCCGGTATTTTCCCCCTCACGTTCCCGGTGTTTTCCCCCTCACGTTCCCGGTGTTTTCTCCTCACGTTCCCGGTGTTTTCTCCTCACTTTCCGGTGTTTTCTCCCTCACGTTCCCGGTGTTTTCCCCCTCACGTTCCCGGTGTTTTCTCCTCACGTTCCCGGTGTTTTCTCCTCACTTTCCGGTGTTTTCCCCCTCACGTTCCCGGTGTTTTCTCCCTCACGTTCCCGGTGTTTTCTCCCGCAAGTTCCCGGTGTTTTCTCCCTCACGTTCCCGGTGTTTTTCTCCCTCACGTTCCCGGTGTTTTCTCCCTCACGTTCCCGGTGTTTTTCTCCTCACGTTCCCGGTGTTTTCCCCCTCACGTTCCCGGTGTTTTTCTCCCTCACGTTCCCGTGTTTTCTCCCTCACGTTCTCGGTGTTTTCCTCCTCACGTTCCCGGTGTTTTCTCCCTCACGTTTCCCGGTTGTTTTTCCCTCACGTTCCCGCGTCCTCACGTTCCCGGTGTTTTCTCCTCACGTTCCCGGTGTTTTTCTCCCTCACGTTCCCGGTGTTTTCTCCCTCACGTTCCCGGTGTTTTCTCCCTCACGTTCCCGGTGTTTTCTCCCTCACGTTCCGGTGTTTTCTCCCTCACGTTCCCGGTGTTTTCTCCCTCACGTTCCCGGTGTTTTCTCCCTCACGTTCCCGGTGTTTTCTCCCTCACGTTCTCGGTGTTTTCCTCCTCACGTTCCCGGTGTTTTCTCCCTCACGTTCCCGGTGTTTTCTCCTCACGTTCCCGGTGTTTTCTCCCTCACGTTCCCGGTGTTGTCCGTTATTCTGGCCCCGCCCCACCCCGCCTGTCAATCAAGGGCCCCATGTGACCGCTCTGGGCCAATCCGCTTCTCGGGACTGGGCGCGGGGAATTTAAACGGAGATAAACACAGAGAATGCTGGAAACACTCCGCGGGTCAGGCAGCGTCTGTGGAGAGAGAAACAGAGTTAACGGCTCAGCTCGATGGCTCGCGTCAGGACTGGAACAAGCTGGAGATAGAACAGGTTTTTAAGCAAGTAGTAGGGATTTAATTTAAACTAAGGGCGGTTGGATGGCCGCGGCTTCATGTTTAACTCCATATTGCTCCGTGTCGGGCCTTCCCCGCCCTCCCCTCCCGGTTACCGGCCGGCTCTGGGCCCACATTTCCCGGCTTTTCCCGAGTCTGTCTGAGGAGCGCAGGCGCCAAGTTCGGCTTTTCTCCCAGCGGAGCCGCTCAATGGAGCCCGGAGTCGCCCTGTGCCAGAGGCCGGCTCCCTGGATGTTTTGCAAATGTCCATGTCCGCACCGGCTGCCTTGGGGGGCTAACCAACCTTCAACAGGTGTTCGGCCCCTTATTTCCCTTATGCAGAGGGCCTAATGCCTATTTTGTCCTTCACCAATATGGTGGGCGGCGCACTTCTGGTAGAAATGTGAATGAACCTTCCTGCCTGCCATATTGGGGGCTTAGTGAGTACAACAGGTTGGAAACCCCAATTAATCCAACTCCTCGGCTGTGACAGGAGATTCAATAGCTGTTCTTGGAACTTTTACTGTCAGTGTATCAAATTTACATGATCCTGAATCGTGCTCTAAATAAACAATTCTTTGTATATAAATATTGGCTCCTACTTCGCATCGACTTGCACTATATTTCATACAACCATACAGCACAGAAGGAGGCCATTCGGCCCATTGTGCCTGTGCTGGCTCTTTGAAAGAGCTATTCAATTAGTCTCACTCCCCTGCTCTTTCCACATTGCCCAGCAAAATTTTCACCTTCAAGTGTTTATCCAATTCCCTGTTGAAGGTTACTATTGACTCTACTTCCACCACCCTTTCGGGCAGTGCATTCCAGATCATATCAACTTACTTCAGAAAAAAGTCTCCTCATCTTGCCTCTGGTTCTTTTGCCTTACATCTGTCTCCTCTGGTTAGTGACCCTTCTGCTGCTAAACACTTTATAAAAAAAAAAATACCCTTAGGATGTGGGTGTCCCTGGCAAAGCTGGCATTTACTGCCCATCTCCAGTTGCCCTTGCCAAGCTGCCTTCTTGAACCGCTGCAGGCTGTGCGGTGAAGGTACTCCCACAATTCTGTTAAAGTAGGGAGTTTTAGGATTTTGACCCAGCGACGATGAAGGAACAGTCAACATATGTCCAAGTCGTGATGGTGTTTGACGGGGAGGGGAACTTAGAGGTGATGCAGTTCCCATGCACCTGCTGCCCATGTGCTTCTAGGTCATGGAGCTCGTGGTTTCGGTGGTGCTGCCGAAGAAGAAATGGCGAGTTGTTGCAGTCTATCCTGTAGACAGTACGCCGTGCAGCCACGGTGCGCCAGCGGTTGAATGTGTGGATCTTTCAGATATATAACTGAGATATATTTATAGACCATCAGATCAGTATTTGGTGGGACAGTGTAGAGGGAGCTCTACTCTGTATATAAATCATGCTATACCTGAGCAAAATACTGTGGATGCTGGAAAATCTGAAATAAAAACAGCAGCAGCTGTGGAGAGAGAAAAAGCGTTTCAGGTCAATAACCATTCATCAGAACTGAAGCGTTAACTCTGTTTCTGTCTCCACAGATGCTGCCTGACCTGGTGCAAATTTCCAGCATTTCCGTTTTTAATTCATGCTGTACCTGCCCTGGGAGTGTTTGATGGGGACAGTGTAGAGGGAGCTTTACTCTGTATCTAACCTGTGCTGTACCTGCCCTGGGAGTGTTTGATGACAGTGTAGTGGGAGCTTTACTCTGTATCTAACCCCGTGCTGTACCTGCCCTGGGAGCGTTTGATGGGACAGCGTAGAGGGAGCTTTACTCTCTATCTAAACCGTGCCTTACCCGCCCTGGGAGTGTTTGATGGGACAGTGTAGAGGGAGCTTTACACTGTATCTAACCCGTGCTGTACCTGCCCTGGAAGTGTTTGATGGAAGAGTGTAGAGGGCTTTACTCTGTATTTAACCCGTGCTGTACCTGCCCGGGGAGTGTTTGATGGAAGAGTGTAGAGCATGATTCACTCTGCATCTAACCCGTGCTGTACCTACCCTGGGAGTGTTTGATGGGACGATGTAGAGGAAGCGTTACTCTTAATTTAACCCGTGCTGTAACTACCCTGGGAGTGTTTGATTGGACAGCATTTGATGCGACATACATGCCTCAGAGGTGGTGCAATGAAGGTTTACTAGATTGATGAGATGGTTGTCCTATGAGGAGAGATTGAGTAGATTGGGCCTATAGTCTCTGGAGTGTAGAAGAATGAGAGGTGATCGCATTGAAACAGATAAGATTCTGAGAGGGCTTGATAGGGTAGATGCTGAGATGTTGTTTCCCCTGGCTGGAGAGTCTAGAACTAGGGGGCATAGTCTCATAATAAGGGGTCGGCCATTTAAGACTAAAATGAGGAGGAATTTCTTCACTTAGAGGGTTGTGAATCTTTGGAATTCTCTATCCCAAAGGGCTGTGGATGCTAATTGTTGAGTATATTCAAGGCTGAGATTGATAGATTATTGGACTCGAGGGGAACCAAGGGATATGGGGATCGGGCGGGAAAGTGGAGTTGATCTTACTGAATGGCAGAGCAGACTCGAGGGACCGTAAGTCCTACTCCTGTTTCGAATTCTTATGTTCATATATAGTTAAAATTCCACCAAATTATTCACATTGAGTAGTCGAGGCATGTTAACAGGAAGGGTCAGATGCTTGAATAGGGAAGCTGCCTTCAGTCTGTTCCTGTCATGGTATCGCAGACTGCAGCAGCCTGTTGTGACATCCATGGCCTGGTTGTCCAGGATAGCTAAGAGGTTGACGCGCTAAGGCGGGAGGTAGAGGCAGAGGGTGATACCACAAGACACAAAAAGGAGAAGTTGCAAAACCAACAGCCACAGCAGCTAGAGAGGTGCGATTGCAGCTTGTTCTGAATCATGCACCATTGTTTGTCACAAAAACATTTCCGTTTGTAGCACAGTTCTATCTTGACTAATGGTCTTTAATAAAAGTTGGAAAGGGCTTGCATTTCTATAGCGCCTTTCACAACCTCAGGATGTCTCAAAGCGCTTTACAGCCAATGAAGTACTTTTGAAGTGTAGTCACTGTTGTAATGTAGGAAAAGCGGCAGCCAATATGCTCACCGCAAGGTCCCGCAAACAGCAATGTGATAATGACCAGATCATCTGTTTTAGTGATGTTGGTTGAGGGATAAATGTTGGCCAGGACACCAGGGATAACTCCCCTGCTCTTCTTCGAACTGCAAAGAGGCTTCAAGGCGATTTAGACAAGTTGAGTGAGTGGGCAAATACACGGCAGATGCAGTATAACGTGGATAAATGTGAAGTTATCCACTTCGGTATGAAAAACAGAAAGGCAGAGTATTATTTAAATGGTGATAGATTGGGAAATGTTGATGTACAGAGGGACCTGGGTGTCCTTGTACACCAGTCACTGAAAGCAAACATGCAGGTGCAGCAAGTAGTTAGGAAGGCAAATGGTATGTTGGCCTTCATTGCAAGAGGATTTGAGTACAGGAGCAAGGATGTCTTACTACAGTTATACAGGGCCTTGGTGAGACCACACCTGGAGTACTGTGTGCAGTTTTGGTCTCCTTACCTAAGAAAGGATCTACTTGCCATAAAGGGAGTGCAGCGAAGTTTCACCAGACTGATTCCTGGGGTGGCAGGACTGTCGTATGAGGAGAGATTGGGTCGACTAGGCCTGTATTCACTAGAGTTTAGAAGAATGAGAGGGGATCTCATTGAAATGTATAACATTCTGACAGGGCTAGACAGACTGGATGCAGGGAGGATGTTTCCCATGGCTGGGAGGTCTAGAACGAGGGATCACAGTCTCAGGATACGGGGTAGGACATTTAGGACTGAGATGAATAGAAATTTCTTCACTCAGGGTGGTGAACCTGTGGAATTCTCTACCACAGAAGGTTGTGGAGGCCAAGTCACTGAATATATTTAAGAAGGAGATAGATTTCTAGATGCAAACGGCATCAAGGGGTATGGGGAGAGAGGGGGAATATGGTATTGAGATAGAGGATCAGCCATGATCATATTGAAGGGCCGAATGGCCTACTTCTGCTCCTATTTTCCTATGTTCTATGTTCTCACATTCCCGTTTTTTTTTCCCCTCACGTTCCCGGTGCTTTCTCCTCACGTTCCCGGTGTCGTCCGTTATTCTTGCCCCGCCTTCCTAACTACTTGTTGCACCTGCATGTTTGCTTTCAGTGACTGGTGTACAGGGACACCCAGGTCCCTTTGTACATCAACATTTTCCAATCTATCACCATTTAAATAATACTCTGCCTTTCTGTTTTTCCTACCGAAGTGGATAACTTCACATTTATCCATGTTCTACTGCATCTGCCATGTATTTGCCCACTCACTCAACTTGTCTAAATCGCCTTGAAGCCTCTTTGCATCCTCCTCACAACTCACAATCCCACCTAGTTTCGTGTCGTCAGCAAACTTGGAAATAGTACATTTGGTTCCCTCATCCAAATCATTGATATATATTGTGAATAGCTGGGGCCCAAGCACTGATCCCTGCGGTACCCCACTAGTCACCGCCTGCCACCCCGAAAAAGACACATTTATTCCTACTCTGTTTCCTGTCTGTTAACCAATTTTCAGTCCATGCCAGTATATTACCCCCAATCCCATGTGCTTTAATTTTGCACACTAACCTCTTATGTGAGACTTTATCAAAGGCCTTCTAAAAATCCAAATACACCACATCCACTGGTTCTCCCTTATCTATTCTACCAGTTACATCCTCAAAAAACTCCAGTAGGTTTGTCAAACACTTTCCCTTTCATAAATCCACTTCTGAAAACCGACCTATTCGACCAAGCTTTTTCTCACCTGTCCTAATATCACTTTGTCATATTTTTGTTTGATAACGCTCCTGTGAAGCGCCTTGGGACGTTTAGCTGCATTAAAGGTGCCCTATATATGCAAGTTGTTGTTGTTGTTGGTCCTACGAGGACAGAACAGGGTACTTTCTAAATAGTGAAAGGCTAAAAACAGTGTAGGTCCAAAGAGACTTGGGGGGTCCAGGTACATTGATCATTAAAATGTCATGAACAGGTACAGAAAATAATCAAAAAGGCTAATAGGATGCTGGCCTTTATATGTAGAGGACAAGAATACAAGGGGGTAGAAATTATGCTGCAGCTGTACAAAACCCTGGTTAGACCACACCTGGAGCACTGTGAGCAGTTCTGGGCACCACACCTTAGGAAGGATATATTGGCCTTGGAGGGAGTGTAGCGTAGGTTTGCCAGAATGATACCCAGACTTCAAGGATTGTTACGAGGAGAGATTATTCAAAGTAGGGTTGTATTCCCTAGAATTTAGATGGTTAAGGGGTGATCTGATCGAAGTTTTCAAGATATTAAGGGGAACAGATAGGGTAGATAGAGAGAAACTATTTCCGCTGGTTGGGGATTCTCAGGCTAGGGGTCATAGTCTAAAAATTAGAGCCAGATCTTTCAGGAGTGAAATTAGGAAACAATTCTACACACAAAGGGTGGTAGAAATTTGGAACTCTCTTCCTCAAACGGCAATTGATGCTAGATCAATTTTAAATCAGAGATTAATAGCTTTCTGTTAACCAAAGAATTAAGGGATATGGGCCAAAGGCGGGTATGTGGAGTTAGGTCGCAGATCAGCCATGATCTCATTGAATGGCGGAGCAGGCTCGAGGGGCTCAATGGCCCACTCCTCTTCCTATTGGGAGCAGCAGCGAGTGCAGACCGACCTGTGAGGGAACAGCCGAAGGAGGAATGAGGAAATAAAGCCCAAGGCCCAGACCGAGCTATTGGGAGCAGCAGCGAGAGCAGACCAACCTGTGAGGGAACAGGTGAAGGAGGAGCGAGGAAATAAAGCCCGAGGCTCGAGGCCCAGACCGAGCTATTGGGAGCAGCAGCGAGAGCGGACTGACCTGTGAGGGAACAGGCGAAGGAGGAGCGAGGAAATAAAGCCCGAGGCTCGAGGCCCAGACCGAGCTATTGGGAGCAGCAGCGAGAACGGACCAAAACAGACAACATTCGAAAGTAACGTCAGAGATTAAAAGTGACGTCTGCACAAGGGAAGGAGCTGATTGGTAAGTAGGACCTGGTGAGTATTTCTACAGTCCAGTCATTAAAGTAAAAGTAAGGTCTCTAGTTTAAAGTAAGTAGTGTTTAAAGTGAAGTAAGGTCCCTAGTGTAGTTAATATTCTTTAATTTAAAGGAAGTAAAGGGAGTAAATTAAGGGTAGGACATGGCAGCGCAGCGTGGGGTGCTCCTCCTGTGCTATGTGGGAAGTCAGGGACACTTTCGGTGTCCAAGGCGAACACGTGTGCAGGAAGTGTCTCCAGCTGCAGCTACTCGAAATCCGCGTTTCGGAACTGGAGCTGCGGCTGGAGTCACTGTGGAGCATCCGCGAGGCTGAGATCTTCGTGGATAGCACGTTTAACGAGGTGGTCACACCGCAGGTAAGGAGTGCACAGGCAGACAGGGAATGGGTGACCGCCAGACAGAGTAAAAGAACTAGGGAGGTAGTGCAGGAGTCCCCTGGGTCCATCTCCCTCTCCAACAGATTTTCCGTTTTGGATACTGTGGGGGGAGATGGTTTCTCAGCGGAATGCAGCAAGAGCCAAGTCCGTGGTACTACGAGTGGCTCAGCTGCACAGGAGGCCGGGGGGGGGGGGGGGAAGAGTGGGAGAGCAATAGTGATAGGGGATTCTATCATAAGGGGGACAGATAGACGTTTCTGTGGCCGCAGACGTGACTCCCTGGTGCCAGGGTCAAGGATGTCACTGAGCAGCTACAGGACATCCTGAAGGGGGAGGGTGAACAGCCAGAGGTCGTGGTCCATACCGGTACCAACGACATAGGTAGAAAGAGGGACGAGGTCCTGCAAGCAGAATATAGGGAGCTAGGGAATAAATTAAAAAGCAGGACCTCAAAGGTAGTAATCTCAGGATTACTCCCAGTGCCATGTGCTAGCGAGAGCAGAAATAGGAGAATAGACCAGATGAATGCGTGGCTGGAGAGATGGTGTAGGAGGGAGGGATTTAAATTCCTAAGGCATTGAGACCGATTCTGGGGAAGGTGGGACCTGTACAAGCTGGACGGTTTACACCTCGGCAGAAATGGGACCAACATCCTCGCAGGGGGGTTTGCTAGTGCTGTTGGGAAGGATTTAAACTAGTTTGTCAGGGGGCTGGGAACCTAAGTGTGGGCCCAGAACGGAGAGAAACAAAGCTGGAAGTGCAAGTTAGAAAAGTAGTCAGCAAAACTGGTAGGGAGCAGAGGAAGAGCAAAGGCCAACAGTAAAGAGGGTCATAGTGCAGAAAAATATTAAACAGACAAAGTTGAAGGCACTTTATCTAAATGCACGTAGCATTCGCAACAAGGTGGATGAATTAATGGCACTAATAGAAGTAAATGGGTATGATGTAATTGCCATTACAGAGACATGGTTGCAGGGTAACCAAAGCTGGGAACTGAATGTTCCAGGGTACTCAACATTTAGGAAGGACAGACAAAAAGGAAAAGGCGGTGTCGTAGCACTGTTAATAAGGGATGAGATCGGTACGGTAGAGATAAACGATCTTGGCTTGGCAGATCGTGATGTAGAACTGGAATCAGTTTGGGTGGAGCTAAGAAACAGCAAAGGGCGGAAAACATTGGTGGGAGTTGTGTATAGGCCACCAAATGGTAATGTAGGGCACAGTATCAATCAAGAGATTAGAAGTGCATGTAACAAGGGCAATACGGTAATCATGGGGGACTTTAATCTGCATATTGACTGGGCAAATCAAATTACCACTAATGGTGTGGAGGACGAATTCTTGGAATGCATGAGAGATGGTTTCCTGGATCAGTATGTGGAGGAACCAACCAGGGAACAGGCTATTCTGGATCTGGTACTGTGTAATGAGAAAGGGCTAATCAATAATCTTGTGGTAAAGGGGCCTTCAGGGACAAGTGACCATAATATGATTGAATTTTGCATTAAGTTTGAGAGTGATGTAGTCCAATCTGAAACTAAGGTCTTCAATCTAAACAGAGGAAACTACAAGGGTATGAGGGACAAGTTGGCCATGGTAGATTGGGAGACTACACTAAAAGGTATGAAGGTGGACATACAATGGCTAACATTCAAGGAAATAATGCATAATTTGCAACAAACATATATTCCTCTAGGGCATAAAAACACAAAAGGAAAAGCGATCCAACCATGGCTAACAAAAGAAATTAAAGCTGGTATTAAGTCAATGGAGGAAGCTTATAAAGTTCCCAGAAAAAGCGGTCAGCTTGAGGATTGGGATCTTTTTAGAAATCAGCAAAGGGGGAATTGATAAAGAAAGGGAAATTGAGCACAAACTAGCAAAAAATATAAAAACGGATTGTAAAAGCTTCTATAGGTATGTGAAAAGGAAAAGACTGGCGAAGGTAAATGTAGGTCCTTTACAGTCAGAGACGGGTGAATTTATAATGGGGAATGAGGAAATGGCAGAGAAATTAAATAAATACTTTGTTTCTGTCTTCACGGAGGAAGACACAAAAAACCTCCCAGAAATAGGAGAAAACCAAGGGTGTGATGAGAATGAGGAACTTAAAGAAATTATTATTAGTAAAAAAAACAGTACTAGCAAAACTGATGGGACTAAAAGTCGACAAATCCCAAGGACCGGATGACCTACATCCTAGGGTTTTGAAAGCGGTGGCCATTGGAATAGTGGACGCATTGGTTGTCATCTTCCAAAATTCTATAGATTCTGAACGGTTCCTGCAGATTGGAGGATAGCAAATGTAACCCCGCTATTTAAGAAAGGAGGGAGAGAGAAAACGGGGAACTACAGACCTGTTAGCCTCACATCAGTAGTTGGGAAAATGCTGGAATCTATTATAAAGGATGCAATAACTGGGGACTTAGAAACTAATAGTAAAATTGGGCAGAGTCAACATGGATTTATGAAAGGGAAATCCTGTTTGACAAACCTATTGGAGTTCTTTGAGGATGTAACGACTGGAGTAGACAAAGGGGAACCGGTAGATGTGGTGTATCTGGATTTTCAGAAGGCCTTCGATAGTCATACAGTCATAGAGTTATACAGCACAGAAAGAGGCCCTTCGGCCCATCGTGTCCGCGCCGGCCATCAAGCCCTATCTATTCTAATCCCATTTTCCAGCACTTGGTCCGTAGCCTTGTATGCTATGGCGTTTCAAGTGCTCATCTAAATGCTTCTTGAATGTTGTGAGGGTTCCTGCCTCTACCACCCTTTCAGGCAGTGAGTTCCAGATTCCAACCACCCTCTGGGTGAAAAAGTTTTTCCTCAAATCCCCTCTAAACCTCCTGCCCCTTACCTTGAAACTATGCCCCCTGGTTATTGACCCCTCTACTAAGGGGAAAAGTTCCTTTCTATCTACCCTATCTATGCCGCTCATAATTTTGTACACCTCAATCAGGTCCCCCCTCAGCCTTCTCTGCTCTAAGGAAAACAACCCCAGCCTGTCCAGTCTCTCTTCATAGCTGAAGCGCTCCAGCCCAGGTAACATCCTGGTGAATCTCCTCTGCACCCTCTCCAATGCAATCACATCCTTCCTATAGTGTGGCGACCAGAACTGCACACAGTATTCCAGCTGTGGCCTAACTAGCGTTTTGTACAGCTCCATCATAACCTCCCTGCTCTTGCCTTCATTAGCCGAGGCATAGAATATAAGTATCCCATATGCCTTTTTAACCACCTTATCTACCTGTCCTGCTGCCTTCAGGGATCTATGTACATGCACACCAAGGTCCCTCTGATCCTCTGTCCTTCCCAGGGTCCTACCATTCATTGTGTATTCCCTGTCCTTGTTAGTCCTCCCAAAATGCATCACCTCACTCTTTTCAGGGTTAAATTCCATTTGCCACTGTTCTGCCCATCTGACCAACCCGTCTATATCATCCTGTAGCCTGAGGCTTCCCTCCTCGCTATTTACCACTCCACCAATTTTCGTGTCATCTGCGAACTTACTGATCATACCTCCTACATTCATATCTAAATCATTAATGTACACTACAAACAGCAAAGGACCCAGCACTGATCCCTGCGGTACACCACTGGACACAGGCTTTCAGTCACAAAAACAACCTTCGACCATCACCCTCTGCCTCCTGCCGCTAAGCCAATTTTGGATCCAATGTGCCAAATTGCCCTGGATCCCATGGGCTCTTACCTTCTTGACCAGTCTCCCATGTAGGACTTTGTCAAAAGCCTTACTGAAGTCCATGTAGACTACATGAATAACACTACCCTCATCCACGCACCTAGTCACCCCTTCGAAAAATTCAGTCAAATTGGTTAGACATGATCACCCCCTGACAAAGCCATGCTGACTATCCTTGATTAATCCTTGCCTCTCCAAGTGGAGATTCATTCTGTCCCTCAGAAGTTTTTCCAATAATTTCCCTACCACTGATGTTCGGCTCACTGGCCTGTAATTCCCTGGTTTATCCCTACTACCCTTCTTGAAAAATGGTACTACTTTAGCTGTCCTCCAGTCCTCTGGCACCTCTCCTGTGGCCAGAGGGGTTCTGAAAATTTGTGTCAGAGCCCCTGCAATCTCCTCCCTTGCCTCACACAGCAGCCTGGGATGCATCTCGTCTGAGCCTGGGGATTTAACCACTTTTAAGCCCGCTAAAACCGTTAGTACCTCCTCCCTCTCAATACTAATTTGTTCAAGTATATCACCATCCCCCTGCCTGATTTCTATGCCTACATCATCCTTCTCCATAGTGAACATAGATGCTAAATATTCATTTAAAATCTCACCCACATCTTCCGGCTCTACACACAGATTGTCACTTTGGTCCCTAATGGGCCCTACTGTTTCCCTGGTTATCCTCTTGCCCTTAATATACTTATAAAACACCTTGGGATTTTCCTTTATTTTGCCTGCCAGTGTTTTTTCATGCCCCCTCTTCGCTCTCCTAATTTCTTTTTTAAGTACCCCCTTGCGCTTTCTATACACTGAGTGCAGATCAGAACAGAGTGTTAAGCTGCGAGTGAGGGGAGGGAGGTGTTCCTTTCTTTTTCCATCTTTGTCAGCTTCCAGGAGAGCAGGAGCTAAAAAGCTGCACAAGAGGGGACAGCGAACCAGCGGTGAGTATTTCTACATTCCAGTCATTAAAGTAAAAGTAAGGTCTCTAGTTTAGAGTAAGTCGTGTTTAAAGGGAAGTAAGGTCCCTAGTGTATTTAATATTATTTAATTTAAAGGGAGTAAATTAAGGGTAAGACATGGCAGGGCAGCTCAGCAGCGTGGAGTGCTCCTCCTGTGCTATGTTGGAAGTCAGGGACACTTTGGGGGAAAAATTCAGTTGGTTGCGCCTCCCGTTAGCGCCTTAAGAGGGCGCTAATGGGGCGTAAAGCAACTAGCGCCCGGGCGCAGCGATGTTTGTACCGCTCGCGAAATTAACTAGATATTTTGCGGCGGTGCTCAACTTTACCGCCGTGATCTCCTGCGCACGCAGATCTTGACGTCATACGAGGGTGCAACGCCCTTGTGGCGCCCCGGAGCGGAAATTGAGTGGCGCCCCTATCCTTTCTGCCTGGTGCAACCAACGACCGGAAGACTGGAACGCTCCCCAGTCGCTGTGGGGCTGGGGGGGCGCTATTTAAAGGGGGCCTCTTCCTGTCTTTCTCTGTGGTAGACATTTTTGCACCACTCGTTGAGAGAGAGAGATTCGGAGAGAGAGAAAGAGAGACTTCTGCATTGAGTCAACGCTGTGTGAGGTAGTTTTGGCTACTGATCATAACTTTGCAGGTACTTTGGTTTTTGACCTTCATAACTTTGATTGCCAAGAGACTGTGGGGGCTGCACTGATTGGGGGCGTCGTCCTGCGCCACCACAATCGGAGGACACAGAGACGCAGAGAGAGAGTGGCAATCATGGCCAGACGGAGGAGGGCCAACAGGCCTCTGTACAGGAGACCTTACCTTCCCAGGGTATATCGCCAACAATTCACATATATTAATATGTCTGAGGAGCAGAGTTTGCGAAGGCTGCGCTTCAGCAAGGAGGTAGTCACTGAGCTCTGCCACCTGCTGCAGCCAGATCTGCAGCCTTAACTGAGGTCCAGGACGTCTCTGTCGGTGGCAGTGAAGATCACAGTGGCTCAGAACTTTTATGCCACTGGCTCATTTCAATCAGCTACTGGGGACATTGCCAATATCTCCCAGTTCGCGGTGCATTGCTGCATCCGTCAGGTCACAAATGCTCTCTTTAAAAGGAGACGAGAGTACATCTCTTTCCCCATGACCCCAGACAAGCAGCAAGAACGCGCAATGGGCTTTGCTAGGATAACGGGCTTCCCCATGGTGCAGGGCGCCATTGACTGCACGCATGTGGCTTTGCGTGCTCCGCATGAGAATGCCGAGGATTTCCGCGACAGAAAGGGGTTCCATTCCTTAAACGTTCAGTTGGTCTGTGACCACAGACAGCTGATACTCGCTGTCAATGCCCACTATCCTGGCAGCTGCCAAATGCATTCATCCTGCGCCAGACTACTGTGGCAGAACTTTTCGAGGCACCGCATCAGCCAGTTGGTTGGCTTCTCGGGGACAAGGGATATCCACTGAGCACCTGGCTGATGACACCGCTCCGTAAGAGAAAGCAGGGAATTACAGACCGGTAAACCTGACAGCGGTAGTGGGGAAAATGCTAGAGTCCATTATAAAGGATGTAATAGCTGAACACTTGAAAAACAGGGACAGGATCGGACAAAGTCAACATGGATTTACAAAAGGTAAATCGTGTGCTTGACTAATCTACTGGAATTTTTTGAGGATGTAACTGGGAAAATAGATAATGGAGAACCAGTAGATGTGGTGTATTTGGACTTTCAAAAGGCTTTCGATAAGGTCCCGCATAAGAGATTAGCGTGTAAAGTTAAGGCACATGGGATTGGGGGCAAGGTATTGACTTGGATAGAGAACTGGTTGGTGGACAGAAAGCAGAGAGTAGGAATTAATGGGTCTTTTTCCGAGTGGCAGGCAGTGACTAGTGGGGTACCGCAGGGATCGGTCCTTGGACCCCAGCTATTCACAATATACATTAATGATCTAGATAAGGGAACTAAATGTAATATCTCCAAGTTTGCAAAGCTGGGTGGGTGTGTGTGCTGCGAGGAGGATACCGAGACACTCCAGTATGATTTGGACAGGTTGGGTGAGTGGGCAGAAGCGTGGCAGATGCAATATAACGTGGATAAATGTGAGGTTATCCACTTTGGTGTCAAAAACAGAAAGGCAGACTATTATCTGAATGGCAATAGATTGGGAGAAGGGGAAGTGCAACGAGACCTGGGTGTCCTTGTGCACCAGTCGCTGAAGGTAAGCCTGTAGGTGCAGCAGGCGGTGAAGAAGGCAAATGGTATGTTGGCCTTCATAGCGAAAGGGTTTGAGTATAGGAACAGGGATGTCCTGCTGCAGTTGTACAGGGCCTTGGTGAGACCACACCTTGAGTACTGTGTGCAGTTTTGGTCGCCTTATCTGAGGAAGGATTTTCTTGCCATGGAAGGAGTTCAGCGAAGATTCACAAGGCTGATACCTGGGATGGCAGGAATGACATATGAGGAGAGATTGGGACGATTGGGCTTATACTCGCTGGAGTATAGTAGAATGAGAGGAGATCTCATCGAAACATATAAAATTCTGACAGGTCTGGACAAACTAGATGCAGGAAGAATGTTCCCGATGGTCGGAGAGTCCAGAACCAGGGGTCATAATCTAAGGATAAGGGGTAAGCCATTTAGGACAGAAATGAGGAAGAATTTCTTCACCCAGCGAGTGGTGAACCTGTGGAATTCTCTACCACAGAAGGTAGTTGAGGCCAAGTCATTAAATATATTCAAGAATGAGTTAGATATATTTCTTAAAGATAAAGGTATCAAGGGATATGGGGAGAAGGCAGGTACAGGGTACTGAGTTTGGATGATCAGCCATGATCTCATCGAATGGCAGAGCAGGCTCGAGGGGCCGAATGGCCTACTCCTGCTCCTATCTTCTATGTTTCTATGTACGCCCAACACCCCTGCTGAGCTGCAGTACAACGAGAGCCATCAAGCTACCAGGAACATCGTTGAGCACACAATCGGCGTGCTCAAGCAACGGTTCCGCTGTCTGGACCATTCTGGAGGAGCCCTGCAGTACTCGCCTGAGCGAGTTTCCCACTTCGTAGTTGTGTGCTGCATGCTGCGTAACCTGGCAATCCTCAGGACCCAGCCAATGCCACCAGGCCTTGGAGCACCACCAGAGGGGGAGGGTGATCATCAGCAGCACCAAGGTGGGAGGGAGGCCCACAATGTAGAAACTGGAAGGGCCGTCCGTCAACGGCTGATAGCAAGCCGCTTCTAAGCCCCTGCTGAGGAATGGCTTCTGCCATTGAGAACAACATGAATGAAACCAACCCGCAACCCCTAAGCCGGCCAAGGCAGCAATGATTCCAAAGACCAAACATGTGCATTTTGAATACAAAAACTTATTTATTTTACAAACTCTGTGTGTGTCATTTCCTCATGACAAACTAATAGAAAGAAACACAAAAAAACAATCATTAACATAAATGGTTCTCACAACCTGGAGATAATGTCCAAAACACTAAACAAAAGTTTGACCACGAACCTCGGCCTTTAATAAAAAAATGACCAACATTTTGTCACACCACCTACTTTTTGCCCTTCGAGGGTGATCTCCTTCCCTTGCGCACTTCCCCCCTTCCCACCCTACTGCTCCTCCGTAATGGGACCCCAGTGGCTGCAGCAAGGCTGGTGGAAGGCTGCTGATTGTCAGAACCTGAAACTGCAGATGCCCTTGAAGGACGGCCTCGACCAGCTCTGGGCCTGGAGGGCCCGGCTGCAGACTGCACCAACTCTGCATGGGCGGCAGCAGTCTGTCCTACAGGCGGTGGCAAGTGCAGTGGAGAAGTGACAGTGGTGGCAGCAAGAATGCTGTCATCTTGAGAGAGGACAGCAACTCCCTGCTCGACCGACACACTGGCACTCCCACGGGGCAGCACTTCAGCATCCGGAGCAATCTGCTGGAGCACAGATTGCTGGCCACCTGCGGCGCGGTGAGAGCCCCGGGAAATGTGTCCGAACCAGCGAGGCTGGCAGCAGTCAGTGCTCGCGTGGCCTCAATCTGAGTCTGCATGAGAGCAGTCAGAGATGGGGTCATGGCAGCCAGTGACTGAATTGCAGCACTAAACATTTGCGTGTCATCCGCCTGTGCTACAGCGAAGTGCTCCACACTCCTTGCCAGTGATTCAATGCATTCGGGCACCCTTCCCACTGCACCCATGAGCTCAATGTGCATGTCCATAGCCTGGGTGTTCATTTCAGCGATGAGCTGCTCCTCCTCTGCGTCCAGTGCAGTAGGACTCGCTGGCATACTCTCCCTCCAGGGAGAAGGTCCCCGAGCTTCCCTACCTCCATCGCGTTGCTGCAGCCCGCTGGCTCCTGGAGCTTCACCCTCATCAGACCCTTCCCCCTGCTCCCCTCCAGGGAAGGCGTGTTCCCAGTGTGGGCACAGGCTTCCTCGGGAGAGGGTGGCGCTGATGCTCCGCCTTCATCTTCCTCCTCGCCTGCAGCTTCACTCCCACTGGCAGCTTGAGGGCCCGTCTCCTCAGCTGGTGAATCACCATCTAAAAGCAGGGAGGTACAAGAGTGGCTTTAGCGTGAGGACAGGGGGGCAGTGAGGGAGGAATGAGTGCAGCGATTTAGTAAGTTGGATTGAAAGTGTCAAAGGCTGGTGTTGTGAGGGACAAGTGGAAGGACAGAGGACAAAAAGGTGATGGCCTTACCATTGCTGTCCAGATCGGGGTCGGCGTCTCCAGTGGCGACGGGACCGATCACCCGGCTTGCCACAATCCTGTGGACACGCGCCTCAAGATCGCTGAGGGGTTGCAGCTGAGGCCGCCCTCCACCCGTCCGTTGCTGCTGTCTCCTATTATGAGATAGCTTGGCCTGCAAGAAAAAGGACGGCGTCTTGAGTAAATATACAGCCATGGTCTTGCCTGATGTGTCCCATAGGTGAATAGCCCTTACTGTATGCAACGTGTGGAATATGCATGTGTGTTTCATGAGAGGGCCATAGGTGTTGGATGAGTGTTGGACATTGGGGTTTTAAGACCCTCTGGCCATAGTGAGGTAGGGATGGAGAGGTACTGAAAAAAAGCCACTCACCCTGACGACCCGAGTGAGGTCGTTGAGCTTTTTTCGACATTGTATATGGGTCCTGGGCACCATGCTCCTGGAGGAGATGCTCTGAGCCACCTCCCTCCACACTCAACCGTACTCGCGCGGCAAAGGCCTCCTGCCACTCTCAGGGAAGAGTATAGATCTTCTGCGCTCCACCGTGTCAACCAGAGCATCCAAGGCCCGCTCGCTGAAGCGCTGAGCTCGTTCTCTCAGCCTCTCCATAGTCCTTGGCTGGAAGATTTAAGCACGGGTCTCTCCAGGCCAAGATTCAAGGCTCCTATGAGCAGGGTGTGGCTGGAGTGCAAGATCGACCCTCCCCTTTAAGAACTGTCCGGCGCCAGTGTGTCTATGTTCCATCGCTAACTGACAGCACCTGCGCTGCGCCTACGCTCTGAGTTAGCACCTCGCTCCTCGGCCTTTGCGCCTTAATACAGGTGTGCAGCGCCTACATACCTGTTCCTCTATCTCCCCCTGACTGTTTGGGGGCCAAAAGTACACGCCCAGCAAAGTGCTTGCCCCCTTTTTGTTTTTAAGTTCTACCCATGTGGCCTCATTAGAGGAACCTGCTGAGATATCATCCCTCCTTACAGCAGTAATTGACTCCTTGATTAATATTGCGACACACCCTCCTCTTTTACACCCCCCTCTGTCTCGCCTGAAGATTCTATACCCCGGAATATTGAGCTGCCAGTCCTGCCCCTCCCTCAACCACGTCTCTGTGATAGCAACAATATCATACTCCCATATGTTCATCAACAATTCAATTCATCTGCCTTACTCGCAAGACTCCTTGCATTAAAATAAATGCCATCCAGCCTTGCCATACTCCCTTGTGCCGTTACATATTTGCTCTGCCTTCCAGGCTGACTTGTTTTTTCCTCTATATTTGGCTGTGCAACACCCCCTACTATAGCTCCACTCCGTATCCCATCCCCCTGCCAAGTTAGTTTAAACACCCCCCAACAGTACTAGCAAACCTCCCCGCAAGGATGTTGGTCCCGTTCCGGTTCAGGTGCAAACCGTCTGACTTGTACAGGTCCCACCTTCCCCAGAAGCAGACCCAGTGATCCAGGAAACTAAAGCCCTCCCTCCTGCACCAACTCTTTAGCCACGCATTCATCTGCTCTATCCTCCTATTCCTATACTCACTAGCACGTGGCACCGGGAGTAATCCAGAGATTACAACCTTTGAGGTCCTACTTTTTATTCTGCTACCTAGCTCCCTAAATTCTTGTTGCAGGACCTCATCCCTCTTTCTACCCATGTCGTTGGTACCAATGTGAACCACGACCTCTGACTGTTCGCCCTCCCCCTTCAGAATGCCCTGCAGCCGTTCAGTGACATCCTTGACCCTGGCACCAGGGTGGCAACATATCATCCTGGAGTCACGTCTGCGGCCACAGAAACGTCTATCTGTTCCCCTTACGATAGAATTCCCTATCACTATTGCTCTCCCATTCTTTTTCCTCCCCTCCTGTGCAGCTGAGCCACGTGTAGTGCCATGGGCTTGGCTCTTGCTGCATTCCCCATCAGTGTCCAAAACGTAAAATCTGTTGGAGAGGGAGATGGACCCAGGGAACTCCTGCACTACCTTCCTAGTTCTTTTACTCTGTCTGGCGGTCACCCATTCCCTGTCTGCCTGTGCACTCTTTATCTGTGGTGTGACCTCGTTAAACATGCTATCCACGAAGATCTCAGCTTTGCGGATGCTCCACAGTGACTCCAGCCGCAGCTCCAGCTCCGAAATGCAGATTTCGAGTAGCTGCAGCTGGAGACACTTCCTGCACATGTGTTCACCCTGGACACTGAAAGTGTCCCTGACTTCCCACATAGCACAGGAGGAGCACTCCACGCAGCCGAGCTGCCTTGCCATGTCCTACCCTTAATTTACTACCTTTACTTCCTTTAAATTAAAGAATATTAAATACACTAGGGACCTTACTTCCCTTTAAACACTACTTACTCTAAACTAGAGACCTTACTTTTACTTCAACGACTGGACTGTAGAAATACTCACCAGATCCTACTTACCAATCAGCTCCTTCCCTGGTTGTGACGTCACTTTAGCGGTTTCGCAGTTGTTGTTGTTTGACTGCTTCCGCTCTCGGACTCTTTCCTTGGTGTAAAGTAAGAACCAATTCCCAACTCGCAGCACTCTGTTTAAACCGCACTCAGGGCTCCACCCAGGGCCGCTCTCGCTGCAGCTACCGCCGGTGAGTCTGGGCCGCTCTCTCTCTCCCCCGCTCTTTAAATCCTCGGTCTCTGCGCTCGGTCTCCACCCAGGGCTGCTCTCGCTGCAGCTACCGCCGGGATAAGGTCCCACACAAGAGGTTGGTGAACAAAATTAGGGCACATGGAATTGGGGGTAATATACTAGCATGGATTGAGAATTGGTTAACAGACAGAAAACAAAGAGTAGGGATAAACGGGTCTTTTTCAGGATGGCAGGCTGTGACTAGTGAGGTACCGCAAGGATCAGTGCTTAGGCCCCAGCTATTCGCCATCTATATCAATGATTTGGATGAGGGGACTAAATGTAACATTTCCAAATTTGCTGATGATACAAAGCTAGGTGGCAGTGTCAGTTGCGAAGAGGATGTGAAGAGGCTTCAAGGGGATCTCGACAGGCTCAGTGAGTGGGCGAGAACATGGCAGATGGAATATAATGTGGATGAATGTGAAGTTATCCACTTTGGTAGAAAAAACAGAAAGGCAGAGTATTTCCTAAATGGTGAAAGATTGGGGAATGCAGATGCTCAAAGGGACCTGGGTGTCCTTGTACATGAGTCACTGAAAGTGAATGTGCAGGTGCAGCAAGCCATTAGGAAGGCAAATGGTATGCTGGCCTTCATTACAAGAGGATTTGAGTACAGGAGTAAAGAAGTCTTACTCCAATTATATGGGGCCTGCACCTGGAGTACTGTGTACAATTTTGGTCTCGTTACCTAAGGAAGGATATACTTGCCATAGAGGGAGTGCAACGAAGGTTCACGAGATTGATTCCTGGGATGGCAGGACTGTCGTATGAGAAGAAATTGAGTAAACTAGGCCTGTATTCTCTTGAATTCAGAAGAATGAGAGGGGACCTCATTGAAACATACAAAATTATTACAGGGCTTGATAGGATGGATGCTGGGAGAATGTTTCCCTTGGCTGGGGAGTCTAGAACCAGAGGCCACAGCCTCAAGATAAAGGGTAGGCCATTCAGGACTGAGATGAGAAGAAATTTCTTCACACAGAGGGTGGTGAATCTTTGGAATTCTCTACCCCAGAGGGCTGTGGAGGCTCAGTCATTGGGTATATTCAAAACAGAAGTCGATAGATTTCTGACACGTAAGGGCATCAAGGGATATGGCGATAGGGCCGGTGAATGGAGTTGAGGCAGAAGATCAGCCATGATCTCATTGAATGGCGGAGCAGGCTCGAAGGGCCAAATGGCCTAATCCTGCTCCTATTTCTTATGTTCCTTTCCCCAGTGGCTGCAGCTTGGGAGAAGGAAGGCTGCTGAGCTTCCATTGAGGAAGACACTGCAGATTGCCTTGGAGGATGAACTCGAGCACCACTGGGTCTCGAGGGCCCGGCTGCAGACTGCACCATGTCAGCCTGGGCTGCAGCATCCTGGGCCAGCTGGCTGACAGCTAACAGCAAGGGCACTGTCAGCGGCAGGGGTGGGAGCAGGAATGCTGTCACCCTGAGAGGGGATAGCAGGTTCCTCTTCCAATGATGGTACTGGCACTACTCTTGTTAGCAAAGCATTGGAGTCGACCTTGGGAAGTGTACCCGTTAAAGTCTATCGAAGTGAGTAAAGACCCTGGAATAGGCCCGATACATAAACAATACGAAGAATACACACGCCATCTGATAAAGAATGCCGGGACTTGGATAGTACCGGACATAGAGTGCTGCACGCTAAAAGGGACCACTTGAGTTTGTAGGTGTGATGTGCTGCAAAAATATACTAATTCCAGCTTGCGGGTTCAAAAACAATGAGGAATCACCCAATTGTAAGATGAGTCGAAGACTTTGGGAAGAGGAACCAACTAATATAGCCTACAAAGGGAAGGAAAGATACTGTGTGACCACCACAGCTGCTTTTCTGACTGCTGGATTAACAAGATGGCCCATATCGGAACACTGATTCTGTGTGTTTCCAGCTGGGAAAAACCCAAATCGGTGATAAAACATTGGTACCGGTACACCATCATAATATGACCCACCTCCAAGTGAGGAGGTTTTGGAGAATGAGACGAATCAAGCAACCTCACACAATGGACATTATATACTCCCTCTATCCCTCAGTTTGAAATCTATAATCTACAGAACTACAACCTCGCAAAAACATACCGTGCATATGCTGCAAGACAATAAACAAATCGAACAGACTATTACAAGACTTGGGAATCATGAGTGGTGGGAAGTAGGCACTAGTGTGGAGCTACACCCTTGGGCTAGATTGTTTCCAATGGGACTGGTGATAGCCCAGATAATAGCGTTAGGGATCCTGGCCATTGCATTATGTCGTGTGAGGAAATCGATGAGGGACATAGAAAATATGGAAAAAGGTAAGGAGATAGCAAGGGCACTAAGAGGAAGCCAGGATTATTAAAGACAAAGAAGGGTTTAAAACAGTTTGCTAAGAGGTAACCCATCGGGGAAAAAAGAAAAAAAAAGTAGGACATGTTGGCGTATGGAACTCTGTTAATTCGGCTTCAGCAAGGTGTTCAGTGTTAGTTCATTCAATATAGAGCAAAAATGGTGGGTGGCTTCATTAGAGAGAGCAAGAGAGAGAGAGATACAGATTGAACTTAGCAACAACCAATGTTCAAGATTGAAGTATGGCCTTGGGATGTTTATAGTATTGCCCTTGAGAAGTTGGTGGTGAGCCGCCATCTTGAACAGCTACAGTTAGTGTGATGAAGGTACTTCCACAGTGCTGTTAGGTAGTGAGTTGCAGGATTTTGACACAGCGATGATGAAGGAACGGCGATATATTTCCAAGTCGGGATGGTGTGTGACTTGGAGGGAAACTTGGAGGTGATGGTGTCCCCATGCACCTGCTGCCCTTGTCCTTCTAGGTGGAAGCGGTCACGGGTTTGGAAGGTGCTGTCAAAGAAACCTTGGCGAGTTAATGCAGTGCATCTTGTAGATGGTACACACTGCAGCCACGGTGTGCCGGTGGTGGAGGGAGTGAATGTTTAAGGTGGTTGATGGGATGCCAATCGAGCGGGCTGCGTTGTCTTGGATGGTGTCGAGCCTCTTGAGTGTTGTTGGAGCTGCACTCATCCAGGCAAGTGGAGAGTATTCCATCACACTCCTGACTTGTGCCTTGTAGATGGTGGAAAGGCTTTGGGGAGTACCTAGCCTCTGACCTGCTCTTGTAGCTACAGTATTTATTTGGAGGTCCAGTTACGTTTCTGGTCAATGATGACTCCCACGATGTTGATGGTGGGGGAATTCTTCCTCCTCTTCTTTATCCTCCTCCACCTCAGCTGGTCGCCGTATGCCTGGTGGCAAGGGCTGTGCCCTCATGATGGTGAGGTTGAGGTGCATGCACGACGCATCTTGAGACGCTTTCTGGTGAGTACTGCAGGGCTCCTCCAGAGCGATCCAGGCAGCGGAAGAGCTGTTTAAGCACGCCAATGGTCTCTTCTATCAGATTTCGTGCAGCAGCATAGCTGTCATTGAACACATGCTGGCTACGTGTGGTTGGGTTGTGAAGCGGAGTCATGAGCCATCCTCTGGTTTGTCTTGGTGGCTCAATGACTGAGGGAACAGCGGACTGGTGCAGAATAAAAGCATCATTTCTGTTGCCAGGACACCGGGTATTCACTATCATGATATCTGGAGCATGGTCACACACCAACTGAACATTCAGCGAGTGATAACCTTTGCGGTTGCGGTACATCTCAACATTTAGATGCGGCACCTGCAAAGCCACGCACGTGCAGTCGATGGTGCCCTGCACCATGGGGAAGCCCAGTATCCTGGCAAAGCCACGTGTACATTCCGCCTGCTTCTCTCTGGTCAGAGAAAGACAATGAAGTCCCCTCTCCTGGCATAAAGAGCGTCTGTCACCTCTCTTATGCAGCAGTGGACGGTGAACTGGGAGATATTACAGATGTCGCCTGCTCCAGCCTGGAAGGATCCCAATGCAAGGAAGTTCAGGGCCACGGTCACCTTCACTGCCACTGCCAGCGCTGTCCCTGCCCTGGAGTGAGGCTGGAGGTCTGGTTGTAAGATGTGGAAGAGTTCTGTGAGCACCTCCTTCATATTGCGCAGATGCCTCACACACTGCTCCTTGCTCAGGCTGAGGTAAGAGAATTGCTCTCGGAATACCCTAGGTGGATAAGCCTCCTGCTGAGAGCCCTTCTCCCCCTCCTCCTCCTCCCTCTACAAGCAACTTGTCCTCTTCTTTGCTGCCTTTGCTCTATCTCCCTGTCATGCTGCAGGCCAAGGGTGATGACAGCTAGAGCACCCATGACTGGGAGCAAGTGGTCTGACCAGAACTCTTGAAGTCAGAATGAAGGCCTTCTCCACTTGCAGCACCACTCCCTGTCACCTCACCAACTTTAAACAACTCTGGAAAGCTCCAAAACTTCCACAAACTTATACAGTCTGTAGAAATTAATCAGCAACTAATCTGAGAGTGGTTGATGATCCCTTTAAAAATCACTGGTAGGGGGTCCTTGCTGCTGCTGAACACAGGGCGTTACTTCCAGCGTTGAGGACGAAAATGGCAGCGCTGGCGTCAAATCAGCATTGCACGCTGAATGATGTCGCGATCTGCCTACTCTACATACTTCTGGCACATGTTCCCAGCGTCGATGCCAACACCCTCACCAAGGTTGCGTTTGGCGCGCCATGCACCAGAAGTGTTTGCGGGCAGCGCGGACGCCATTTTTGTCACAAAACGGCACCCGGGAGCCAAATTTTTTGCCCCTTTACTCTTATACTCTAATCCTTTTGTAATAAAGGCTAACAAACCATTTGCTTTCCTAATTGCCTGCATGTTAACTTTCAGTGATTCGTGTACATGGACACCAAGGTCCCTCTGAACACCAACATTTCCCAATCTCTCACCATTTAAAGAATACTCTGCTTTTCTATTTTTCTGACCAAAGTGGATAACTTCACATTTCTCCACATTATATTCCATCTGCCATGTTCTTGCCCACTCGCTTAGCCTGTCTATATCCCTTTGCAGCCTCTTTGCGCCCTCCGCACAACTTACTTTCCCACCTAGCTTTGTATTGTCAGCAAACTTGGATACATTACACTCAGCCCCCTCATCTAAGTCATTAATGGCCTGTATTTTCCGATCGCAGGCCTCCCACGTGCGGAGGCCTACGATCTGGAAAATCTACGCCCTTACCTGAGGGCTCCCAGGACGCACACACTTCCGATCCTGGGCCTCTCCAAACTCCAAGTGCGCAGGGCCCACGTATCCCAGAGGCGCAGGCAATTCGCAGCGTCCCTGGGATCACGTGGGCCATGGGGAGCCAATCAAAGAAGGGAAACTCCCTTCATACACTTGACAGGAAGACCTGTCAAATATAGGAATGGAGATCACCCCAAAAACATAGTAAAACTTTAAATAAATTTTAAAAAAACATCAAATTTTTAAAATAACTTGAAATTACAATAAAGTAAATATTTTAAACAAAAATTTAAATTTTTGAAAAAAATAATTCACGTTTTTTATGGGGCTAAAAATAAACTTTTTTAAAAGGTATTTTTAAATGATAAATCAGTGAAAAATTTTTTGGTTAACTTTTTTCAACTCTTATCCTGGTAAAAGCAGGCCTTACGCCTGCTTTTACCAGGCGTAAGAATTGTAAGGGTTTTCTGCGGGCGGAGGGTCTCCAAAAAGCGGAACTATCCACCCGCAGAGGCCCTTCTCCAGGGCAGCCGGCGGATCTGTCAAGAGCATTCTTGACAGATCGGAAATGCCAGTTTTCAGCACGTGCGCTGTGCATGCCTGAAACCGGCATTTCTGACGTCCCTACGGGTACAGCGCGTACCCACCGTAGGGATCAGAATATCTGGGCCAATATAGATTTTCAATAGCTGAGGCCCAAGCACGGATCTTTGCGGTATCCCACTAGTTACAGCCTGCTAACACAAAAATGAACCGTTTATTCCTACTCTCTGTTTTCTGTCTGTTAACCAATCCTCAATCCAAGCTAATATATTACACCCAATCCCATGAGCCCTAATTTTGTGTAATAACCTATTGTGTGGCACCTTATCGAATGTTTGTTGAAAATCCAAATATACTGCATCTACTGGTTCCCCCTTATCTACCCTGCTAGATACAACCAGCGTTCCCTCTAAGCTGCACGGCCGCATAGCTCTCTGTTGGTCCCGCACAGGCCAGGACCGGCTTTTCCAGTGTTAAGTTTCGTGCAAGTGCACCCAAAAAAATTGGGGGCACATTGGTTACAACCTCAAAAATCTCCAACAGATTCGTCAAACACAATTTCCCTTTCATAAATCCTTGTTGACTTTGCCCAATCATATTATAATTTTGCAAGTGCCCTGTTATCACGTCCCTAGGAATAGATTCTAGCATTTTCCCTACTACTGATGTCAGGCCAACTGGTCTGTAGTTCCCTGTTTTCTCTCTCCCTCCTTTCTTGAACAGCGGGGTTACATTTGCTACTTTCCAATCCATGGGGACCATTCTAGAATCTAGGGAATTCTGGAAGATCAAAATTAATGCATCCGCTATCTCTGTAGCCATCTCTTTTAGAACCCTAGGATGTAGGCCAACAGGTCCAGGGAATTTGTTGGCTTTTAGTCCCATTAATTTCTCCAGTACTATTTCTTTACTAATACTAATTTGTTTAAGTTCCTCATTCTCACTAGACCTTTGGTTCCCCACTATTTCCAGAATGTTTTTGTGTCTTCTGCCGTGAAGACAGGTACAAAGTATTTGTTTAATGTCTCTGCCATTTCCTTATTCCCCTATTCCCCATTATAATTTCTCCTGCCTCTGCCTGTAAGGGTCCCACGTTTACTTTCATGTACCGCCCTCCCCATGCCCATTCTCCCCACTAATCAATTTAACCCCCATAGAGTTTGATGGACATTCTGACAAATATATTGGAAGCTAATACAGCATCTCTCATTCATAATTGATGCTGTGGTTTATGCCTCTTTATAGCAGCAGTTATATAAATATCCCTGGTCTGTTAGTCAGCAACACTTTCATAGTATCATAGAAAAGTACAGCACAGAAGGAGGCCATTCGGCCCATGGAGTTTGCGCTGGCTCTTTCAAAGAGCAGTCCAGTTAGTCCCACTCCCCCGCTCTTTCTCCATTTCCCTGCAAATTTTTCTCCTGCAAGTATTTATCCAATTCTCTTTTGAAGGCTACTATTGAATTTTTTTTTTATTAATTCATGGGATGTGGGCATCGCTGGCAAGGCCAGCATTTATTGCCCATCCCTAATTGCCCTTGAGAAGGAGGTGGTAAGCCGTCTTCTTGAACCGCTGCTATCCGTGTGGTGAAGGTACTCCCACAGTGCTGTTAGGGAGGGAGTTCCAGGATTTTGACCCAGCGACGATGAAGGAACTGCGATATACTTCCAAGTCAGGATGGTGTGTGACTTAGAGGGGAACTTGGTGGTGGTGGTGTTCCCATGCGCCTGCTGCCCTTGTCCTTCTAGGTGGAAGAGGTCGTGTATTTGGGAGGTGCTGCCGAAGAAGCCTTGGCGAGTTGCTGCAGTGCATCTTGTAAATGGTACACACTGCAGCCACGGTACGCCAGTGGTGGAGGGAGCGAATGTTTAAAGTGGTGGATGGGATGCCAATCAAGTGGGCTGCTTTGTCCTGGATGGTGTCGAGCGTCTTGAGTGTTGTTGGAGCTGCACTCATCCAGGCAAATGGAGAGTATTCCATCACAATCCTGACTTGTGCCTTGTAGATGGTGGAAAGGCTTTGGGAAGTCAGGAGGTGAGAATACCATCCTCTGACCTGCTCTTGTTGCCACAGTATTTATGTGGCTGGTCAAGTTAAGTTTCTGGTCCAGTTAACAATCTCCCTCCACCACCCTGTCAGGCAGTGCATTCAAAATCCTAACCACTCATTGCATAAAAAAGTTTTTCCTCATGTCGCCTCTGGTTCTTTTGCCAATCACCTTAAATCTGTGCCCTCCCGTTATCGACGCTTCAGCCATTGGAAACAGTCTCTCGTTGTTTACTCTGTCTAAACCCTTCATGATTTTAAACACCTCTATCAAATCTCCTCTTAGCCTTCTCTGCTCCAAGGAGAACAACCCCAGCTTCTCTAGTCTATCCATGTAACTTTATTCCCTTATCCCTGGAACCGTTGTAGTAAATGTTTTCTGTACCCTCTCCAAAGCCTTCACGTCCTTCCTAAAGTGTAGTGCCCAGAATTGGACACAATACTCCAGCTGGGGCCGAACTAGTGTTTTATATAGGACTAGCATAACTTCCTGGCTTTTGTACTCTGTGCCAATATTTTTAAAGCCCAGGATCTCCTATGCTTTATTAACTGCTTTGTTAACCTGTTCTGCCACCTTCAAAGATTTATGCACAAGCACCTCCAGGTCTCTCTGTTCTTGCACCCCATTTAAAATTGTACCATTTAGCTTGTATTGTTTCTCCTCATTCTTCCTACCAAAATGTATCACATCATACTTCTCTGCGTTGAATTTCATCTGCCATGTGTCCACCCATTGCACCAGCCTGTCTATGTCTTGAAGTCTATCACTATCTTTGCTCTCCTTTTCTACTTAACATAAATGTTCTTCCTGTTACCTACTAAACTCACTTTCGCGGGCTTTTGTTTACAGAGGCTGGTGTCGGGGGCGGAGAGAGCCGAGGCCCAGTGAGTATCTAAACTCACTTTCGCGGGCTTTTGTTTGCAGAGGTTTACCAATCTCAGACCGGCGGCGGCGTTCCAGAGCCATGTTACGATTCAAAACGTGACGTGGGCAGGAGGGACCTGCTGATTGGGTGAGTACGGCAGGTTAGTATTTATACTACTTTATAGTTTGATAGTTAAGGTTCATAGTTTATAAAGTTTCGAAGATCTTAATTTTGTGATTATAATTTCTAGTGCTCGTAACCAAGGGCCCTTGAGTAATTCATTTAATTGAGTGAAATTGGTGGTATTGATTTGATTTAATTAAAGTTCAATTAATTAAAGGGTAAGTCATGGCAGGACAGCCCAGCCCCGTGTTGTGCTCCTCCTGCTCTATGTGGGAAATCAGGGACCCTTCCGGTGTCCCTGACGACCATGTGTGCGGGAAGTGTATCCAGCTGCAGCTACTGACAGCCCGCATTGTGGCGCTGGAGCTGCGGCTGGATGCATATTGGAGCATTCGCGATGCTGAGAACCTCGTGGATAGCACGTTTAGTGAGTTGGTCACACCGCAGGTGAAGGGTGTACAGGCAGGAAGGGAATGGGTGTCCACCAGGCAGAGTAGGAGGTGCAGGCAGGTAGTGCAGGGGTCCCCTGTGGCCATCCCCCTCTCAAACAGATATACCGCTTTGGATACTGTTTGGGGGGGATGACTTAGGGGAAGGCAGCAGCAGCCAACTTCCTGGCACCATGGGCGGCTCTGCTGCACAGGCTGGGAGGAAAAAGAGTGGAAGAGCTATAGTGATAGGGGACTCAATTGTAAGGGGAATACAAAAATGAGAAGTCGCACAACACCAGGTTATAGTCCAACAGATTTATTTAATTTTACAAGCTTTCGGAGCAGTTCGCTCCTTCGTCAGGTAAGTTTAGCAGTGAGAGAATCTCCCAGAATTCACAATTTAAACACAGACAAAATATATTCAAATCTTTCCCTACATCAAAGAGCATAGTCAAGACAATGAGATGTGTCCCAGGGGGTCCAACGTGTCAAACCACCTGCTGGCTGCATATCCTGTCAATCTGTGTAGGTTCTTGTGTTAGCCTTTTTTAAAAAAAAACACCTGGGAAGACCGGCCATGATGTCAAGTCACGTTCTGTATCGTGACATGAACCCGATAACGCGATTGAGGCCATCCTCATGAGTGCGGAACTTGGCTATCAGTTTCTGCTCTATGATTTTGCGCTGTCGTGTATCTCGAAGGCCGCCTTGGAGAACGCTTACCCGCATATCCGAGGCTTCAGCAGCCAGGGGCATTCAGCCTCGGATATGCGGGTAAGCGTTCTCCAAGGCGGCCTTCGAGATACACGACAGCGCAAAATCATAGAGCAGAAACTGATAGCCAAGTTCCGCACTCATGAGGATGGCCTCAATCGCGATATCGGGTTCATGTCACGATACAGAACGTGACTTGACATCATGGCCGGTCTTCCCAGGTGTTTTTTTTAAAAAAAGGCTAACACAAGAACCTACACAGATTGACAGGTTATGCAGCCAGCAGGTGGTTTGACACGTTGGACCCCCTGGGACACATCTCATTGTCTTGACTATGCTCTTTGATGTAGGGAAAGATTTGAATATATTTTGTCTGTGTTTAAATTGTGAATTCTGGGAGATTCTCTCACTGCTAAACTTACCTGACGAAGGAGCGAACTGCTCCGAAAGCTTGTAAAATTAAATAAATCTGTTGGACTATAACCTGGTGTTGTGCGACTTCTCATTTTTGTCCACCCCAGTCCAACGCCGGCATCTCCATGTAAGGGGAATAGATAGGCGTTTCTGCGGCCGCAACCGAGACTCCAGGATGGTGTGTTGCCTCCCTGGTGCAAGGGTCAAGGACGTCTCGGAGCGGCTACAGAACATTTTGGAGGGGGAGGGCGAACAGCCAGCTGTCGTGGTGCACATAGGCACCAACGATATAGGTAAAAAAGGGGATGAGGTCCTAAAAGCAGAATATAGGGAGTTAGGAGTTAAATTAAAAAAGAGGACCTCAAAGGTAGTAATCTCAGGATTGCTACCAGTGCCACGTGCTAGTCCGAGTAGAAATAGGAGGATACTTCAAATGAATACGTGGCTAGAGGAATGGTGCAAGGGGGAGGGATTCAAATTCCTGGGACATTGGAACCGGTTCTGGGGGAGGTGGGACCAGTACAAACCGGACGGTCTGCACCTGGGCAGGGCCGGGACCGCTGTCCTAGGGGGAATGTTTGCTAGTGCTGTTGGGGAGGATTTAAACTAATGTGGCAGGGGGTTGGGAACCTGAGCAGAGAGACAGAGGAAAGCATGTCAGGAAGGGACAGAAGGTATGGAGTAAAAGGTAAAGTGTTAAATAAGGAAAAAGCAGGAAGTAAGTGTCGCAAAACACATTTGAAAGTTCTATATCTGAATGCACGTAGCATTCGTAACAAAATTGACGAGTTAACGGCACAAATAACTATGTATGGGTATGATCTTGTGGCCATTACAGAAACATGGCTGCAGGGTGAAAACGTCTGGGAATTAAATATGCCAGGGTATTTAACAATCAGGAAGGACAGGCAGGAAGGAAGGGGAGGGGGGGTGGCTATGTTAATAAAGGAAGGAATCACTGTAATACAGAGAAATGATATAGGGTCAAAAGATCAGGATAATGAAACAGTTTGGGTAGAGATTAGGAATAATAAGGGGAAAAAACACTGGTGGGCGTAGTATATAGGCCTCCTAATAGTTGCAACTCTGTTGGAAGAAGTATTAATCAGGAAATAGTTGGGGCATGTAATAAGGGAACAGCTATAATTATGGGGGATTTTAACTATCATATATTAACTGGACAAATCAAATTGGGCAGGGCAGCCTTGAGGAAGAGTTTATTGAGTGTCTTAGGGATGGATTTCTTGAGCAGTATGTAACTGATCCTACAAGGGGGCAAGCAACCTTGGACCTGGTACTGTGTAATGAGTCTGGATTAATTAATAATGTCCTAGTTAAGGATCCCCTTGGAATGAGTGACCATAACATGGTTGAATTCCATATCCAATTAGAGGGTGAGAAGGTTGGTTCTCAAACAAGCATACAGAGCTTGAATAAAGGAGACTGATGGCATGAGAGCAGAATTGATTAAAGTGGACTGGGAAAATAGATTAAAGGGTAAGACGGTACATGAGCAGTGGTGTTCATTCAAGGAGTTATTTTACAACTTTCAAAATAAATATATTCCACTGAGGAAAAAAGGGTGTAAAAGAAATTACAGCCATCCATGGCTAAGTAAAGAAATTAAAGAAAGTATCCAACTAAAAACAAGGACATATAAGGTAGCCAAAGTTAGTGGGAGGATAGAAGATTGGGAAGTCTTCAAAAGACAACAAAAAGTAACTAAAGGATTGATTAAGAAAGGGAAAATAGACTATGAAAATAAATTAGCAAAAAATATAAAAACAGATAGCAAGAGTTTCTATAGTTATATAAAAAGAAAAAGGGTGGTTAAGGCAAACGTAGGTCCCTTAGACGATGAGACCTGGAAATTAATGGTGGGAAACATGGAGATGGCAAAAATGCTGAACAAATATTTTGTTTCAGTCTTTACGGTAGAGAACACTAAGAATATCCCAACACTGGACAAACAGGGGGCTCTAGTGGGGGAGGAGCTAAATACGATTAAAATCACAAAGGAATTGGTACTCAGTAAAATAATGGGACTCAAGGCGGATAAATCACCTGGACTTGATGGCTTACATCCTAGGGTCTTGAGGGAAGTGGCAGTAGGAATTGTGGATGCTTTGCTAATAATTTTCCAAATCTCCCTGAACTCAGCAAAGGTCCCGGCAGATTGGAAAACTGCTAATGTAACACCCTTATTTAAAAAGGGTTGTAGGCAGAAGGCTGGGAATTATAGACCAGTTAGCCTAACATCTGTGGTGGGTAAAATTTTGGAGTCTATTATTAAGGAGACAGTAATGGAACATTTAGATAAACATAATTTAATAGGACAAAGTCAGCATGGCTTTATGAAGGGGAAGTCATGTCTGACAAATTTGCTCGAGTTCTTTGAGGACATAACGCACAGGGTGGATAAAGGGGAACCAGTGGATGTAGTGTATTTAGACTTCCAGAAGGCATTTGACAAGGTGCCACATAAAAGATTATTACTCAAGATAAAAAATCACTGGATTGGGGGTAATATTCTGGCATGGGTGGAGGATTGGTTATCTAACAGGAAGCAGAGAGTTGGGATAAATGGTTCATTCTCGGACTGGCAACCAGTAGCCAGTGGTGTTCCGCAGGGGTCGGTGCTGGGTCCCCAACTCTTTACAATCTATATTAACGATTTGGAGGAGGGGACCGAGTGTAACATATCAAAGTTTGCTGATGATACAAAGATGGGAGGGAAAGTAGAGAGTGAGGAGGACATAAAAAACCTACAAGGGCCATATAGACAGGCTGGGTGAGTGGGCAGAGATTTGGCAGATGCAATACAATATTGGAAAATGTGAGGTTATGCACTTTGGCAGGAAAAATCAGAGAGCAAGTTATTATCTTAATGGCGAGAAACTGGAAAGTACTGCAGTACAAAGGGATCTGGGGGTCTTGGTGCAAGAAAATCAAAAAGTTAGTATGCAGGTGCAGCAGGTGATCAAGAAAGCCAATGGAATGTTGGCTTTTATTGCTAGGGGGATAGAATATAAAAACAGGGAGGTATTGCTGCAGTTGTATAGGGTATTGGTGAGACCACATCTGGAGTACTGCATACAGTTTTGGTGTCCATACTTAAGAAAAGACATACTTGCTCTCGAGGCAGTACAAAGAAGGTTCACTCGGTTAATTCCGGGGATGAGGGAGTGGACATACGAGGAGAGGTTGAGTAGATTGGGACTCTACTCATTGGAGTTCAGAAGAATGAGAGGCGATCTTATTGAAACATATAAGATTGTGAAGGGGCTTGATCGGGTGGACGCGGTGAGGATGTTCCCAATGATGGGTGAAACTAGAACTAGGGGACAGAATCTTAGAATAAGGGGCTCCTCTTTCAAAACTGAGATGAGGAGAAACTTTTTCACTCAGAGGGTAGTGGGTCTGTGGAATTTGCTACCCCAGGAAGCTGTGGAAGCTACATCATTAAATAAATTTAAAACAGAAATAGACCGTTTCCTAGAAGTAAAGGGAATCAGGGGTTACGGGGAGCGGGCTGGAAATTGGACATGAGTTTGAGTTCGGATCGTTCAAGGCCCTGTGGGTGGCAGAGCGGGCCCAGGGGCCGAGTGGCCTGGTCCTTCTCCTGCTTCTTGTGTTCTTTAGAGTTGAGGTTGGATCAGATCAGCCATGATCTCATTGAATGGCGGAGCAGGCTCGAGGGGCCGATTGGTCTACTCCTGCTCCTATTTCTTATGTTGTTATGTTCTTAAATTCAGTGAGATTGATCAACAGTTTTCGCGGGTTCCACAGGAACTGAAGAAACACTTCGAGCAACTTCTGTATTTCGGTGTCAAGAGACAAAAAGCAGCGAGGGAGAAGGACGGAACACCGAAGATCTGGCGATGAATTCTCTCTGCGTTTGGCTTTCCGCAGTCCTGCTGTCGGTCTCGGTGCGGGGTTACAGTAGGTGCTTTCCAATAATAACTGTTCAAATTCATTTTGTTGCATAAACTGCTCCTTTTTATCATTTCACCGCAGGGTCGCGAGTGGGTGCAAGTCCAGGAGAACGACGGTCAGAGTCAGAGAAACAGGGAGGGGTAGAGTGAGCATCCGGTTTCTAGCGAGACACAAGGAACACGGGAACAGGAGAAGGCCATTCAGCCCCTCGAGCCTGTTCTGCCATCCATTGAGATCATGGCGATCTGTATCTTATCGCCTTGGCTCCATATCCCTTAAAACCCTTGGCTAGCAAAAATCTATCGATCTCAGATTTAAAAATATTAATTGAGCTCGCACCTACTGCTTTTTGTGGGAGAGAGTTCCACAGTTCTGCCACCTTTTTAGTGAAGAAGTGTTTCCTAACTTCTCTGCTGAATGACCTGACTCCAATTGTAAGGTTATGTCCCCTTGTCCTAGACACCCTCACCAGCGGAAAAAGTTTCTCTCTATCTACCCTACCAGTTCTTTCAAAATCCTAAAAATTTCAATCAAATTACCCCTTAACCTTCTACATTCCAGGGACTACAAGTCTAGTTTATGTAGGCATAGAAATTCGGAAGCGCGCAAATGGGGAGGTCCAAGGAGCCCGGGATTGTGGGCCTCAGACCTCATAATGTAGATGGCGCTGAGTTAGGAGCCCGTACAGGTTAGTGCTCCAATTTCCAGGGATAAGTGCGTAAATAGCGCACTTTAGTAAATGAAGTGGGTAAAGCAGCCTTATAAATTGACTGGCTATCTGAGAATTGAAAGGCTGTCTCCTTGGGTGAATAAGATGGACAGAATGTTTTTCCTTTTAATTTCTGTGCACCTTTTTCAATGAGTTTTATTCCTCTTGGTAGTTTCTAGCTGCTGGGACTCATCTGGCAATTTTTTTTTATTCGTTCCTGGGATGTGGGCATCGCTGGCAAGGCCGGCATTTATTGCCCATCCCAAATTGCCCTTGAGAAAGTGGTGGTGAGCCGCCTTCTTGAACCGCTGCAGTCTGCGTGGTGAAGGTGCTCCGTTACAGTATCTCCATTGCTATTTCGTGCTGTCGTGATGATCTCTGCCATTCCTTATTGTGCTTTGAATCCATCCGAGCCCCTATTTCTTTGAGACCGGTCTCTTCCCAAGTTTCAAAACACTGAAGTTCTTGCAGTTGGCCACGTCCTGCTGTTTGCAATTGGAGCATCTGCTCGAGGTCACTTTTTTAGGAATGTTGTGAGTCTCCAAGGAGATGTTGTTCCACAGAGTCAGTTTCTGCAGCATCTAGTCTGAAAACAGTATATTGGGTTGGATCTCGGTGGGTCTGGAGGAGGAACGGGCGGGCCTCGAAGTCAGTGATCGGAGTGCTGTCGGGGGCCGGGTAGGATGATCGCAGGACTTGGGTGTATCGTTGCGGGGTCGGAGTGCTGTTGGGGGTGGGGGCTCGTAGTTCGGGACCCAAATCACTTCTCCCAGACATTGACAGCTGCCGACACCAGCTCTCAGCTCCCTCTGCCACACCCAATATCTCCGCCATTCTTGATTCCACAGCCATGCAACAGCTTCATGGGAGAGAGAGAGAGAGAGAGAGAGTTCCAGATTTCCACCACCCTTTGAGTGAAGAAGTGCTTCCTGACATCACCCCTGAACGGCCTGGCTCTAATTTATGGTTATGCCCCCTTGTTCTGAAATCCCCTACCAGAGGAAATAGTCAAATCCTTTAATCATCATAAACACCTCAATTAGATCATCTGTTGTTACAGATATGAACGAGCTGACCCTGTATTAAACCCTGAGGTCATCAGAGAGCACTGTGTCTGAAGAGCAAGGTCCCACTGTCACTGCATCAGGATCGGATGCTCAATCCCAATATATAAACCACCGAACCCTTGGATTAGATTCCAGCCTGTAACTCACTCCCGGGTATCTGTTATTCTATATATAAACCACCGAACCCTTGGATTAGATTCCAGCCTGTAACTCACTCCCGGGTATCTGTTATTCTATATACAAACCACCGAACCCCGGGATTAGTTTCCAGCCTGTAACTCACTCCTGGGTATCTGTTATTCTATATATAAACCACCGAACCCTTGGATTAGATTCCAGCCTGTAACTCACTCCCCGGTATCTGTTATTCTATATATAAACCACCGAACCCCGGGATTAGTTTCCAGCCTGTAACTCACTCCCGGGTATCTGTTATTCTATATACAAACCACCGAACCCTTGGATTAGATTCCAGCCTGTAACTCACTCCCGGGTATCTGTTATTCTATATACAAACCACCGAACCCTTGGATTAGATTCCAGCCTGTAACTCACTCCCAGGTATCCGTTATTCTATATATAAACCACCGAACCCCGGGATTAGTTTCCAGCCTGTAACTCACTCCACACTGTCCGATGTCGATGTGTAAACCATCCCAATCTGGCCGTGTGATGTTATATCTGTTGTCACTATATCACAGACTCAGTATATTGTCAGGCAGTGTGTTTTTGAAACACTGATGTCTGCCCCCGTGCTGTTCTAATGTTGTCTCTCGCCCCACAGAGTTTTCTCGTAATGGTTGGACAATGAGCGGCGCGGATGCAGTGACTGCTGAGGAAGGGGGGTCCGCTGTCTTGCCGTGCAGTTTCACCCACCCATACCCTGATCGCACGCTCACCGGCAATGTGATATGGATCAAAGATGACCCGGGGTTTTACAGGGTTATTTTTAACTGGACATATTCTGGTCAGGGCCATTCACGGGCCGAGCTGTGTGAAAGTGTGATACAGCAGGACGGCGGGAATCGATTCAGATTCGTGGGGAACCTCAGCAACAAGGATGTCTCGATAATGATGGAGCGGCTGAGCCCGGCGGACAGCGGTGATTATCGGTGTCGGGTGGAGCTCATTTTTGGCAGTTTTAATACACCGCGGACAACGAGTCTGAGTCTGAGTGTGAGAGGTGAGGAACAATGTTCAGGGGCTGGAGCTGCTCCGATAGCTCAATGGGTAAAGGCTCCACCTGGTCCGGTCCTGAGCCACACGGATCAATAAACTTTCAGCAGCCCCGGGCTATGAAAGGGGTGGAGGGATATTGGCCGGGGTTCCTGCTCCTGATCACGCTCCAGTGACTCCTGCTGGAAGCTGTGTTCTTGGACATTGGGCCTGCCTGTGATGCTTTCCACAGTCAAATAGTCCATTGCCACTCATTGACCAGCCTTGTGCTCTGAGGAAGGCCACAGGGAGAGCTCTGAACTAAAATAAATTAAACGTTCTCATCAAGACACTGACTCATTCTGATGTTTGTCCTTTCCTCAGCTGCTAGTGGAAGTGTCTCAGTGGTGAGTGGGACCGAGGGAGCTTCGGTTACACTGCCCTGTATGTTCACAAGGTCCAGCGACTACACCACCCTGAGCACTGTTACATGGATGAGGAAGGAGCCCTACCAACACGTAGTCACATTTACAGCCCAATCAAACGGATCTTGGACAACTGTAAACGGTGGAAATCGGTACGAGCTAGTCGGGAAACCAAAGGAGGGAAACGCCTCAACCAGGATAAACCAGCTGAGCGTGAAGGACAGCCACACTTACCTGTGTCTGGTGGAGTACAAGAAATTGCACAATTATCAACATCTGATCCAGAATGAGACACGGCTGGAGGTGATACATGGTAAGAAGCCATTCCCACATTCTCCAGTGTATCGAGGTTGTACAGTGAGGAGCCAGCGGTGTAACAGAAAACACTCATCAGCCTGGCTCAGTGGGTAGCACTCTCGCCTCTGAGTCAAAAGGTCGAGTTGTCACATCTCACTCCAGACACTTGACTATAATCTAGGCTGGCATTCCCGGTGCAGTACTGACGTTTTTCAGATGAGACGTTAAAACAGGGCCCCATCTGCCCCCTCAGGTGGATGTAAAAGATCCCACTGCACTATTCTGAAGAGCAGTGAGTGCTCCCCGGTGTCCTGGCCAGCATTTATCCCTCAAAAAAAAGTAAAAAAGAGATTATCTGCTCATTTATCACATTAGTGTTTGTGGGAGCTTGCTGTGCGCAAATTGGTGCCCTACATCAAAACAGTGACTAAAAGAAAGACTTGCATTTCTATAGCACCTTTCATGACCACCAGACGTCCCAAAGCGCTTTACAGTCAATGAAGTACAGTCACTGTTGTAATGTGGGAAACGCGGCAGCCAATTTGCGCACAGCAAGCTCCCACAAACAGCAATGTGAGAATGACCAGATAATCTGTTTTTGTTATGTTGGCCAGGACACCAGGGAAAACTCCCCTGCTCTTCTTCAAAATAGTGCCATGGGATCTTTTACATCCACCTGAGAGAGCAGACGGGGCCTCGGTTTAACATCTCACCTGAATGACGGCACCTCCGACAGTGCAGCACTCCCTCAGTACCGCACTGGAGCGTCAGCCTAGCTTTATGTGCTCAGGTCCCTGGAGTGGGACTTGAACCCACAACCTTCTGACTCAGAGGCGAGTGTGCTACCCACTGAGCCACAGCTGACTACACTTCAAAAGATACTTCATTGGCTGTAAAGCGCTTTGTGATGTCCCGAGGTTGTGAAAGGCGCTATATAAATGCAAGCACTTCTTTTTCCTAACTGACCAAATCCATCAGTTCCTTCCAAACGCTCCCATTTTGGGGACACTGGGGCCTAAAATCCCCCTGGGCTCTATTGAAATGCGCAGCGTCGGTGGGTGGTCCTCCATTTAAACATGACAGGCGGGTGCCCGCGACACGATGGGGTAAAACCATAGGCGCCCTCCAGCCGAAGGAGACTGCGTAGAGGACCAATGCGCTGGTTCTGGGTGAGATGCCGGAGCTAACCCCCACCCCACCCGATGAACAATTCCCCCTCTTGGCCCCCTTTATAAGGGCCAGTATAACCGGTGAGGTCCCCCTTCCACCGGTCGTAGGGTCGGTACATGTGGTCTCACCCAGCGCACCAGCCACCTGCCCAGTAAATAAGAGGCCAGGGATGTATCAACATAGTATTTGCCTCTGTCACTGTGAGTACTCTTGTATTTGCCTCTGTCACTGTGAGTACTCTTGTATTTGCCTCTGTCACTGTGAGTACTCTTGTATTTACCTGTCACTGAGTACTACAGTATTCACCCCAACACCGAGTACGACAGTATTCACCCGTCACAGTAAGTTTGACAGTATTTAACCGTTTCACTAAGTACTACAGAAATTATTTATTTCACTATGAGCATTACAATATTTAGCCCTGTGATTGTGATATACTACAGTATTAACCCTAGTCACCGTAAATACTACAGTATTAACCCGTCACTGTGAGATACTATATTATTAGTACTCTCCATTTGTCGTTCTTCATTGACAGTCCATACTCTTTGCCTAGCTCATCTCCATCACCACAATATTTCTGCCTTGCAGTCGCGATTCACACTTGTCTACAGGCTTTGATTAATTGTCTCTGCATTGTTGGTCTCTCACCTTTGTTTGTCTTCGATTTGATCTCTCTCACTTTCTGTTCATTTGCAGAGGCTTTCCCCATTGCGATATTGTGCATTCCACTTGGACTGAAACTCCTTGCCCTTTTCGTGATGTGCATCATTTTATTCAGGGACAAAACCAGGTATGTAATTTTGCTGGGAGACTCTTGCCTTTAAATGCCTGAAGCCCGATTCATGGGTGAGCCTTGGTCAGTGTGTGTTGGCAGGTGATTCAAACACTGAGCCATCCGAGTCGAGCCAATGACCACACAGTACACGTCCAGCAGGGGTTGCTGGATACGAGCAGGAGCAGGATCCCTGGGCAATGTTTCCTCTCCCTATCCCAGTTTCACTTAGACAAACTGGAGAGCCCCTACTGCAGCCCCAGCTAACTCAGCCCAGGCCGGGGATCAAAACTGGCCCCTTCCTGGTCTGCACAATTCAGCTCCTCACGGCATGAACTTGCTGAGCTATCGGGGACCTGATTAAATCTCCCAGACCACCTCTATTCACTGCAGCCTAGTTTAATCTACAAGGTTAACCCCTCAGGGGATACTGGGATTCAAATCCGATTTAGCTGAATTTCATTCCAGTCCTGGGTTATTAAAAAAACAGATTCCTGTTCACTTTCCAATCTCAGTCTTTTCCCAATGCTTAATGGTTAACACTGACCTCTCACCTCAACACTAGGAAAAATAGTACACTCTGGGTATTGGCTGCTGTTAAGATGATGAAAATCATGGCTATCAGTGTTAAAGAAGTTTTGCAGTTCCCTTTAATGACCAAACGATGTCACGAGAGGGCTTTATAATCTCTCTCTAGAATTTACGTTGCGTGTGGATGATGCCTACTACAGAAACACAGATACTGCATCCATGGAAACTGCATCCATAAATACTGCGTCCATGGAGACAACCAATAGATAGTGTAATCATGGATGCTGTACCCATAGTGCATGCATGAATTCTACCCATAGATAGTGTATCAGTGGAGACTGTTCTCTTAGATACTGTATCCATTGATGCTGTATCCATAGATACTGCTCCCATAGATATTATATCCTTGGACACTACCAACAACATGCATTTATATAGCTCCTTTAACATAGTAAAATGACCCAATATGTGTCGCTGGAGCAGAATCAAGCAGAATAATGAGAAACTATGACAGGTGGCCAAAAGCTTGGTATAAGAGGTAGGATTTAAGGTGTGTCTTAAAGGAGGGAGAAAGGTAGAGGTGGACAGGTTTAGGGAGGGAATTCCAGAGCTCAGGGCCGAGGCAGCTGAAGGCTCAGCCACCAACAGTAGAGCGATAAAATTCAGGAATGCTCAAGAGGCCAGAATTGAAGGTGCGAAGAGATCTCCGAGGTTTGTAGGTCTGGAGAGGTTATAAAGATAGGAAGGGACGAGACCATGGAAGGAATTGAAAACAAGGATGATCATTTTAAAATCGAGGCGTTGCTGTACCGGAAGCCAATGTAGGTCAGCAAGCACAGGGGTGATAGGTGAATGGGACTTGGTGCAAGTTAGGACACAGGCAGCAAAGTTTTGATGAGCTCAAGTTTACGGAAGGTGCAAGTTGGGAGGCTGGACAGGAGATAGCCGACCTGAGCGGGAGCAAGAGTGGAGGCGGAGAAAATAAAGAGCGCAGCAGAGGAAGGCCCGAGAGCGGAGGCAGCGGACCTGAGTGGGAGCAACTCAACAAAGGCAGAATTTGAAAGAGTGACGTCAGAACAAGGGAAGGAGCTGATTGGTGAGTAGCTGGTAAGTGTTGCTAGTTAAAAGTCTATAAAGTAAATGCATGGCAGGGCAGGGCAGCTCAGTCCCATGGAATGCACATCCTGTGCAATGTGGGAAGTCCCAGACGCTTCTCGTGTCCTGAATCATGTGCGCAGGAAGTGTCGCCAGCTATAGCAGCTCAAGCTCTGGCTTTTGGAGCTTGAGCAGCGGCTGGAGTCACTGCAGTGCATCCACGAGGCTGAGAACTTCGTGGACAGCATGTTTCAGGAGGTGGTCACCCCGCAGCTTAGAGTGTGCAGGCAGAGAGGGAATCACAGAATCCCCACAGTGCAGATAGAGGCCATTTCGGCCCATCGAGCCTGCACCGACACATATCCCACCCTATCCCCACGTATTTAATCCCCCTAACACTAAGGGTCAATTTATCATAGCCAAATCAACCTAACCCGCACATCTTTGGACTGTGGGAGGAAACCGGAGCACCCGGAGGAAACCCACGCAGACACGGGGAGAATGTCTGTGTGGAGTTTACACAGTCACCCGAGGCCGGATTCGAATCCGGGTCCCTGGCGCTGTGAGGCAACAGTGCTAACCACTATGCCACCGTGTTGCCCGGAATGGGTGACCACCAGACAGAAGAGGAGGATCAAGCAGGTAGGGCAGGAATCCCCTGAGTGCATCTCGTTCGCTAACCAGTTTTCAGCTCTGAATACTGGTGGGGGCAATGGTTCCTCTGGGGAGTTATTTTTTAATTTGTTTTTATGGGATCTGGGCGTCGCTGGCTAGGCCAGCATTTATTGCCCTTGAGAAGGTGGTGGTGAGCCGCCTTCTTGAACCGCTGCAGTCCGTGTGGTGAAGGTATTCCCACAGTGCTGTTAGGTAGGGAGTACCAGGATTTTGACCCAGTGACGATGAAGGATCGGCGATATACTTCTAAGTCATGGTGATGTGTGACTTGGAGGTGGTGGTGTTCCTATGCATCTGCTGCCCTTGTCCTTCTAGGTGGAAGAGGTCGCGGGTTTGGGAGGTGCTGCCGAAGAAGCCTTGGCGAGTTGCTGCAGTGCATCTTGTAGATGGTACACACTGCAGCCACGGTGCGCCGGTGGTGGAGGGAGTGAATGTTTAAGGTGGTGGATGGGGTGCCAATCAAGCGGGCTGCTTTGTCCTGGATGGTGTCGGACTTCTTGAGTGTTGTTGGAGCTGCACTCATCCAGGCAAGTGGAGAGTATTTCATCACACTCCTTACTTGTGCCTTGTAGATGGTAGAAAGGCTTTGGGCAGTCAGGAGGTGAGACACTCGCCGCAGAATACCTAGCCTCTGACCTGCTCTTGTTGCCACAGTATTTATGTGGCTGGTCCAGTTAAGTTTCTGGTCAATGGTGACCCCCAGGATGTTGATGGTGGGGGATTCGGCGATGGTAATGCCATTGAATGTCAAGGGGCGGTGTTTAAACTCTAGCTTGTTGGAGATAGTCATTGCCTGGCACTTTTGTGGCGCGAATTTTACCTGTCACTTATCAGCCCAAGCCTGAACGTCGTCCAGGTCTTGTTGCATGCGGGCATGGACTGCTTCATTATCTGAGGAGTTGTGAATGGCACTGAACACTGCAGTCATCAGCAAACATCCCCATTTCTGACCTTATGTTGGAGGGAGGGTCATTGATGAAGCAGCGATGTCCTGGGGCTGTGATGATTGATCTTCGGTATTGCAGGCCTTCCTCCCCTTCTTAAACGGGAAGGGCCTTGTGCAGCGCGACCCGGGGCCCAGCTGGGCCACCGGGGATCGGAGTGCCGGCAAAAGTGCCCGGCACGCAAGAGAAGTGCCGGGCTCATAGAGCGCAGTCGGCACTCCACGTGGGGGCGGGTCAGGAGGCCGGGGACGGCAGCGGAGGCAGGTGCTGGCAGGCACCTTTAAATAGCACCTCGCCTTTAAATAGCGCCGCCCCGGCCACAGGTAGGCCCCCCTGACTCCGTCGGACATAGCGTCCGGCGGTAAGTTAGGGGGCGCTACTGAAGATCGCGGCTGGGGCGCTGTGCACGGCGATGAAGTCATCGCCAGCGGTGCAGCGCCGCAGGACGCTAACAGTTATAGCCGCCGCTAACCTCCCACTGAATTTCGCGGGAGGCGTTGGTGGCGCCGCGCCCGGGCGCTAGTTCCTTTGCACCCCATTAGCGTCCTCTTAGGGCACTAACAGGAGGTACAAAGCAACCGAATTTTTCCCCCCAAAGGTAGTAATGCTAGTGAGTACAGATATAGGAGGATAGTGGAGATGAATGCATGGCTGGAGAGATGGTGCAGGAGGGAGGGCTTTAGATTCCTGAGGCATTGGGACCGTGTCTGGGGGAGATGGGACCTGTGCAAGCCGGACGGGTTGCACCTCAACAGGACCAGGACCAATATCCTCGCGGGGGGGATTGCTAGTGCTGTTGGGGAGGGTTTAAATTAGCTTGGCAGGGGGATGGGAACCTGAGAGTAGATTCAGAAGGGAGAGAAGCAAAGCTGGAAATGGAAGGCAGAAAATTAGTAAGCAAGTTTGGAAGGCAGAGGAAACAAAGGCTAGAAAATAGACAACAAGGGAGTTTGGCAGTGCTAAATGGTATATACTTCAACGCAAGGAGTCTGGGGAATAAAGCAGATGAGCTGAGGGCACAGATAGACACGTGGGAGTATGATATTATAGCTATTACTGAGACATGGCTGAAAGAAGGGCAGGAATGGCAGCTCAACATTCCTGGTTACAGGGTTTTCAGACGAGATAGAGAGGGAGATGAAAAAAGGAGGGAGGAATCACAATATTGATTAAAGAAACAATTACAGCTGTGAGGAGGGATGATATCTTAGAAGGATCATCCAACGAGGCCATATGGGTTGAACTGAAAAGCAAAAAAGGGGCAATCACACTGCTGGGAGTGTACTATAGACCCCCAAACGGTCAGAGAGAGATAGAAGAGCAAATATGTAGGCAAATTTTTGAGACGTGCAAAAATAGGGCAGTAATAGTAGGGGACTTCAACTTCCCTAATATTAACTGGGATAAAATTAGTGTGAAAGGTATAGAGGGAGCAGAATTCTTAAAATGCATTCAGGAGAACATTTTTAGCCAGTACGTAGCAAGCCCAACAAGAGAGGGGGCGGTTCTGGACCTAGTTTTAGGGAATGAAGCTGGGCAGGTGGAAAGGGTATCAGTGGGAGAGCATATTGGTGGTAGTGATCATAATTCAGTTAGATTTAGCATAGTTATGGAAAAGGACAAGGATAGATCAGGAATAAAAGTTCTCAATTGGAGAAAAGCTAATTTTACTAAGCTGAGATGTGAGATAGCCAAAGTGGACTGGAGACAGATACTTGGAGGCAAATCAGTGTCAGAGCAGTGGGAGGCATTCAAAGAGGAGATAGTGAGGGTTCAGAGCAAGTATGTTCCCTTAAAGATAAAGGGTGGGACTAACAAATCTAGAGCTCCCTGGATGTCAAGGGACATACAGGGAAGGATAAAGAAAAAAGGGAAGCTTATGACAGATACCAAGCGTTCAATACTGCAGAAACCCTAGAGGCGTATAGAAAGTGCAGGGGTGAAATTAAAAAGGAAATTAGGAAAGCAAAGAGAGGGCATGAAAAAATATTGGCAAGTAAAATCAAGGAAAACCCAAAGATGTTTTATAAATACATTAAGAGCAAGAGGATAACTAAAGTAAGAGTAGGGCTGATTAGAGACCATAAAGGTAATCTGTGTGTGGAGGCGGAAGACATGGGTATGGTTCTTAAAGAATACTTTGCGTCTGTTTTTACAAAAGAGAGGGATGATGCAGAAATTGCAATCAGGGAGGAGCAGTGTGAAATATTAGATGATATAAAAATAGTGAAAGAGGAAGTATTAAGGGATTTAGCATCTTTGAAAGTGGATAAATCCCCAGGCCAGGATGAAAGGTATCCCAGACTGTTAAGAGAAGTAAGAGAGGCCCTGATCATCATTTTCCAATCCTCTCTGGCTACAGGTGTGGTGCCGGAGGACTGGAGGACTGCTAACATGATACCGTTATTTAAAAAGGGAGAAATGGATAGACTGAGTAATTACAGGCCAGTCAGCCTAACCTCAGTGGTGGGAAAATTATTGGAAAAAATTCTGATGGACAGGATAAATCTTCATTTAGAAAGACACGGATTAATCAGGGACAGTCAGCATGGATTTGTTAAGGAAAGGTCGTGTCTGACTAACTTGATTGAATTTTTTGAGGAGGTAACAAGGAGGTTCGGTGTAGTCTATATGGATTTTAGCAAGGCATTTGATAAAGTCCCACATGGCAGACTGGTCACGAAAGTCTACACTCAATCATCAGCAACGTGATGGAAGGTGTCATCGACAGTGCTATCAAGCGGCACTTACTCACCAAAAACCTGCTCACTGATGCCCTGTTTGGGTTCCGCCAAGACCACTCGGCTGTCGACCTCATTACAGCCTTCGTCCAAAGATGGACAAAGGAGCTGACTTTCAGCGGTGAGGTGAGAGTGACTGCCCTTGATATCAAGGCAGCATTTGACCGACTGTGGCACGAAGGAGCACCAGGACATCGCTGCAGGAGTTCCTCAGGGCAGTGTCCTAGGCCCAACCATCTTCAGCTGCTTCATCAATGACCCTCCCTCCAACATAAGGTCAGAAATGGGGATGTTCGCTGATGACTGCACAGTGTTCAGTACCATTCACAACTCCTCAGTTAATGAAGCAGTCCATGCCCACATGCAACAAGACCTGGACAACGTTCAGGCTTGGGCTGATAAGTGGCAGGTAACATTCGGGCCACAGAAGTGCCAGGCAATGACTATCTCCAACAAGCGAGAGTCTAAACACCGCCCCTTGACATTCAATGGCATTACCATCACCGAATCCCCTACCATCAACATCCTGGGGGTCACCATTGACCAGAAGCTTAACTGGACCAGCCACGTAAATACTGTGGCAACAAGAGCAGGTCAGAGGCTAGGTATTCTGCAGCGAGTGTCTCACCTCCTGACTCCCCAAAGCCTTTCCACCATCTACAAGGCACAAGTAAGGAGTGTGATGGAATACTCTCCACTTGCCTGGATGAGTGCAGCTCCAACAACACTCAAGAAGCTCGACATCATCCAGGACAAAGCAGCCCGCTTGATTGGCACCCCATCAACCACCTTAAACATTCACCGGCATACCGTGGCTGCAGTGTGTACCATCTACAAGATGCACTGCAGCAACTCGCCAAGGCTTCTTCGGCAGCACCTCCCAAACCCGCGACCTCTTCCACCTAGAAGGACAAGGGCAACAGACGCATGGGAACACCACCACCTCCAAGTCCCCCTCCAAGTCACACACCATTCTGACTTAGAAGTATATCGCCGATCCTTCATCGTCGCTTGGTCAAAATCCTGGAACTCCCTCCCTAACAGCACTGTGGGAGTACCTTCACCACACGGACTGCAGCGGTTCAAGAAGGCGGCTCACCACCACCTTCTCAAGGGCAATTAGGGATGGGCAATAAATGCTGGCCTTGCCAGCGACACCCAAATCCCATAAACGAATTTTTTTAAAAACCCATGGGATCCAATGCAAAGTGGCAAGTTGGATCCAAAATTGGCTCAGAGACAGGGAACAACGGGTAATGGTCGAAGGGTGTTTTTGTGACTGGAAGGCTGTTTCCAGTGGGGTTCCGCAGGGCTCAGTACTGGGTCCTTTGTTTTCCGTGGTATATATCAATGATTTGGACTTGAATGTAGGAAGTATGATTAAGAAGTTTGCAGATGAAACAAAAATTGGCCGTGTGGTTGATAATGAAGAAGAAAGCTGTAGACTGCAGGAAGATATCAATGGACTGGTCAGGTGGGCAGAACAGTGGCAAATGGAATTCAATCCGGAGAAGTGTCAGGTAATGCATTTGGGGAGGGCTAACAAGGAAAGGGGATACACAATAAATGGTAGGACACTGAGAAGTTAAGAAGATCAGAGGGACCTTGGAGTGCATGTCCACAGATTCCTGAAGGTAGCAGGACAGGTAGATAAGGTGGTTAAGAAGGCATACGGGATACTTGCCTTTATTAGCCGAGGCATATAATATAAGAGCAGGGAGGTTATGCTTGAACTGTATAAAACACTAATTAGGCCGCAGCTAGAATACTGCGTGCAGTTCTGGTCACCACATTACAGGAAGGATGTGATTGCACTAGAGGGGGTGCAGTGGAGATTTACGAGGATGTTGCCTGGGCTGGGGAATTTTAGCTATGAGGAAAGATTGGATAGGCTGGGGTTGTTTTCTTTGGAACAGAGGAGGCTGAGGGGAGACCTAATTGAGGTGTATAAAATTATGAGGGGCCTAGATCGAGTGGATAGGAAGGACATATTTCCCTTAGCATAGGGGTCGATAACCAAGGGCATAGATTTAAAGTAATTGGTAGGAGGTTTAGAGGGGATTTCAGGAGACCTTTTTTCACCCAGAGGGTGGTGGGGGTCTGGAACTCACTGCCTGAAAGGGTGGTAGATGCAGAAACCCTCATCACATTTAAAAAGTACTTGGATGTGCACTTGAAGTGCCATAACCAACAAGGCTACGGATCAAGTGCTGGAAAGTGGGATTAGGCTGGATAGCTCTTTGTCGGCCGGCACAGACAAGATGAGCAGAATGGCCTCCTTCTGTGCTGTAAATTTCTATGGTTCTATGAGATCATTGGGGTCGTTGAGTCGAGAGGTAACCAAGGCATGGTGGAGGGTTTCAGCAGCAGATGAGCTGAGTCAGGGCCGGAGAGGAATGATATTAAGTAGGTGAAAGTAGACAGTCTTGGTGATGGAGAGGATATGGGGTCAGAATCTCAGCTCTGGTCAAATAGGATACCAAGATTGGAATGGTGTGGTTCAGCCTTAGAAATTGCCCAGAGTGAGGGATCGAGTTGTTTGCTAGGGAACAAAGTTTGTGGCGGTGTTTGGAGCACAAATCTTCAGCATGACAGCCAGGATGTTGTCGGGTCCCATAGCCTTTGCTGTATCCAATGTGCTCAGCCATTTCTTGATATCACGTGGAGTAAATCGAATTGGCTGAATACAAACATACGAATTAGGAGCAGGAGTAGGCCACTCGGCCCTTCGAGCCTGCTCCGCCATTCAATAAGATCATGGCTGATCCGATTACTCCACATTCCCGCCTACCCCCGATAACTTTTCACCCACTTGCTTACCAAGAATCTATCTACCTCTGCCTTAAAAATATTCAAAGACTCTGCTTCTACCGCCCTCTGAGGAAGAGAGTTCCAAAGACTCACGGCCCTCTGTGAGAAAAAATTTCTCCTCATCTCTGTCTTAAATGGGCGACCCCTTATTTTTAAACAGTGACCCCCTAGTTCTAGATTCTCCCACAAGAGGAAACATCCTCTCCACATCCACCCTGTCCAGACCCCTCAGGATCTTATATGTTTCAATCAAGTCACCTCTTACTCTTCTAAACTCCAGCGGATACAAGCCTAACCTGTCCAACCTTTCCTCATAAGACAACCCGCCCATTCCAGGTATTAGTCTGGTAAACCTTCTCTGAACTGCTTCCAGCGCATTTACATCCTTCCTTAAATAAGGAGACCAATACTGTACACAGTACTCCAGATATGGTCTCACCAATGCCCTGTATAACTGAAGCATAACCTCCCTACTTTTGTATTCAATTCCCCTCGCAATAAGCGATAACATTCTATTAGCTTTCCTAATTACTTGCTGTACCTGCATAGTAACCTTTTGCGATTCATGCACTAGGACACCCAGATTCCTCTGCATCTCAGAGCTCTGCAATCTCTCACCATTTAGATAATATGCTTCTTTTTTATTCTTCCTGCCAAAATGGACAACTTCACATTTTCCCACATTATACTCCATTTGCCAGATCTTTGCCCACTCACTTAACTTATCTGTATCCCTTTGTAACCTCCTTATGTCCTCTTCACAATTTACTTTCCTACCTATCTTTGTGTCATCAGTAAATTTAGCAACCATACCTTCGGTCCCTTCATCCAAGTCATTTATATAAATTGTAGAAAGTTGAGGCCCCAGCACTAATCCCTGTGGCACACCACTTGTTACATCTTGCCAATCAGAAAATGACCCATTTATGCCTACTCTCTGTTTCCTGTTAGCAAGCCAATCTTCTATCCATGCCAATATGTTACCCCCTACACCATGAGCTTTTATTTCCCGCAATAACCTTTGATGTGGCACCTTATCAAATGCCTTCTGGAAATCTAAGTACAGTACATCCACCGGTTCCCCTTTATCCACAGCACATGTTACTTCCTCAAAGAACTCCAATAAATTGGTTGAACATGATTTCCCTTTCACAAAACCATGTTGACTCTGCCTGATTACTTTGAACTTTTCTAAGTGCCCTGCTATAATGTCTTTAATAATAGCTTCTAACATCTTCCCTAGGACTGATGTTAAGCTAACTGGCCTGTAGTTTCCTGCTTTCTGTTTCCCTCCCTTTTTGAATAAAGGAGTTACATTCACTATTTTCCAATCTAATGGAACCTTCCCCGAATCTAGGGAATTTTGGAAAATTAAAACCAACACGTCAACTATCTCACTAGCCACTTCTTTTAAGACCCTAGGATGAAGTCCATCAGGACCCGAGGACTTGTCAGCCCGCAGCTCCAACAATTTGCTCAGTACCACTTCCCTGGTGATTGTAATTTTCTTGAGTTCCTCCCTCCCTTCCATTTCCTGACTTACAGCTATTTCTGGGATGATAGGAGATATCGGTTTCAGTGGGACAGTAACACACAACAGTTGCAGGTTATTGGGGGTCTATTGTCGTGTGTTCGATTCCATCGAGTGGGAGATGAGTGTTGGAAAGCCACCACATTCTCGATGGGATCAGTGCGAGGTCAGACCTGACTTCATGGCCGTGACTCAACAACAACAACACTGTACTGCAGCGTCAGCCTAGATTCTGCGCTCAAGTCTCTGGAGTGGGACTTAAACCCATGACCTTAACACTGCTACTGACAATCAAATCTATTTTGAAATGCGCAGGGAATCCTATTTAAACAGCCGCTGGTTGTGTATGGAGGTGCTGAAAGTGCTCTTATTTTATAGTTCACACGGCTCATTTTAATTGGTCTTGTTTTGTCCACAGAAAGGAGCAGGACTGATCCATCCCAGGAGGCTGAGAAACCTAATGTACAAACCGCAATATAAACCTGTTCCGCTCTCCCAGCACTGAATCTCATCCAGCGATTCAAGCTGTACTTGCTATAGTGATCCTTCGCTGAGTCATCCTGGACCGCAGTGCAAAATTCTTCCTGTTAATCAGCTATTCGGCACGGCTCTGCTTCACACTGTCATTTCAAATGGAATCCGCGTAGGATCATTCCCAATATAATTCTGTATAGGCTAGAAATTCGGGCACATCCATTGCGGGGGCGGGGGTGGGGGGGGGGGGCCTTCGGTTCACTGCTCTGCGCCTGAATCATGAGGCCTGAGGCTCCCCCAATATTGGGCCTCATTATAATGGAACAGGCGAGACGCGAACAGCAGCCGGTGAGGAGGCGACCAAGATCGGACTGCTGCTCACCTCACAGCGACCCTCAGGTAAGTGAAGCTCGGGGGAGGGTATCGGAGTGGAGGCCTGGAGTCAAGATTGGAGGCTACGGAGTGAATATAGGAAGTTTTGAGGGGGGGAATAAGCGGATAGGAAAAATACAGTGCCTTGGCAGGGTGTCGGCAGTGGGGCAAAGCAGGGTTCGGAATCGGAGTGGTGGCGATGGTGGACATTGGGATCAGGGTGTTGTGAGCGGGGCGATCAAGAGGGGTTGGGAGTGGTTGTGATTGGGGGCATCGGGCGTGGAGGCGATCGAGGTGTTCGGGAGTTGGGGCCGAGCTTTCGTTAAATGTGGGGTCGGGAGGAGCCCTCCTGATCCTCCAGGCTCCACATTCCACCAAGTAGATTTCACAACTTACCTTGTAGGACGCAGGCGGTCCGAAGGTCGGTTTTACTGAGTGTCGGCACTGGCTGCCTCGGGGCAAGCCAGTCTTGCAGTGGGGCCGCAAACAGGCGTTTGGCCCCTTATTTCCCTACCAACAGTGCCAGCTGTGGCTCAGTGGGTAGTACACTCGCCTCTGAGTCAGAATGGTTGTGGGCTCAAGTCCCACTCCAGGGACTTGAGCACATAAAGCTAGGCTGACACTCCCAGTGCAGTGCTGAGGGAGTGCTGCACTGTCGGAGGTGCCGTCTTTCGGATGAGACATTAAACCGAGGCCCCGTCTGCCCTCTCAGGTGGACATAAAAGATCCCATGACACTATTTCGAAGAAGAGCAGGGGAGTTATCCCTGGTGTCCTGGCCAATATTTATCCCTCAACCAACATAACAAAAACAGATTATCTGGTCATTATCACATTGCTGTTTGTGGGAGCTTGCTGTGCGCAAATTGGCTGCCATGTTTCCCACATTATAACAGTGACTATACTTCAAAAAGTACTTTGTTGGCTGTAAAGCGCTTTGAGACGTCCAGTGGTCGTGAAAGGCACTATAGAAATGCAAGTCTTTCTTTCTTTCTATGCAAAGGGCCTAACACCTGTTTTATCCTTCACCAAATATGGTGGGTGATGCACTTCCGGCCGGAAATGTGAACCACCTTCCTGCCTGCCATATTGGGGGCTTAGTATGCTTGTTATTGCTCGAAAAAGGGGCGCTGCGCGGATCAATTCACAGGTCACAGGCTTTATCTATGATGTGAATAAAGGGCGAGGTCAAGGAGCAGAGGTGACTGTGAATAAGACTGTTTTGAAACTCCAGTTAATCCAACTCATCGGCTGTGACGGGAGATTCTGCTGGAGGTCAGCCAGCTCTCAGTAGCTGATCTCAGAGTGAATCTGTGCTTTTACTGCCAGTGTATCAAAGTTACATGGTGGAGCTGCAATGATTGTGAACAGTGCTCTAAATAAACGATTGTGTGTGTATGAACATTGGCTCCTCCTTAGCATCGACTGGCACTACATTTGAAATTGTTTCTTCCAATTATCATATTCCCTTTCAAAATATAGACTGAGATAGTAACAGTGTAAAGGGCAAAGAGGGGGAGGAATGCATGAAATGTGCACAAGAGAACCTTCCAGCCCAACAAGGAAGGTAGTGGCGCTGGATCTAGTTCTGGGGAATAAAGTGGAGTATGTTTCAGTGGGGGAGCACTTGGGGAACAGTGATCATAATATCAACAGGTTTAGAGTAGTCAGGGAAAATGACAAAGAACATTCAGGTGTGGAAATACTTAACTGGAGGAGGGCTAATTTCAGTGAGTTGAAAGGGAATGTGGCCCAGGTGGTTTGGAATCAAAGATTGGCAGGTGAAACAGTGGAAGGCTTTCAAAGAGAAGATAGTTCAGGTATAGACTAGACCAATTCCCATGAGGGGGACAGGAAGGACATCCAAAGCCAGAGCTCCCTGGATGACTAAAGAAATTGAGCTTAAAGTGAAAAAGAAAAAGGAGGCTTATGATAAATGTCAGGTTCACGATACAGTAGAGAGAACACCAAGCTAAATACAGAGGAGATGTGTAAAAGGAAATAAGAGGGGCAAAGAGAGACTATGAGAAAAGATTAGGGGCTAACATAAAAGGAAACCAAAAGCCCTTTTATGAACATATAAATAGAAAAAAGATAGTTCAACGTGTCATAGAGTTATACAGCACAGAAAGAGGCCCTTCGGCCCATCGTGTCCACGCCAGCCATCAAGCCCTGTCTATTCTAATCCCATTTTCCAGCACTTGGTCCGTAGCCTTATATGCTATGTCGATTCAAGTGCTCATCTAAATGCTTCTTGAATGTTGTGAGGGTTCCTGCCTCTACCACCCTTTCAGGCAATGAGTTCCAGATTCCAACCACCCTCTGGGTGAAAAAGCTTTTCCTCAAATCCCCTCTAAACCTCCTGCCCCTTACCTTGAAACTATGCCCCCTGGTTATTGATCCCTCTACTAAGGGGAAAAGTTCCTTTCTATCTACCCTATCTATGCCCCTCATAATTTTGTACACCTTAATCGGGTCCCCCCTCAGCCTTCTCTGCTCTAAGGAAAACAACCCCAGCCTGTCCAGTCTATCTTCATAGCTGAAGTGCTCCAGCCCAGGTAACATCCTGGTGAATCTCCTCTGCACCCTCTCCAATGCAATCACATCCTTCCTATAGTGTGGCGACCAGAACTGCACGCAGTATTCCAGCTGTGGCCTAACTAGCGTTTTGTACAGCTCCATCATAACCTCCCTGCTCTTATATTCAATGCCTCGGCTAATGAAGGCAAGTATCCCATATGCCTTTTTAACCACCTTATCTACCTGTCCTGCTGCCTTCAGGGATCTATGTACATGCACACCAAGGTCCCTCTGTCCTTCCTAGGGTCCTGCCATTCATTGTGTATTCCCTGTCCTTGTTACTCCTCTCAAAATGCATCACCTCACACTTTTCATGGTTAAATTCCATTTGCCACTGTTCTGCCCATCTGACCAACCCGTCTACATCATCCTGTAGCCTGAGGCTTCCCTCCTCGCTATTTACCACTCCACTAATTTTGTGTCATCTGCGAACTTACTGATCATACCTCCTACATTCATATCTAAATCATTAATGTACATTACAAACAGCAAATACCCAGCACCGATCTCTGTGGTACACCACTGGACACAGGCTTCCAATCACAAAAACAACCTTTGACCATCGCTCTCTGCCTCCAGCCACTAAGCCAATTTTGGATCCAATGTGCCAAATTGCCCTGGATCCCATGGTACTCTTACCTTCTTGACCAGTCTTCCATGCGGGACTTTATCAAAAGCCTTACTGAAGTTCATGTAGACTACATCAACTACACTACCCTCATCCATACACCTAGTCACCCCCTTGAAAAATTCAATCAAATTGGTTAGACATGATCTCCCCCTGACACAGCCATGCTGACTATCCTTGATTAATCCTTGCCTCTCCAAGTGGCCCTCAGAATTTTTTCCAATAATTTCCCTACCACTGATGTTAGGCTCACTGGCCTGTAATTCCCTGGTTTATCCCTACTACCCTTCTTGAATAATGGTACTACGTTAGCTGTCCTCCAGTCCTCTGGCACCTACCCTGTGGCCAGAGAGGTTCTGAAAATTTGTGTCAGAGCCCCTGCAATCTCCTCCCTTGCCTCACACAGCAGCCTGGGATACATCTCATCTGGGCCTGGGGATTTATCCACTTTTAAGCCCGCTAAAACCGCTAGTACCTCCTCCCTCTCAATATTAATTTATTCGAGTATATCACAATCCCCCTGCCTGATTTCTATGCTTACATCGTCCTTCTCCATAGTGAACACAGATGCAAAATATTCATTGAAAACCTCACCTACATCTTCCGGCTCTACACACAGATTGTCACTTTGGTCACCAATGGGCCCTACTCTTTCCCTGGTTATCCTCTTGCCCTTAATATACTTATAATACACCTTGGGATTTTCCTTTATTTTGCCGGCCAGTGTTTTTTCATGCCCCCTCTTCGCTCTCCTAATTTCTTTTTTAAGTACCCCCCTGCACTTTCTATACTCCTCTAGGGCTTCCACTGTTTTTAGTCCTTTGTATCTGCCAAAAGCCTCCCTTTTTTTCTTAATCCATTCTTGTATATCCCTTGACATCCAGGGTTCCCTGGGTTTGTTGGTCCCACCCTTGACCTTTACGGGAACATGTTGGCATTGTACTCTCTCTATTTCCTTTCTGAAAGACTCCCACTGCTCTGATGTGGATTTTCCTATAAGTAGCTGATCCCAGTCCACTTTGGCCAGATCCTGCCTTAACATATTAAAATCGGCCTTCCCCCAATTTAGAACCTTTATTTCCGGTCCATCTTTGTCCTTTTCCATGACTACCTTAAATCTCACCGAATTATGGTCACTGTCACCAAATTGCTCTCCTACTGACACTTCTACCACTTGCCCGGCAACATTCCCTAGAATTAGGTCCAGTACCGCCCCCTCTCTTGTAGGACTTTCTACATGCTGGCTCAAAAAGCTCTCTTGGATGCACTTTAAGAATTCCGCACCCTCTAAGCCTTTCACACTCTGACTATCCCAGTTAATATTGGGGATGTTGAAATCCCCTCCTATTATTATCCTATTATTTCTACACTTCTCTGAGATTTGCCTACATATCTGTTCCTCTATCTCCCCCTGACTGTTTGGGGGCCTATAGTACACTCCCAGCAAAGTGCTTGCCCCCTTTTTGTTTTTAAGTTCTACCCATATGGCCTCATTAGAGGAACCTGCTAAGATATCATCCCTCCTTACTGTAGTAATTGACTCCTTGATTAATATTGCGACACCCACTCTTTTACACCCCCCTCTGTCTCGCCTGAAGATTCTATTCCCTGGAATATTAAGCTGCCCCTCCCTCAACCATGTCTCTGTGATAGCAACAATATCATACTCCCATGTGTTCATCAACACCTTCAATTCATCTGCCTTACTCGCAAGACTCCTTGCATTAAAATAAATGCCATCCAGCCTTGCCATACTCCCTTGTGCCGTTACATATTTGCTCTGCCTTCCAGGCTGACTTGTTTTTTCCTCTATATTTGGCTGTGCATCACCCCCTACTATAGCTCCACTCCTTATCCCATCCCCCTGCCAAGTTAGTTTAAACCCCCCTCCCCAACAGTACTAGCAAACCTCCCCGCAAGGATGTTGGTCCCGTTCCGGTTCGGATGCAACCCGTCCGACTTGTACAGGTCCCATCTTCCCCAGAAGCAGACCCAGTGATCCAGGAAACTAAAGCTTTCCCTCCTGCACCAACTCTTTAGCCGCGCATTCATCTGCTCTATAGTTAGAGGAAGAGGGGCTGATTAGGGACCAAAAAGGAAGTCGTCTTGTGGAGGCCAAGGGCATGGCTGAGGTACTAAATGAGTGTTTTGCATCTGTCTTCACTAGAGAAGAGGATGCTGCCAATGTCACAGTGAAGGAGGAGTTAGTAGCGATATTGGATAGGATAAAAATAGAGAAAGAGGAGGTAATTAAAAAGTTGGCAGTACTGGAACTAGAAAAGACACCCATCCAGATGGGATGTATCCTAGGTTGCTGAGGGAAGTAAGGGTGGAATTAGCGGAGGCTCTGACCATAAACTTTAATCCTCCTTGGATATGGGGGTGGTGTCAGAGGACTGGAGGGTTGTAAATGTTACACCCCTGTTCAAAAAAGGGGAGAGGGAATAAACCCGGCAACTACAGGCCAGTCAGCCTAACGTCGGTGGTGGGGAAACTTTTAGAGACAATAATCCGGGACAAAATTATTTGACACTTGGAAAAGTATGGGCTAATAAATGAAAGCCAGCATGGATTTTTTGAATTCAAATCGTATTTGACTAACTTGATTGAGTTATTTGATGAAGTAAAGGCAAGGGTTGATGAGGGTTGTGCGGTTGGTGTTGTGTATACGGACTTTCAAAAAAAAAAATTACACAGCAAGTTGTTGTGATCTGGAATGTGCTGCCTGAAAGCACGGAGGAAGCAGATTCAATATTAACTTTCAAAAGGGATTTGGATAAATACTTGAAGGGTAAAAATTTGCAGGGCTATGGGTAAAGAGCAGGGGAGTGGGATTAATTAGATAGCTCTTCCAAAGAGCTGGCACATACACGATGGGCCAAATTGCCTCCTTCTGTGCTGTATCATTCCATGAAAATCCCAGCTTTTCTTACAAATATTGAATAACTATCTGAGGAGAGTTCACAAGAGATTAAGCTCAAGGCATCCAAGGTTCCATCCAGCGAGCCTCCTGCAGGCAAATATGCAGATGTGTATCACTTGTGTGTTTACTGTGATTGATACATCAATATACAGAGCACATAAAATCTACTAAATCTTGTGTATCTTTATAAAGTATTAAAGTTGCTGACACTAGATTCTTGGACCTATTAAAAAATGAGATAAGACAGAAGCAAAAATCTTACACCAGTGCTGAGCTGGACGAAGTTGTGATTCATCCAGGACTTGCTATCAGGTAAGTCTGACAGCAGAGAGGTGGTGGAGGGGCGGAGAGAGGTGGTGGAGGAGTGAGAGAGGTGGTGGAGGAGTGAAGAGAGGTGGTGGAGGGTGAAGAGAGGTGGTGGAGGGGCAGAGAGAGGTGGTGGAGGAGTGAAGAGAGGTGGCAGAGGAGTGAAGAGAGGTGGTGGAGGGTGGAGAGAGGTGGTGGAGGGGCAGAGAGGTGGTGGAGGGGTGGAGAGAGGTGGTGGAGGAGTGAAGAGAGGTGGTGGAGGGGTGGAGAGAGGTGGTGGAGGGTGAAGAGAGGTGGTGGAGGGTGAAGAGAGGTGGTGGAGGGGCGGAGAGAGGTGGTGGAGGGTGAAGAGAGGTGGTGGAGGGTGAAGAGAGAGGTGGTGGAGGGGCGGAGAGAGGTGGTGGAGGGGCGGAGAGAGGTGGTGGAGGGGTGGAGAGAGGTGGTGGAGGGTGAAGAGAGGTGGTGGAGGGGCAGAGAGGTGGTGGAGGGGTGGAGAGGTGGTGGAGAGAGGTGGTGGAGGGGCGGAGAGGTGGTGGAGGGGCAGAGAGAGGTGGTGGAGGGGCAGAGAGAGGTGGTGGAGGGGCTGAGAGAGGTGGTGGAGGGGTGGTGAGAGGTGATGGAGGGGTGAAGAGAGGTGGTGGAGGGTGAAGAGAGGTGGTGGAGGGTGAAGAGAGAGGTGGTGGAGGGGCAGAGAGAGGTGGTGGAGGGGCAGAGAGGTGGTGGAGGGGCAGAGAGGTGGTGGAGGGGTGGAGAGAGGTGGTGGAGGGGCGGAGAGGTGGTGGAGGGGCGGAGAGGTGGTGGAGGGGCAGAGAGAGGTGGTGGAGGGGCAGAGAGAGGTGGTGGAGGGGCAGAGAGAGGTGGTGGAGGGGCGGAGAGAGGTGGTGGAGGGGCGGAGAGAGGTGGTGGAGGGGTGGTGAGAGGTGATGGAGGGGCGGAGAGAGGTGGTGGAGGGGTGAAGAGAGGTGGTGGAGGAGTGGAGAGGTGGTGGAGGAGTGGAGAGGTGGTGGAGGAGTGGAGAGGTGGTGGAGGAGTGGAGAGGTGGTGGAGGGGCAAGGAGAGGTGGTGGAGGGGCAGAGAGGTGGTGGAGGAGTGGAGAGAGGTGGTGGAGGGGTGGAGAGTTGGTAGAGGGGTGAAGAGAGGTGGTGGAGGGGCGGAGAGGTGGTGGAGAGATGAAGAGAGGTGGTGGAGGAGTGAAGAGGCGGTGGAGGGGCGGAGAGTTGGTAGAGGGGTGAAGGGAGGTGGTGGAGAGATGAAGAAAGGTGGTGGAGGTGCGAAGAGAGTCGGTGGAGGAGTGAAGAGGAGTTGTTGCTAGGAAGGGAACAGAAGTCATTGCTGATACATTTCCAGTTAGGTAGGAGCAGAACCATGTTAGAGCAGTCTTATGGAGCTGGATGATGGATAGAGGCAGTGGAGGAGGATGGTGGGGTCAACTGTTTTCAAACACTGCAAAAGAGGTGAAGGAGAGAAAATGCACTGCAGTCACAGAGGATGTCACTTGTGACTTTGGGTAGGGGCAACTCTGTACTGTGGGTGGGTCTGGAAACCAAACTGGACAGATTCAGACAGTGAGTCACTGGGCATGGAGCTGGGAGGCGAAAAAACATTTGAGGGCATTAGGGAGGTTGGAGAAGAGGCGGTTGTTGGAGAGGATGTGTTGAGGGTGTTTTTTTGAGGGGTTGTGATGTTGGCAGTTTTGAAGGGGAGGGGGCAACACTTGAGAAAAGGAAACCGTTTATGATGCCAACTCGCACGTGGTCCAGGAACGGGAGTAGAGTGGTCAGGGGTTGAGTGGGGAGGGGAACAAGGGAACAAAAGGTGCATCTCATGGACGAGATGATATTGGAGAGATGGAGAAGCAATAAGACGGGGGTTTCTTGTCTATCATCAGTGGGACACCAGAGGAGGTTAGGGGGTTCTGATGGGAGGAAGTAAAGGAGGGGCAAAGCAACCCATGAACTCTTTGCATTTAGTGCTTGAGGTGATGGTGGAGGGAGTGGGGGAGAGGGTTCTAAGGAAGCAGTTGGTCATGGAATAAAGGAGTCTGGTGTTGTCCTCGCCCTCCAGGATGAGCTTGAAGTAATAGGCAGTTTTGGCTGAGGAGAGGCTGAGAAGTATGGGAGTGCGTGACATGTCAACCCAATGCTTCCAATTGATGAATTGGCCAATTATGCACCAGGTACACTCAAGGTGTGAATTGAGGTGGCAAAAGATGGGGGTCATACTGGGGAACCACAGGAGCGGGAAAAGTGACCGAATTACAAGGATGTCAAAAGCAAGAAAGAAGTTTGTGCACTGAACGGTCAGCCTAGATTAAAGGCTCTGCTCTTGCCTTGAACCTACGTCTTTCAGATTCAGAGGCAAGAGTGCTACCAACTGAGCCAAGCTGCCATTACAAAGAGGACACATTGCTATAATTTTTCTTCATTGTTCCTTCCTCTGACATTCGGGATCAGTCTAGTGCCTCTTCTCTGCACTGCGTCCAGGACTTAAATGTCCTCCTGTGTGACCAGAACTGGACATGGTGCTCAGGATGTCTTGGGTAATGGTTGACAGGTGTTTTTGTGACCGGAAGGCTGTTTCCAGTGGGGTTCTGCAGGGCTCTGTACTAGGTCCCTTGCCTTTTGTGGTATATATCAATGATTTAGACTCCAATGTAGGGGGCATGATTTAAGAAGTTTGCAGATGATACAAAAATTAGCCGTGTGGTTGATAGTGAGGAAGGAAGCTGTAGACTGCAGGAAGATATCAATGGACTGGTCAGGTGGGCAGAAAAGTGGCAAATGGAATTCAATCTGGAGAAGTGTGAAGTAATGCATTTGGAGAGAGCTAACAAGGCAAGGGAATACACAATAACTGGTAGGATATTGAGAAGCATAGAGGAACAGAGGGACCTTGGAGTGCATGTCCACAGATCAGGTAACTAAGGTGGTTAAGAAGGCAACAGAAAACGCTGGAAAAACTCAGCAGGCCAGGCAGCATCTGTGGAGAGAGAAAGAGAGTTAACGTTTCAGGTCGATGACCTTTCGTCAGAACTGTGAAGAGCCGGAAATCAAATAGATTTAAGGCCAGAGTAAAGCTGGGAAAAGGGGGAGGGGATAAAAGAACAAAGGGGGAGATGAAGAGACATTAAGAGACATTAAGAGATATGCAAGGCTAGAGGTGGCGTTAATGTGACAGATTAAGGCTGAAAGAAGTGTGAAATCCACTGGCAGAATGAAGGACAGCTGCCAGCTTCTAGGAGGAAAAAAAAGGGGGGGGGGAGCAAATAAAAGGGTGGAAAAAATAAAATATAAATGTGATTGGAGCTGAGGTTATGATCTAAAATTGTTGAACTCGATATTGAGTCCAGAGGGCTGTAGCGTGCCTAAACGAAAGATGAGGTGCTGTTCCTCGAGCTTACGCTGCGCTTCCGTGGAACAGTGTAATAGGCCGAGGACGGTGAGGTCAGAGTGGGAGTGAAGCGGTGAATTAAAGTGACAGGCCACCGGGAGCTCGGGGTCCCCCTTACGGACTGAACGGAGGTGTTCCGCAAAGCGGTCACCCAATCTGCGTTTGGTCTCCCCAATGTAGAGGAGACCACATCGTGAGCAGCGAATACAGTATACTAAAGAAGGCATATGGGATACTCCCTGTTATTATCCGAGGCATAGAATATAAGAGCAGGGAGGTTATGCTTGAACTGTATGCAACACTAGTTAGGCCACAGCTAGAGTATTGTGTACAGTTCTGGTCACCACATTACAGGAAGATGTGATTGCACTAGACAGGGTACAGAGGAGATTTACGAGACTGTTGGCAGGACTGGAGAATTTTAGCTATGATGAAAGATTGGATAGGCTGTAGTTGTTTTCTTTGGAACAGAGGAGGCTAAGGGGAGATTTAATTGAGGTGTATAAAATTATGATCACATTTAAAAAGTACTTGGATATACACTTGAATCCCATAACCTACAAGGCTACAAACCAAGAGCTGGAAAGTGGGATTGGGCTGGATAGCTCTTTTTCGGTTGTCACAGACACGATGGGCCAAAATGGCCTCCTTCTGTGCCGTAAATTTCTATGATTCAATGATTCTATGTGACCAGACCAGAGTACCGTACAGTCTGAGCATCACTGCCTCTGATTTGTAGCTGATTGGTGCTCCACTGTGAATGAACATGATAAGCATCAAACCCATTAATGTACCGAGATATCTTTCAACTTAATCCTTAACCATTTGAAGACCATTTGTGGTGTATTCACTTTGGTCAGTTGTGGCTCAGTGGGTAGCACTCTTGCCTCTGAGGCAGAAGGTTGTGGGTTCAAGATACACTCCAGAGACTTTGATCACATAATCTAGGCTGACACCCCAGTGCAGTACTGAGGGAGTGCTGCACTGTCGGAGGTGCCGTCCTTTGGATGAGACGTTAAACCAAGACCCCGTCTGCCCTCTCAGGTGGATATAAAAGATCCCATGGCACTCGTTCGAAGAAGAGCAGGGGAGTTATCATCAGTGTCCTGGTCAACATTTATCCCTCAATCAACATAACTAAAACAGATTAATTGGTCATTTATCTCATTACTTCGAGGGAGATGGTGAGGGAATCGCTGATCAAATTGGACCTATCCAACGAGGCCCAGATACCAATTGCTAATTCTACTTATATATTCATTCTGCATGGCCAGTTGTATGCCTTAATAGGGCCTCATTAAATTGTCCCTAAACAGAACTCTGCCAGTTAATTTGCGGGAACTCTTCTCTCATTTCTTAAAGTTGCCCTTTCTAATAATGAGGGGGGAGTGGGGTATTGGAAAACCCCAATTATTTCAGCCGTGGCTCATTTGGCAGCACAATTTGCGCACAGCAAGATCCCACAGACAGCACGTTGGAGAACGTTACTTAAAGGGTTGACGGTGGATAGGCAATGGCAAACATTTAAAGATCGTATGGATGAACTGCAGAATTTGTTCATCCCTGTCTGGCATAAAAATAAAACAAAAAAGGTGGCACAACCATGGCTAACAAGGGAAATTGGGGATAGCATAAGATCCAAGGAGAGGGCATATAAATTGGCCAGAAAAAGCAGCAAACCTGAGATTGGGAGCAGTTTAGGATTCAGCAAAGGAGGACAAAAGGATTAATTAAGAGGGGTAAAATAGAGTATGAGAGTAAGCTTTCAGGGAACATAAAAACTGACTGTAAAAGCTTCTATAGATATGTGAAGAGAAAAAGATTGGTGAAGTCAAGCGTAGGTCCCTTGCAGTCAGAATCAGGGGAATTTATAATGGGGAACAAAGAAATGGCTGACCAATTAAATACATACTTTGGTTCTATCTTCACAAAGGAGGACACAAATAACCTCCCAGAGATGTCTGGGAACATAGGATCTAATGAGAGGGAGTTCCCCTAGATTGGAGGGTAGCTAATGTAACCCCACTATTTAAAAAAGGTGGTAGAGAGAAAATGGGGAATTATAGACCCGTAAGCCTGACATCGGTAGTGGGGAAAATGCTAGAGTCCATTGTAAAAGATGTAATAGCAGAGCACTTGGAAAACAGTGACAGGATCGGACAAAGTCAACATGGATTTACAAAACGTAAATCATGCTCGACTAATCTACTGGAATTTTTTGAGGATGTAACTGGTAGAATAGATAAGGGAAACCAGTGGATGTGGTATATTTGGACTTTCAGAAGGCTTTCGATAAGGTCCCGCATAAGAGATTAGCGTGCAAAGTTAAAACACATGGGATTGGGGGTAAGGTACTGACTTGGATAGAGAACTGGTTGGCAGACAGGAAGCAAAGAGTTGGAACAAACAGGTCTTTTTCCGGGTGGCAGGCAGTGACTTGTGGAGTACCGCAGGGATCGGTGCTAGGACCCCAGCTATTCACAATATATATTAATGATCTAGACGAGGGAACTAGATGTAATATCTCCACGTTTGCAGACGACACAAAGCTGGGTGGGCGTGTGTGCTGTGAGGAGGATGCAGAGAAACTCCAGTATGATTTGGACAGGTTGGGTGATTGGGCAGATGCATGGCAGATGCAGTATAATGTGGATAAATGCGAGGTTATCCACTTTGGTGGCAAAAACAGGAAGGCAGATTATTATCTGAACGGCAATAGATTGGGAGAAGGGGAAGTGCAACGAGACCTGGGTGTCCTTGTGCACCAGTCGCTGAAGGTAAGCATGCAGGTGCAGCAGGCGGTTAAGAAGGCAAATGGTATGTTGGCCTTCATAGCGAGAGGATTCAAGTACAGGAGCAAGGATGTCTTGCTGCAGTTGTACAGGGCCTTGGTGAGACCACACCTTGAGTATTGTGTGCAGCTTTGGTCGCCTTATCTGAGGAAGGATGTTCTTGCCATGGAGGGAGTGCAGCGAAGATTCACCAGACTGATACCTGGGATGGCAGGAATGACGTATGAAGAGAGATTGGGTCGATTGGGCTTGGATTCGCTAGAGTTTAGAAGAATGAGAGGGGATCTCATTGAAACTTATAAAATTCTAACAGGACTAGACAGACTAGATGCAGGAAGGATGTTCCCGATGGCGGGGGAGTCCAGAACCAGGGGTCACAGTCTAAGGATAAGGGGTAAGCCATTTAGGACTGAGATGAGGAGGAATTTCTTCACCCAGAGAGTGGTGAACCTGTGGAATTCTCTACCACAGAAGGCAGTTGAGGCCAATTCATTAAATATATTCAAGAAGGAGTTAGATATATATCTTAAGGCTAAAGGGATCAAGGGATATGGGGAGAAAGCAGGGACAGGGTACTGAATTTGGATGATCAGCCATGATCGCATTAAATGGCGGAACAGGCTCGAGGGGCCGAATGGCCTACTCCTGCTCCTATCTTCTATGTAATCCGGTTTAGCAAAATTGGTTGAGGGATAAATATTGGCCAGGACACCGGGGAGAACTCCTCTAGCTCTTATTTTGTGGGAGCTTGCTGTGCGCAAATTGGCTGCCCCGTTTCCTACATCACAACAGTGACTACACTTCAAAAAGGCTGTAAAGCCCTTCATTGGCTGTAAAGCGCTTTGGGACGTCCTGAGGTGGTGAAAGGCGCTGTAGAAATGCAAGACTTTCTTTCTTGGATCTGGGGACAATGGGGTTTATTCAGACTGAATTTCAATCTTTGTTTCCTTCCTCTGACAGTGAGGCAAGTTTCAGTTTGGTCTGTAGTCCTATTGACTGATGCGCAGCCCGGGCAGGCTGTGCTTGTGTCCCGCAGGCGGCGCCCAGTGCCTCTGTGACCCGGGCAAGGAAGGCTTTTGTGGGGCGGGAGCATCCGAGCGAGCGCCGCCTCCTCTCCAGCCTCTCCGGCCGCCCTGCTTCCACATAAGGCAAGGCGGAGTGTCAACAGCACCAGAGAGAGAGAGAGAGAGCGAGCGAGCAATCCGGAATAACACCGGCAGTGATGTGTGCAAAGCAGCGATCACACCCGGAGCGCCAACAACCCGGAGCCGGAGCCCAGCCGGAGCTCGGCGCTTCCCGGCTGCGGCAGTGAGCGGAGCCGAGACCCGGAGCGGCTGCAAAAACCAGAGGCAGGAATGGGAGCGGAAACATTGTAATTCTCGAACGCAGCCGGGAACCGGGATCAGACCCGGAGCAGGTGGAGGGGAAACCGGAATCAGATCCTGAGCAGTCAGAGAGGAAACCGGGATCAGAGCCAGAGCTGGGTGAGGGGAACCGGGATCAGACCCGGAGCAGGTGGAGGGGAAATCGGAATCAGATCCTGAACAGCTAGAGAGGAAACCGGGATCAGAGCCAGAGCTGGGTGAGGGAATCCGGGATCAGACCAGGAGCAGTTAGAGGGAAAACCGGGATCAGACTCGGAGCAGTTAGAGAGGAAACTGGGATCAGACCTGGAACAGGGGGAGAGGGGAAACCAGGATCAGATCTGGAGCAGTTAAAGGGGGAACCGGGATCAGATCTGGAGCAGGGTGAGAGGGGAACCGGGATCAGACCCGGAGTGGCGTGAGGGGAACCGGGATCAGACCCGGAGTGGCGTGAGGGGAACCGGGATCAGCGTGAGAGGGGAACCAGGATCAGACCCGGAGCAGCGTGAGGGGAACTGGGATCAGATCCGGAGTGGCGTGAGGGGAACCGGGATCAGCGTGAGAGGGGAACCAGGATCAGACCCGGAGCAGCGTGAGGGGAACTGGGATCAGATCTGGAGTGGCGTGAGGGGAACCGGGATCAGCGTGAGAGGGGAACCAGGATCAGACCCGGAGTAGCGTGAGGGGAACTGGGATCAGATCCGGAGTGGCGTGAGGGGAACCAGGATCAGACCCGGAGCAGCGTGAGGGGAACTGGGATCAGATCCGGAGTGGCGTGAGGGAGACCGGGATCAGTGTGAGAGGGGAACCAGGATCAGACACGGAGCAGCGTGAGGGGAACTGGGATCAGACCTGGAGCAGGGTGCGAGGGGAACTGGGATCAAACACGGAGCAGGGTGCGAGGGGAACTGGGATCAGACCCGGAGCAGGGTGAGAGGACCGTGATCAGACCCGGAGCAGGGTGAGAGGACCGTGATCAGACCCGGAGCAGGGTGAGAGGACCGTGATCAGACCCGGAGCGGGGTAAAGTCTGCTCAGTATCATCTTGCAATACTTTATTTGATACATTGAGTGGACGGGAACGGCTCCTGTCAGTGCAGACTGTCTCTCGGGATCATTGGCTGCTTCACGCTGCCCAGATTCTGCTCTGTTTTAGGGTTACGGTCAACATTAGGAGCAGGGTGAGGATTCATTCCTGAGTGTACATTCCTGCCACTTCCCTATTGAAAGGGCTGCAGTCATCCCGAGCTGGTGATTATTGATCAACGACCCCAATCAGAGGTTAGATTGTTGACTAATTGGAAATTATCGATTGATCGGTGCTTGATTATTGACTGATGGATCATTGATTACTCGTTGCTTTATCGATTGATCGTTGCTGGATTATCGATTGATTGGAACCAGATTATCGATTGGTCGGTGCTGAATTATTGATTTATTGATAGATCATTGATTAATCGTTGTCGGATTATCGATTGATCATTACTGGATTATTGATTTATTTGCAAACTCTTATCCAGGCCAGTCCTGGGTTATTAATTCCCGCTGATCATTCCTCATTTATTAATCGGTTTGCTGGTATATGCGATCGTCCGCAGAGGCCACAACTCTGAGTTTGGTGGTGTGAAGCCCTCCCTCTAAATCCCGGAAGCCTTCATCTCCCTCCCACCACCCCATCAGCAAGAGTCTCCTGATCCGGGAAAGATGTGAATCAGATTTCGGAGGGGTGGGGGTGGGTGGGGTTCATCTGCGAGGGAGATGGCGAGGGAGTCGACGCTCAGATTGGACCTATCCAGCGATGTCCTGATACCCGACCCTGGACCGTACTCTGCCCCTGTGCCAGGTTGGATGCCCGGGTGTAGCCGTCTCCGACCCTCTTCGTACAGGGCCCTGCGCAGCGCCGTCTCCACCTTGGCCAGGATCGACGACTTCTACTGCGAGAAAATTGGGTCGGGGTTCTTCTCGGAGGTATTCAAGGTAGGTGGTTGTTAATGGTACTCGTGTTACTGGAGACCTGGTGTCAGGGTGGAGGCACAGCAGAGTACTTGAGGAAATGACTGATCCCTGAGACACTGTCTACACCTGAGGATTCTGTCTGTAACTGAGGATTCTGTCTACACCTGTGGAGCTTTCTGTTACCTGAGGGTACCGCCTGTACCTGAGGGTTATAGAATCATAGAATGGTTACAGCACGGAAGAAGTCCATTCGGCCCGTCGAGCCCGTGCCGACTCTTGGGCAGTCCCACTGCCCCGCCCTTTCCCCGTAGCCCTGCAAATTCTTTTCTTTCAAGATACTTATCCAACTCCCTTTTGAAAGATAAGATTGAATCTGCCTACACCACCCTTTCAGGCAGTGCATTCCAGATCCTAACCACTCGCTGCGTAAAAACATTTTTTTTTCTTGCGTCGCCTTTGGTTCTTTTGCCAATCACTTTAAATCTGTGCCCTCTGGTTCTCGACCCTTCTGCCAATGGGAATGGGTTCCGTCAGTACCTGAGGGTTCTGTCTATACCTGAGGAGCTCTTTGTTACTGTGTCTCTGTGATTTGGATGTAGGGAGTGGTGTTGGGAATTTGCAGGTGATAGCATAATTGGAGGTATAGTTAATTCTTTAGAAGATTAAAGGAAGCTGAAAAGAGACATTGATAAGTTGGGGGAATGGGCTAAAAAGTGCCAGAAGGAATTCAGTGTTAGTAAGTGTGAGGTGATAACATTAGTAATTATACCCTGAATGGAAGTAGGCTCGGTGCTGCGAAAGAGCAGGGGGAGTTGGGGGGGTTCACAGCACATTAAAGGCAGAATCTCGGGTAGATCAAACAAGTAAAAAAAAAACTAATAGGATTCTAGGTTTTAAATCGCAAGAAGAAATGTAAAAGCCAAGAGGTAATGATGAGCCGATATAAAACCTTCAGACTTTATTTAGAGTAGTGTGTGTAGTATTGGACTCCACACTATAGGAAGGATATTGAGTTTTTGCGAAGGATTCAACAGATATTCACTACAACAACAACTTGCATTTGTATAGCACCTTTAACGTTGTAAAACGTCCCAAGACGTTTCACAGGAGCGATTATCAAACAAAAATTTGACACCGAGCCATAGAAGGAGATATTGGGACAGGTGACCAGAAGCTTGGTCAAAGAGGTAGGTTTTAAGGAGCGTCTTGAAGGAGAGAGATGCAGAGAGGCGGAGAGGTTTAGGGAGGGAATTCTAGGGTACTTAGTATGAAGAAATACAAATATGAAGAAAATCATAAACATTGGGTCTTGCTGTGGGTTTCCAGGTATACAAGTAACTAAAAGCTTGTGAACAGCTACAAAAATGTAATGGTGGCCTTTATCTCAAGGGGTTTGAATACAAAAGTGAGGAAGTGATGCTTCAGTTGTAGAGAGCCTTGGTCAGACCCCACCTGGAGTAACTGCGTGCAGTGCTGGGCACCGCACCTCAGGAAGGATAGACTGGCCTTGGAAGGGGGTAAATCGCAGATTCACCAGAATGATACTGGGGCTAAAAGAGTTATCAGGACAGGCTGCATAAACTTGGCTTGAGTTTAGAAGGTTGAGAGGTGATTAAAATGATTCGATAGGGTATATACATAGATACATAGATACATAGAAGATAGGAGCAGGAGTAGGCCATCCGGCCCTTCGAGCCTGCTCCGCCATTTAATGAGATCATGGCTGATCCTCCAATTCAGTATCCCGTCCCCGCCTTCTCTCCGTAACCCTTAACCCCTTTTGCCTGTAGAAATATATCTAATTCCCTCTTAAATATATTTAATGAGCTGGCGTACACTGCCCTCTGTGGCAATGAGTTCCACAGGTTCACCACCCTCTGAGTGAAGAAATTCCCCCTCATTTCTGTCCTAAATGGTTTAGCCCTTATCCTTAAATTATGTCCTCTAGTTCTGTTCTCACCCGCCAAGGGAAACATTCCTTCTGCATCTAGTCTGTCTAGACCTGTCAGAATTTTATACACTTCTATGAGGTCCCCTCTCAATCTTCTAAACTCCAGTGTGTACATCCCTAAACTACATAGTCTCTCCTCATAGGTCAATCCCGCCATTCCTGGTATCAGCCTGGTGAATCGCCGCTGCACCCCCTCCATGGCAAGAACATCTTTCCTCAGATGAGGCGACCAAAACTGTACACAGTACTCGAGGTGTGGTCTCACCAGTGCCCTGTACAGCTGCAGCAAGGTATCCCTGTTCCTGTATTCCAACCCTTTTGCTATGAAGGCCAGCATACCGTTTGCCTTCTTGACCGCCTGTTGCACCTGCATGCTCGCCTTCAGTGACTGGTGTACTAGAACACCCAGGTCTCTCTGTACTTCCCCCTCTCCCAATTTATTGCCATTTAAATAATAATTTGCCCTCCCGTTCCTGCACCCAAGGTGGATAACTTCGCACTTGTCCACATTATAGTGCATCTGCCATTTATCCGCCCAATCACCCAGTCTGTCCAAATCGCTCTGGAGCTTCCTGGTCTCCTCCTCTGAGCCCACCCCCCCTCCTAGTTTAGTGTCGTCTGCAAATTTGGAAATGCTGCATCCGACTCCCTGATCCAGGTCATTAATGTAAATTGTGAACAGCTGGGGACCCAGGACAGATCCCTGTGGTACCCCACTTGTTACTGCCTGCCATTCAGAAAATGAGCCGTTTATTCCAACTCTTTGTTTTCTATCTGACAGCCAGTTTTCTATCCACGTCAATACTTTCCCCTTTATCCCATGAGCTTCAATTTTCCGTGCTAATCTTTTATGTGGGACCTTATCGAAGGCCTTTTGGAAGTCCAGGTACACCACATCTACTGGCTCTCCCCCATCTATTTTACCAGTTACTCCCTCAAAAAATTCCAATAGATTAGTCAAGCACGATTTACCCTTTGTAAATCCATGTTGACTCTGTCCTATCCTGTCCCCATTTGCTAAGTGCTCCGCTATTTCATCCTTAATGATGGACTCCAGCATTTTGCCCACAACTGATGTAAGGCTTACAGGTCTGTAATTACCTGCTTTTTCCCTACCCCCCTTTTTGAATAGTGGGGTAATGTTAGCTACCCTCCAATCCATGGGCACTGTTCCCGAGTCTAATGAATTCTGAAAAATCATACTTAGTGCATCCGCTATCTCTAGGGCCACCTCCTTCAGTACCCTAGGATGCATGTTATCAGGCCCTGGGGATTTGTCCGCCTTCAATCCCTTTAGCTTCCTTAACACCATATCCTTAGAGATATTGATTTGCGTCAGTTCCTCCTTTGCCAATGTCCCTATTTTTCCCGATATCCCAGGGAGGTTTTTTGTGTCTTCCTTCGTAAAGACTGACCCAAAGTATGCATATACAGGGAAACTATTTCCTCTGGTGGGGAAATCCAGAACTGGGGGATGGGGGGGGGCGTCAATTGAAATGTTCAAGACTGAGATCGATATTCAATATATACCTGAGGTAGTGTCCAGTTTTCAATATATACCTGAGGTAGTGTCCAGTTTTCAATATATTCCTGAGGTAGTGTCCAGTTTTCAATATATACCTGAGGTAGTGTCCAGTATTCAAGATATACCTGAGGTCGTGTCCAGTTTTCAATATATACCTGAGGTAGTGTCCAGTATTCAATATATACCTGAGGTAGTGTCCAGTTTTCAATATATACCTGAGGTAGTGTCCAGTATTCAATATATACCTGAGGTAGTGTCCAGTATTCAATATATACCTGAGGTAGTGTCCAGTATTCAATATATACCTGAGGTAGTGTCCAGTATTCAATATATACCTGAGGTCGTGTCCAGTTTTCAATATATACCTGAGGTAGTGTCCAGTATTCAATATATACCTGAGGTAGTCTCCAGTATTCAACATATACCTGAGGTAGTCTCCAGTATTCAATATATACCTGAGGTAGTGTCCAGTATTCAATATAGAAAGAAAGAAAGATTTGCATTCATATAGCGCCTTTCATGACCACCGGACGTCTCAAAGCGCTTTACAGCCAATTAAGTACTTTTTGAAGTGGAGTCACTGTTGTAATGTGGGAAGCGCAGCAGCCAATTTGCGCACAGCAAGCTCCCACAAACAACAATGTGATAATGACCAGATAATCTACCTGAGGTATTGTCCAGTATTCACTTGGGGTGTGGCAAACAGAGAGGATGATACCAATCAACTGCAATAGGACATAGAAAGGCTAGCAGAATGGGCAAACAAGTGGCCGATGGAATTTAATACAGAGAAGTGTGAGGTGATGCATTTTGGCAGAAGGAACAGGGAAAGGCAATATACACTTAATGGCACAGTTTTAAAGAGTATGCAGGGACAGGGGGACCTGGGAGTTAATGTGCATAGGTCCCTGAAGGTGGTGGGACATATTGAGAGAGTGGTTAGCAAAGCATATGGGATCTTGGGCTTCATAAATAGAGGTATTGAGTACAAAAGTAGAGAAGTTATGCTGAATCTTTATAAAGCGCTGGTTAGGCCACAACTGGAGTATTGCATCCAGTTCTGGTCACCACACTTTAGGAAGGATGTGAAGTCCCTTGAGAGGGTGCAGAGGAGATTTACCAGAATGGTTCCGGGGATGGGGGATCTTAGCTACAAGGACAGGTTGGAGAAGCTGGATTTGTTTTCATTAGAGCAAAGGAGATTGAGGGGTGATTTGATAGAGGTGTACAAGATTATGACGGGTTTGGATAGGGTAGACAGAGAAAGGCTGTTCCCACTAGTTGATGGTACAAGGACTAGGGGGACACAGATTTAAGGTTTTGGCCAAGAGATACAGGGGGGATGTGAGGGAAAAACATTTTTACGCAGCGAGTGGTGATGACTGGAATTCGCTGCCGACGGAAGTGGTGGAAGCGGAGACACTCAATATTTTCAAGGGGAGACTAGATAGGCACTTGAGGGAAATAAACTTGCAAGGCTACGGGGAATAGAGCGGGGGAATGGGACTGACTGGATTGCTCTACAGAGAGCCGGAATGACTCGATGGGCCAAATGGCCTCCTTCTGTGGCGTATGACTATGACTCTATATACCTGAGGTATTGTCCAGTATTCAATATATACCTGAGGTAGTGTCCAATATTCAAGGTACATCATATGGCTGAGCTACAGGTGGGTAAATAGAGTTAAGATGCAGATCAGCCATAATGTAATTGAATGGCAGAACAGGCTCGAGGGGCCGAATGGCCTCCTCCTGTTCCTATCTTTCCTATAAATTAATGGATGGATAAACACAAGCTGGGGTGTGCGATTTGCAGTTGTGCACTCGCAGCATGCTACTGGAGTATAGGAGTGGAAAACATACCCGTCAGTGCACTGTTACATTCTTGCTGAATGAATTTCCATCATCAACACTCGAGTCCATGGTATACACCATTAGTGTCAGCTGTGGCTCAGTTGGTAGCACCCTTGCCTCTGAGTCAGAATGTTGTGGGTTCAAGTCTCACTCCAGGGACAATATTATCCCTCAATTCTACCTCGCTAAAACAGATTATCTGATCATTACCACATTGCTGTTTGTGGGAGCTTGCTGTGTATAAATTGGCTGCTGCACCTTTTACATTACAACAGTGACTACACTTCAAAAAGTAATTCATTGGTTATAAAGTGCTTTGGGATGTCTGGTGGTCGTGAAAGGCGCTATAGTCTTGCTACAACTGTACAGGGCGTTGGTGAGACACACCTGGAGTACTGCGTACAGTTTTGGTCTCCTTATTTAAGGAGGGATATACTTGCATTGGAGGCAGTTCAGAGAAGGTTCACTAGGTTGATTCCTGAGTTGAAGGGGTTGTCTTATGAGGAAAGGTTGGGCCTATACTCATTGGAGTTTAGAAGAATGAGAGGTGATCTTATTGAAACATAAGATTCTGAAGGGGCTTGACAGGGTAGATGCAAAGAGGATGTTTCCCCTCGTGGGGGAATCTAGAACTAGGGGGCATGGTTTCAGAATAAGGGGTCGCCCATTTAAAACGGAGATGAGGAGGAATTTCTTCTCTGCGGGTTGTGAATCTTTGGAATTCTCTACCCCAGAGAGCTGTGGAGGCTGGGTCAGTGAATATATTCAAGGCGGAGATAGACAGATTTTTGAAAAACAGGGGAATCAAGGGTTATGGGGAGTGGGCAGGAAAGTGAAGTTGAGGCCAAGATCAGATCAGCCATGATCTCATTGAATGGCGGAGCAGGCTCGAGGGGCCGAATGGCCAACTCCTGCTCCTATTTCTTATGTTCTTATAGTAATGCAAGTCTTTTTTTCTAACTTTTTATTTGAAAAATATCTTTCCATTCCTCAAAAATGGTTCAGAAGAGACAGATTTATAAACTGAATGTTCCACAGATATAACTGTAAAAACAAATCTATTCTTTGATAAACAATCTTTGTTTTCTTTTCTAACTGTCAACAAAGAAACCTCAGGTACTGCAGATCAAAGGTGTTGTCTATCTGTGAGCTGTTCATAACAGAGATTGCACAATCTATATATTAAAAAGAAAATTGTGTATGGTGGTGCACTTACTGTTCACAAACCCTATTTCCTGTTGTCATGATTTCTGGTCATACTTTTCTGTCAACATTTCCCACACCATTGTCTTGTGTCAACTGTCACAGTGTAGTTGCAGAGCTTGGCCATTAGGTGGCAAGTTTTCTGAAGGCCCAACTCTGTCGCTATCTTGCACCTAAACATTTTATATTCATCGTCTGAACACGGACAATTTGATAGCGTTTATGTAATTTTATTACTGGCCATCACTTACCTGAATTCACAGTCCGTGTTGTTTTGAAGTCTTTTGGGGAGGAAAATCTCAACTCCTCACAGGATGAAGAGGCGTCAAGGCATGGTGACGCACAGATTGCAGGCTGGGAATTTCTGCACATGCTAAGAACGCACGCATGTGGCTGAGAGCCCTCTCTGACTGCAATGTGTGAAAATTACTCAGTCGAGACCCAGGCTTTTGGGAAAGGCTGAGGCCTTCCATTGAAAACTTCAATGAAAGTAGTAGTAAGAGGTGCAGAAGATAATTTGGTGCGTAAGTATAGCCATGCTGTCGTAAAATATGTATTTTATTTTGTTTAGAACCGTTTATTTTAAAATTTGAGGTACCGAGAAAACATAAAATATTTTTCCATAAAGATTTTTGAGTGATTCTCTTAGTTCATCAACAAACCTGTGATAAAAATCTGTGTCGTGGCACCTTTTAGCGTAAGAAAGAAAGAACATAAGAATTTGCATTTATATAGCGCCTTTCACGTTCTCCAGGCATCCCATTGTGCTGGACTGAACTTTTTTTACCTTTCAATCTAAGTTTAACTCGTGAGGAGAAAGATCTTATGCTTTGAGAGTTCTGTGACAGCACAGTCTTACACTGCTTTAATCACATGGCCCTGAGGACGATTAGAATTAAAAGGGGATTTTACAGGGAGCAGGTTGTGGGGCTCACACCTCCTGGCCAAAACTCTGCTGCCCGTATCCTAACTCACACCAAGCCCCGTTCACCCATCACCCCTGTGTGTGCTGACCTACACTCGAACGGTAGCATGGTGGTTATGTTACTGGACTAGTAATCCAGAGGCCTGAACTAATGATCAGCTAGTATCAGTAATGGTGACCATGAAACTATTGGATTGTCGTAAAAACCCAGGAAATCTGCCGTCCTTACCTGGTCTGGCCTACATGTGACGCCAGACCCACAGCAAGGTAGTTGACTCTTAACTGCCCTCTAGACGGCTCACCACTACCTTCTCCAAGGCAATAAATGCTGGCCTTGCCAGTGACACCCACATCCCATGAACAGAAAAAAATAAGGTCTAGCAGCGCCTTGATTTAAAAATTCTCATCATTTTCAATCCCTCCATGGCCTTGCCCTTCCCTATCTCTGTAACTTTCTCCAGCCCTATAACCTGCCAAGATCTCTGCGCTCCTCCAATTCTGGCCTCTTGCTCATCCACGATTATAATCGCTCCACCATTGACGGCCGTGCCTTCAGCTGCCAAGGCCCTAAACTCTGGAAATCCCTCCCTAAACCTCTCCACCTCTCTACCTTTCTTTTCTCCTTTGAAGACTCTCCTCAGAACCTACCGTTTTGACCAAGCCTTTGGTCACCTGTCCTATCTCCTTATGTGGCTCAGTGTCAGGATTTTGACTGATAACGATCCTGTGAAGCGCCTTGGGATGTTTAAGGTGCTATATAAATGCAAGTTGTTGTTGTTGTATTAGTGCTCCCCTCGACTCACCACATTCTCGTCCACTGTGTGAGCCTTCGATGATGTCTAGCCTGGACCCTTACCTCTTGACAGGACTGTGTGGAACACAGAGCAGCTAAACTCTTCCACGGGGAGGGGCTGACCGTTTTTTTTGAGCCAATGTTGTGAAATTCTAATTGCGATTTTTAAGACGAGGCATTAAACTCAGTGTTTAATCCAAAACTCAACAGACTGCAGGCTGTGTATGGTGATTTACTTGTGATTTAGTTCCATGTAATCCCTTTTAACTCAGAGCTGCAATCTGCCCCACAGTCTGAGATAGAAGCAGGGGTCATTCGAGTTCATTTCAGGAATTCTCTGGAAAAGGAATGCTGTAAACCTCAAAAAATTATCTTAGCCTTATTAATCCATAAATTACAACACACTGCACCAGCATACAGGCAGAGGAGAGGAGCCATTAACCCTGAATTATAACACACTGCACCAGGGTATAGACAGAGAGGAGAGGAGCCATTAACCCTGAATTATAACACACTGCACCAGGGTATAGACAGAGAGGAGAGGAGCCATTAACCCTGAATTATAACACACTGCACCAGGGTAACACAGAAGGAGCCCATTAAGCCTGTGCCGGATTAGACCCACTCCCCCCTGCTCTTTCCCCATAGCCCTGCAAATTGTTTCTTTTCCAGTATATATCCAGTTCCCTTTTTTGAAAGTTACTATTGAATCTGCTTCTAATGCGCTTTCAGGCAGTGCAGTGCAGATAGACGACTAGGTGTAGATGTGTTGATATTGTTACGCCATTGACTCCCTCCCCCTTTGCACATACCTGCATGTTAGAAACCGTCTGCTCTTATTGGGTGGCGGAGGAGCACTGGACACATGTCGGAGACTGAACGTATCCTAACTCGCACCCCTGTGCTTGGAATCATAGAATAGAATCATAGCACGGTTACAGCACAGCAGGACGCCATTTGGCTTGTCGAGCTCATGCCAGCTCTCTGCAAGAGCACTTCAGCTAGTCCCACTCCCCTGCCCTTTCCCTGTAGCCCTGCAATTTTTTTTCCTTCAGGTACTTATCCAATTCCCTTTTGAAAGCCATGATTGAGTCTGCCTCTACCACCCTTTTCAGGCCGTGCATTCCAGATCCTAACCACTTGCTGCGTAAAAGAGATTTTCCTCATGTCGCCTTTGGTTCTTCTGCCAATCACCTTAAATCTGTGTCCTCTGGTTCTCGACCCTTCCATCAATGGGAACAGTTTCTCTCTATCTACTCTGTCTAGACCCCTCATGATTTTGAACACCTCTATCAAATCTCCTCTCAATCTTCTCTGCTCTAAGGAGAACAACCCCAGCTTCTCCAGTCTATCCACGTAACTGAAGTCCCTCATCCCTGGAACCATTCTTGTAAATCTTTTCTACACCATCTCTAAGGCCTTTACATCCTTCCTAAAGTGCGGCGCCCAGAATTGGACACAATACTCCAATTGAGGCCGAACCAGTGTTTTATAAAGGTTCATCATAACTTCCTTGCTCTATTTGAACTCTATGCCGCTATTTATGAAGCCCAGGATCCCATATGCTTTTTTAACCGCTTTCTCAACCTGCCCTGCCAACTTCAACGATTTGCGCACATATACCCCCAGGTCTCTCTGTTCATGCACCACCTTTAGAATTGTACCCTTTAGCTTATATTCCTACCAAAATGTATCACTTCGCACTTTTCTGTGTTAAATTTCATCTGCCACGTGTCCACACATTTCACCAGCCTGTCTATGTCCTCTTAAAGTCTATCACTATCCTCCTCACTGTTCACTATACTTCCAAGTTTTGTGTCATCTGCAGATTGTGAAATTGTGCCCTGTACACCCAAGGCCAAGTCATTAATATATATCAAGAAAAGCAGTGGTCCTAGTACTGACCCCTGGGGAACACCACTGTATACCTTCCTCCAGTCCGATAAACAACCGTTCACCACTACTCTGTTTCCTGTCACTTAGCCAATTTTGTATCCGTGCTGCCACTGTCCATTTTATTCCATGGGCTTCAACTTTGCTGGCAAGCCTATTATGTGGCACTTTATCAAACGCTTTTTGGAAGTCATAGAAACATAGACGATAGGAGCAGGAGTAGGCCATTCGGCCCCTCGAGCCTGCTCCGCCATTTAATGAGATCATGGCTGATCATCCAAATTCAGTACCCTGTCCCTGCTTTCTCCCCATATCCCTTGATCCCTTTAGCCTTAAGAAATATATCTAACTCTTTCTTGAATATATTTAATGAATTGGCCTCAACTGCCTTCTGTGATAGAGAATTCCACAGGTTCACCACTCTCTGGGTAAAGAAATTCCTCCTCATCTCAGTCCTAAATGGCTTACCCCTTATCCTTAGACTGTGACCCCTGGTTCTGGACTCCCCCACCATCGGGAACATCCTTCCTGCATCTAGTCTGTCTAGTCCTGTTAGAATTTTATAAGTTTCAATGAGATCCCCTCTCATTCTTCTAAACTCGAGCGAATACAAGCCCAATCGACCCAATCTCTCCTCATACGTCATTCCTGCCATCCCAGGTATCAGTCTGGTGAATCTTCACTGCACTCCCTCCATGGCAAGAACATCCTTCCTCAGATAAGGCGACCAAAACTGCACACAATACTCAAGGTGTGGTCTCTCCAAGGCCCTGTACAACTGCAGCAAGACATCCTTGCTCCTGTACTCGAATCCTCTCACTATGAAGGCCAACATACCATTTGCCTTCTTAACCACCTGCTACACCTGCATGCTTACCTTCAGCGACTGGTGCACAAGGACACCCAGGTCTCGTTGCACTTCCCCTTCTCCAATCTATTGCCGTTCAGATAATAATCTGCCTTCCTGTTTTTGCCACCAAAGTGGATAACCTCGCATTTATCCACATTATACTGCATCTGCCATGCATCTGCCCAATCACCCAACCTGTCCAAATCATACTGGAGTTTCTCTGTATCCTCCTCACAGCACACACGCCCACCCAGCTTTGTGTCGTCTGCAAACTTGGAGATATTACATCTAGTTCCCTCGTCTAGATCATTTATATATATTGTGAATAACTGGGGTCCTAGCACCGATCCCTGCGGTACCCCACTAGTCACTGCCTGCCACTCGGAAAAAGACCCGTTTATTCCAACTCTTTGCTTCCTGTCTGCCAACCAGTTCTCTATCCAAGTCAGTACCTTACCCCAATCCCATGTGCTTTTACTTTGCACGCTAATCTCTTATGCGGGACCTTATCGAAAGCCTTCTGAAAGTCAAAATACACCACATCCACTGGTTCTCCCTTATCTATTCTACCAGTTACATCCTCAAAAAATTCCAGTAGATTAGTCAAGCATGATTTACCTTTTGTAAATCCATGTTGACTTTGTCCGACCTTGTCACTGTTTTCCAAGTGCTCTGCTATTACATCTTTTATAATGGACTCTAGCATTTTCCCCACTACCAATGTCAGGCTTACCTGTCTATAATTCCCCATTTTCTCTCTACCACCTTTTTTGAATAGTGGCGTTACATTAGCTACCCTCCAATCCATGGGAACTGTTCCAGAGTCTGTAGAATTTTGGAAAATGACCAGCAATGCATCTACTATTTCTAGGGCCACTTCCTTAAGTACCCTAGGATGCAGATTATCAGGCCCTGGGGATTTATCGGCCTTCAATCCCATCAATTTCCCTAACACCATTTCCCTACAAATACTGATTTCATTCAGTTCCTCCCTCTCATTAGACCCTATGTTCCCCGACATCTCTGGGAGGTTATTTGTGTCCTCCTTTGTGAAGACAGAACCAAAGTATGTATTTAATTGGTCTGCCATTTCTTTGTTCCCCATTATAAATTCCCGTGATTCTGACTGCAAGGGATCTATGCTTGACTTCACCAATCTTTTTCTCTTTACATATCTATAGAAGCTTTTACAGTCAGTTTTTATGTTCCCTGCAAGCTTACTCTCATACTCTATTTTCCCCCTCTTAATTAATCCCTTTGTCCTCCATGTACACCACGTCAACCGCATTGCCCTCATCAACCCTCTCTTACCTACATTGGCTCCTGGTCCAGCAATGTTTCAATTTTAAAATTCTCATCCTTGTTTTCAAATCCCTCTATGTCCTCACCACTCCCTATCTCTGTAACCTCTTCCAACCCTACAACCCTCTGAGATCTCTGTGCTCCTCCAATTCTGGCCTCTTGCACATCCCTCCGATTTTCATCGCTCCACCATTGGCGGCCGTGCCTTCAGCTGCCAGGGCCCTAAGCTCTGGAATTCCCTCCCTAAACCTCTCCGCCTCTCTACCTCTCTCTCCTCCTTTTTAAGACGCTCCTTAAAACCTATCTCTTTGACCAAGCTTTTGGTCATCTGCCCTAATATCTTATGTGGCTCGGTGTCAAATTTTGTTTAATAATCGCTCCTGTGAAGCGCCTTGGGACATTTTACTACGTTAAAGGCCCTATTTAAATGCAAGTTGTTGTTGTTGTAAACGGGATGGAGATTATGGGTATCCAAGAGTGTTGTTTGGGGGGTGACTGGGAAGGACCACATCCTCACTCCAACAGAGTTGAGCTGTGGCTGGAGGCTGTCAGGACACGTTCTCCTGTTGACCGCCGGGTGGGCTGAGCGGTTTAACAGTACGGACAGGTGGTTTACAATGCCCTTTGAACCCTTGACGAGAATTCCTGGAAGTGACAGTCCCTTTAATACCACGGAGGTGGAGATGGTCGTGTTGGAGTGTCGGATACTCTGGGATGAGAGGGTGGAGAACTGTTCCAGTTTGTTTGCTAAACCAGGTCCAGCGGGTCCTCTGAAGCTGGTTCTTTCGCCCCGCTCCCTATTGTCCTTTTTGATGTGAATGTTGCTGAAACCGGATCCTATCCTTGGAATTCCCCATTCCACCTGCTCATTAAGGTCTGAATGTCCTTGGAGAATGGGGGTGGAAGCGCACCTGAGCGTTGGCTGTCCGTTAATAATTCAGCACTCTCGTGGGGAAGGAGAATAGAAGAAAATTAATAAGTAAATAGCTGGAGGGAGCGAGAGTGCAGGCACATCATCCAGTCACGCAGAGAGAGACAGACAGCACGCAGGCACAGACAGCAAGTCAGATAGAGACACAGAGGGGTAGAAATTGAATCTCTTTGCTCCTGTTTTATGGGCGTAAAATGGGCTCAACAAAGGGCAATTTCAGGGTCCAACTGGTTCACTATGTCCCTTAGGGAGGGAAACCTGCCGTCCTTCCCCAGTCTGGGCCTATATGTGACTCCAGTCACACACCAACGTGGTTGACTCTGAACTGCCCTCATATTAAAGAACATGAGTGAACAAGTAGGGTTTCTACAAAAATCGGACAGCTTCATGGTCACTTTTACTGATACCAGCTTTTTATTTCCAGGTTTTGTTTTAACTGAATTAAAAATTCTCAAACTGGGTGGGATTTGAACTCACGTTCTCTGGATTAATTAGTCCAGTAACATAACCACTACACCAGTGTTCCCTGTGAGCTGTGCTTTGTTCTGCGTGGCCTGTTTCTTTTAGTTCACGGTCCCTTTAAATTTTCGCGCAAACGCGGTATTTACTATGAAAAAAGCCGGTGAGCTTCTCCCAATACTGCGCAGCCGCCCAGCTTAGAGGGAACATTGCAGTACACCACAGCCCCCTGGATTTACAAACTTTGGGACATCCTGAGGATGAGAAAGGCCGCTGTATAAACGCATGTTGTAGGAACATAGGAACAGGAGGAGGCCACTCAGCCCCTCGAGCCTGTTCCGCCATTCAGTGAGATCATGACTGATCTGTATCTTAACTCCATCCACCCGCCTTGGCTCCATATCCTGGACTCGACAGGCCAAATGGCCATCTTCTGTGCTGTAACCATTCTATGATTCTATCCCTTAATCCCCATGGCTAGCAAAGATCTGTCGATCTCAGATTTAAAATTGTTAATTGAGCTAGCATCGACTGCTTTTTCTGGGAGAGGGGTCCACACTTCTACCACCCTTTCCTAACTTCTCTACTGAATGACCTGGTTCTAATTGTAATGTTATGTCCTCTTGTCCGAGACTCCCCCCACCCACGGAAAAAGTTTCTCTCTATCTACCCCATCAACTCGTTTCAAAATCGTATAAGCCCCTTAACCCCTTAATCTTCGGTCTGGCTATGTAAGGAGTATTGAGATAAAAAGGGAAATTCAGCATGGTCTCAGAAGCTGCAGGCCGTGGCTCATGGGATGGATTTTAACAGCCAGCGGGTTTCCAGCGAGATAACCGATGGTTCGCGGCAGAATGAGAACATGGCGCTTTTCACCACCTCAGGACATCCCTACTGCCACGGTGGGATTTGAACTCGTGTCCTCTGGATTATCAGTGCATTTAAATGTTTTTTTTCTATCCTGGCAAGGCAGAGTGTCTGGTCTGTGCCACACTGGGAGAAGTGGGATGTAGGCTCACGCGCTGCTTTGAGCGTACGGCACCTCCTCACAACTGAACTGAGTGCAGGCTAGAGGCAGGCCAATTCAGCCTGGGGAGGGGGCCAGCCTCCAGTACCTGCCAGCCTGGGGAGGAGGCCAGCCTCCAGTACCTGCCAGCCTGGGGAGGGGGCCAGCCTCCAGTACCTGCCAGCCTGGGGAGGGGGCCAGCCTCCAGTACCTGCCAGCCTGGGGAGGAGGCCAGCCTCCAGTACCTGCCAGCCTGGGGAGGGGGCCAGCCTCCAGTACCTGCCAGCCTGGGGAGGGGGCCAGCCTCCAGTACCTGCCAGCCTGGGGAGGGGGCCAGCCTCCAGTACCTGCCAGCCTGGGGAGGAGGCCAGCCTCCAGTACCTGCCAGCCTGGGGAGGAGGCCAGCCTCCAGTACCTGCCAGCCTGGGGAGGGGGCCAGCCTCCAGTACCTGCCAGCCTGGGGAGGAGGCCAGCCTCCAGTACCTGCCAGCCTGGGGAGGGGGCCAGCCTCCAGTACCTGCCAGCAGAGCTAACAGGGTCAGCTGTGGCTCAGTGGGCCGCACTCTCGCCTCTGAGGCAGAAGGTCATGGGTTCGTAGTCCTACTCCAGAGACTTGAAATCCAGGCTGACACTCACAGTGTAGTACTGAGCGAGTGCTGCACTGTTGGAGGTGCTATCGATGAGACGTTAAACCGAGGCGCTGTCTACCCCCTCAGGTGGACGTAAAGGATCTCACGGCCACTATTTCGAAGAAGAGCTGAGGAGTTCTTCCTGGTGTTATGGGCAATATTTATCCCTCAACCAACATTAAAACAGATGATAGCAAAATACTGCGGATGCTGGAAAATTGAAACAACAACAGAAAACGCTGGAAAAACTCAGCAGGCCAGGCAACATCCGTGGAGAGAGAAACAGAGTTAACGTTTCAGGTCGAAACCCTTCGTCAGAACTGAGAAAAAAGCAGGAAATGAAACAGATAAAAAAGCAAGGGGGAGGCTGGGGGGAGGAATAAAAGAACAAAAGGGGTGGTCTATGGTAAGTAGAGACATTAAGAGATGCTCAAGGCAAGACGAGATGGTAATGGGACAGGTTAAGAAACAAAAGGTGGCTCAGATGATCTGGTCATTATCACATTGCTGTTTGTGGGATCTTGCAGTGTGCAAATTGGTCAATGTGTTTCCTACATTACAACAGTGACTGCACTTCAAAACGTATTTCATTGGCTGTAAAGCGCTTTGGGACTTCCTGAGGTCATGAAAGGCGCTGTAGATAATACAAGTTTTTCCTTCTTTCTATTACACTGCTGTTGGGGCTGGGAGGAGGAGCGTTCTGTGGTGTACTGTGAACATGTGTCCTCTCCTGATGTATTGGAGGTGATGTGGGGGGAGACGCTCTGTTGATGCCTCAGGATCATGGAGGAGGCAGTGGTACGATGTGGAACTCTGTGTCAGATCATCTGGGACTCGGACTGAAGAATACGAACTGATGCGATTACTGTTTGTTCCACAATTTAAAGAGGGACGGCTGTCTTATTAACCCTCTCAGTCCTGTCTATATATCCTATGGGTATTAACCCTCTCGGTCCTGTCTATATATCCTATGGGTATTAACCCTCTCAGTCCTGTCTATATATCCTATGGGTATTAACCCTCTCGGTCCTGTCTATATATCCTATGGGTATTAACCCTCTCGGTCCTGTCTATATATCCTATGGGTATTAACCCTCTCGGTCCTGTCTATATATCCTATGAGTATTAACCCTCTCGGTCCTGTCTATATATCCTATGGGTATTAACCCTCTCGGTCCTGTCTATATATCCTATGGGTATTAACCCTCTCAGTCCTGTCTATATATCCTATGGGCATTAACCCTCTCGGTCCTGTCTATATATCCTATGGGTATTAACCCTCTCAGTCCTGTCTATATATCCTATGGGTATTAACCCTCTCGGTCCTGTCTATATATCCTATGGGCATTAACCCTCTCGGTCCTGTCTATATATCCTATGGGCATTAACCCTCTCGGTCCTGTCTATATATCCTATGGGCATTAACCCTCTCAGTCCTGTCTATATATCCTATGGGTATTAACCCTCTCGGTCCTGTCTATATATCCTATGGGTATTAACCCTCTCGGTCCTGTCTATATATCCTATGGGCATTAACCCTCTCGGTCCTGTCTATATATCCTATGGGCAGTAACCCTCTCGGTCCTGTCTATATATCCTATGGGTATTAACCCTCTCAGTCCTGTCTATATATCCTATGGGGATTAACCCTCTCGGTCCTGTCTATATATCCTATGGGTATTAACCCTCTCGGTCCTGTCTATATATCCTATGGGCATTAACCCTCTCGGTCCTGTCTATATATCCTATGGGCATTAACCCTCTCGGTCCTGTCTATATATCCTATGGGCATTAACCCTCTCAGTCCTGTCTATATATCCTATGGATATTAACCCTCTCAGTCCTGTCTATATATCCTATGGGCATTAACCCTCTCGGTCCTGTCTATATATCCTATGGGCATTAACCCTCTCGGTCCTGTCTATATATCCTATGGATATTAACCCTCTCAGTCCTGTCTATATATCTTATGGGTATTAATCCTCTCGGTCCTGTCTATATATCCTATGGGCAGTAACCCTCTCGGTCCTGTCTATATATTCTATGGGTATTAACCCTCTCGGTCCTGTCTATATATCCTATGGGCATTAACCCTCTCAGTCCTGTTTATATATCCTATGGGCATTAACCCTCTCGGTCCTGTCTATATATCCTATGGGCATTAACCCTCTCGGTCCTGTCTAGATATCCTATGGGCAGTAACCCTCTCGATCCTGTCTATATCATGTGGAGTAGGCTGATAGTGTTTGGATTTTATTAATCTGTGTAATATTCATGAGGGTCTGATTCATACTAACCTCTACTCGGCTGAATTCTGAATAATAACATAAGCCAGAAATAAGAGCCTGCCCTTCCCAGAGACAGGCTGAAGGGTCTCACACCCTGAACTCTATACGACTGTCTGGGGGGGGCGGGGGATTTGATTAACCATGGGGATTATGGACCAGAAGGGACTGTTCTGCGAAGCATCAGTCGACCCCCGGACAGCGGATCTGGGGACAACTGTGAGCTAGCTGTGATCTAACTGAATCGGAGCTGACCAGGATTTGGTTTTCTTGTGACATTAGGAACATAAGAAATAGGAGCAGGAGTAGGCCATATGGTCTGTCCCCATATCCCTTGATTCCTTTAGTGTCCAAGAATTTATGGATCTCACTCTTGAATATATTCAACGTCTTGAACATCCACAGCCCTCTGAGGTAGAGAATTCCAAAGATTTACAACCCTCTGTGAAGAAATTTCTCCTCATCTCAGTCCTAAATGGCCGACCTCTTATCCTGAGACTATGAACCCAAGTGCGAGACTCTCTTATACAGCACCTTATCACGCCTCTCAGAATAATCACTGAATGTCTGCCAGAAACACTGTGGAATCATAGAATATTCTAGCACAGAAACAGACCATTTGGCCTATCAAGCCTGTGTTCTTTCTCCACGTGAACCCCCTTGTCTAATTCCACTCACTTGTTCGCTCCCCACGCCTTTTTAATATTCCTTTTCTTCAAGCAATTACCTAATCCCCCTTTTAACAGAATTATTGACTCTGTTTCACCCTTCCCTTTAATTCTTTCTGTAATTATCTTAAATTTGTGTGTCCCTCAATACCATCTCACTGACCACTGGAAGCAATTGACCTTCTCATAACCCTTCATAATCTAGAAGACCTCTATCAGGTCAGCACTTATCTCTCTCAGATCCCCAGTGTCAGCTGTGGCTCATTGGCATAACACACTTACCTCCGAGTCAGGAGGTTCTAGGGTTCACGTCCCACTCCAGGGGCTTGAGCTAAAAAATCCTGGATGAAAAAAAGAAAGACTTGCATTTATCATAGCGCCTTTCACGACCACCTGACAGATGACACCCTCGGTGCAGTACTGAGAGAGCACTGCACTGTCAGAGGTGCCGTCTTTTGGGTCAGGTGTTAATCCGAGGCACCGTCTACCTGACATAAGAGGCCCAATGTCACTGTTTCGAAGAAGAGCATGGATGTTCTCCCCGTTGTCCTGGACAATATTCATCCCTCAAGCAACATCACTGAAAAAGCAGATTCATCTTATTTGTGGGACTCTGCTGTGTGAAAATTTGGCTGCTGTGTTTGATTACAAAAAAGACAGTGACTACATTTCAATAACAAATTAATTGGCTGTGAAGCGCTTGGAGGCTTCCTGTGAATGGAGTTAAGATACAGATCAGCCATGATCTAATAACCTTAAACCTGTGAAGCGCCTTGGGACGTTTTACTATGTTAAAGGTGCTATATTAATGCAAGTTGTGGTTGTGACCCTTACACCATTGGACAATCTGCATCAACACTTACTTATTCAGCTTGAGTTACGTTGTTGGCCAAATATTGATCAAGTCGTTTCCTCTGATGGGCTCAGTGTTAACTGCTGTCGTCAAAGATCTTCGCACTTCTCTCGTTTTGGACATGTTCAGTTTGGACTTGTGTTCTCTGGCTGTGCTCAGTTTAAATACGTTGCATTGTACTTTCTATTTATGTCACACAGTTGGGAACAGTTGTGAAAATTGTAAATCATTCCTTAAACCACATTTTTGATAATAAGGCCGAGCATCACACTGTATTGATAGGGGCGTAATTAAATCATTAAAAGTATAGTTATTTAATATCCAGACTCTGCCACATAAAAAATAGGAGCAGGAGTAGGCCATTCGTCCCTTCGAGCCTGCTCCGCCATTCAATGAGATCATGGCTGATCTTCTGCCTCAACTCCATTCACCGGCTCTATCGCCATATCCCTTGATGCCTTTACTAGTCAGAAATCTATCGACTTCTGTTTTGAATATACCCAATGACTCAGCCTCCACAGCCCTCTGGGGTAGAGAATTCCAAAGATTCACCACCCTCTGTGTGAAGAAATTTCTTCTCATCTCAGTCCTGAATGGCCTACCCTTTATCTTGAGGCTGTGGCCTCTGGTTCCAGACTCCCCAGCCAAGGGAAACATTCTCCCAGCATCCACCCTATCAAGCCCTGTAATAATTTTGTATGCTTCAATGAGATCCCCTCTCATTCTTCTGAATTCAAGAGAATACAGGCCTAGTTTACTCAATCTCTTCTCATATGACAGTCCTGCCATCCCAGGAATCAATCTCGTGAACCTTCGTTGCACTCCCTCTATGGCAAGTATATCCTTCCTCAGGTAAGGAGACCAAAATTGTACACAGTACTCCAGGTGTGGTCTCACCAAGGCCCTATATAATTGGAGTAAGACTTCTTTACTCCTGTACTCAAATCCTCTTGTAATGAAGGCCAGTATACCATTTGCCTCCTAACACGTATGCATTTGTGTGTGTGTGCACTTGCGCGTGAGTATGCGTGTGTTTGCATGTGTGCGTATTTGCATTTGTGCGTGTGTGTGTGCATGTGCCCTAGATGTGGCTGGAATCTGGCTTTGTTACGGCGCCCTCCCCACAGTTATATGGTCTGCGGTCACCTGCTGTCTAAATTTGCATATGAAGATTGGCCATTTGGGTGAGGCATTGGAGGGCAGTCGGGTCTCGAGGAAACCATCCCCCAGCGAGAACTGGCACTGTCACCAGTCGGAACCCGTCCCCCGTCCCCCAGCGAGAACTCGCAGTCACCACCGGGACCCGTGGAACCCGTCCCCCAGTGAGAGCTGGCACTGTCAGCAGGGGAAGTGGGAGGTAATAATTGGTGGGGGAGAGGGGGTGCGGAGGTGTAGGGAGAGGTTTATCTTTTTTTTTAATGATCAATTGCACTGACTGAAGGATGAAGTCCTCTAATATTGAAACATACAGTCATTGTTCTTCACATCCTCCAGCCCTTTGCCAGATGGCTGTTGATTAATTTATCGAGGGATCTTAAATTTTTAAACTCCGGCAGCATTTTGCCGATTGGATGTTGTGGAGAGCCCTTGAGGCTGTTGCTGAGCACAGAGCTATACCGGTCCCTGCCTCGGCTGTGACTGGTAGCGAGGCACAGCTCGGGTTAGGCAGATGAGATGGCCTGCGACACCTCTCCAGTCAGGGGGTAGGAGCAATCGCTCAGCGATAGGGGGGCTTGGGTCTCGGTTTAATTGGAGCTCAGCCCATTCTGCAAACGGGCCTGCTTACAATGAAAAGTTGGCAATGTGGAGAGGGTAATGACACGTCAGTTTACATGTGAATGTTTGGATGTTAAAGAAGAAAGAAAGAGCTTGCATTTCGACAGTACCTTTCACCACCCCAGGACGTCCCAAAGTGCTTCACACCTAATGAAGTACTTTTGAAGTGTAGTCACTGTTGTAGGAAACATGGCAGCCAATTTATGCACAGCAAGATCCCACAAACAGAATTGTGATAATGACCAGATAAACTGTTTTCGTAATGTTAGTTGAGGATAAATACTGGCCAGGACACCGGGGAGACCTCCTCTGTGCTTCTTTGAAATAGAGTCATACAGCACAGAAGGAGGCCATTTGGCCCATCGAGTCCGTGCCGGTTCTCTGTAGAGCAATCCAGTCAGTCCCATTCCCCCTGCTCTATCCCCATAATCCTGCAAGTTTATTTCCCTCAAGTGCCTATCCAATCTCCCCTTGAAAACATTGAGTGTCTCCGCTTCCACCACTTCCGTCGGCAGCGAATCCCAGGTCATCACCACTTTTTTCCTCACATCCCCTCTGTATCTCTTGTCCAAAACCTTAAATCTGCATCCCCTAGTCCTTGTACCATCAACTAGTGGGAACAGCCTTTCCCCGTCTAGCCTATCCAAACCCGTCATAATCTTGTACACCTCTATCAAATCACCCCTCAACCTCCTTTGCTCAAATGAAAACAAATCCAGCTTCTCCAGCCTGTCCTTGTAGCTAAGATCCCCCATCCCCAGAACCATTCTGGTAAATCTCCTCTGCACCCTCTCAAGGGCCTTCACATCCTTCCTAAAATGTGGTGACCAGAACTGGACGCAATACTCCAGTTGTGGCCTAACCAGTGCTTTATAAAGGTGAAATAGTGGCCACGGGATCTTTTACATCCACCCAAGAGGGCAGATGGGGCCTTGGTTTTACTTCTTATCCAAAAGATGGCACCTCCGACAGTGCAGCACTCCCTCAGTACCGCACTGGAGTATCAGCCTGGATTATGTGCTCAAGTCTCTGGAGTGGGACTTAAACCCATGAGCTTCTGACTCAGAGAAGAGACTGGGACCACCGAGCCACAACTGACGCAGTTCGACGGTGAGAGATTGGCTAAGGGAGCGTCAGAGAGGTTGAGGCTCGAGGTGATGAAGGTAGGGGTTAGGATTTAGGCAGCAGGGGAGGGAAAAGAGATGGAGTAGAGGTCAGCGATGTTACAGAAGTGGAGGAAAGTGGTCTTGGTAACGGAAAGGATGTATGTGACTCAGTAAAACACAGCTTCTTCTTTAATAGAATCAGTGAAGTGTCTTCAGCAAGTTCCCCCATACAGTGGAAGGTCAGATTACACAAGGCTTTTTTAAAAAATTGATTCTTGGGATGTGGGCGTCGCTGGCAAGGCCAGCATTTATTGCCTATCCCCAGTTGCCCTTGAGAAGGTGGTGGTGAGCCACGTTCTGAAGTGCTCCCACAGTGCTGTTAGGCAGGGTGTTCCAGGATTTTGACTCTGTGACGATGAAGGAACAGCCGATATTTTTCAAAATCAGGATGGTGCGTGACTAGGAGTGTTCCAGTGGTTAAGGCTCGAAGTGATAAAGGTGGGAATTTGGATTTTGGCAGCGGGGTAGGGAAAAGAGAGAGAGGCAGAGGCCAGCGATTTTTACAGAAGTGGAAGAAAGTGGTCTTGGAAATAGAAAGGATGTGGGTGACTCAGTAAAACACATCTTCTCCTTTTAACAGGACCAGTGAAGTGTCTTTAGCATATCCGGGATGGTTTCCCCACACGGTGGAAGGTCAGATGACACAGGGCTGCCTCCCAATGTTCATCAGCGGGCTGTAGGACACGATGCCCGTGTTCTTCGACCATGGCGATCTGAATTAGCGGCCCTCCTCACACGGTGTGTTTGTTCCGTGAGGAGCAGGGAGTGGGAGGGGCGACCTGCACTGCCAGAGCACTGTAGGGGGGGGGCCTCTTTAAAGGAAGAAAAGAAAGACTTGCATTTATATAGCACCTTTTGTGGCCTCCGGACGTCCCAAAGCATTTCACAGCCAATGAAGTACTTTTGAAGTGTAGTCACTGTTGTAATGTAGGAAACGCGGCCGCCAATGTGCGCACAGCATGATCCCACAAACAGCAATGAGATAAATGACCAGATAATAAGACCTGATGACGTATTCAGGTGAACTCGTTGGGAGGAGTTATAAAGCCTTACACTACGTGTGTGTATATACATATATATTATAGACACACATAGATTCACACATATATACAAGTACATGTATGTACACACCTGCACAAACACAGGGGGAAGGTAAGGGGTGGAGGGGGCTGGGAAGCGGAGGAGAGGAGGATGGGAGGGGGAGGGGTATAGGGGGAGGGGGAAGGTATGGGGGGAGGAGAGGGGGAAGGTGGGGAAGGGGGG